>VZTJ01001557.1:99645-112654 GCA_013397795.1 Orthonyx spaldingii | reverse complement strand
CCCCGCCCCCCCCCCCCCCCCCCCTACTCCTCTGGAAAAAATGTGTTTTGGAATGTCTCTGGATTACTTTTCATAGGGAGCTTCTGGAGATCACCGGGGTTTGTTGTTAAAATCAGCCTCCAAGGCAATTCCCTGGCCCCCTGTCCGTGCACACTGCCCGCCTGTTTGTGCTGCTTGAGGACAGGAGACTGGATTGTCAGAGCTCAGGAACAGAACAAGGAAAACACAGCTTGTTCCTTCTCCTGCAGGGGCTGCTTTCCTGCCTTTGTGCCTCCTGGCTGCAGGCTCTGCTGTCCCCCTGGAGAGTGGCCTGGGATGGGATCATTCTGTGGCATCTCCATCCTGCACATACCCCTGATGCTGCTGGGTGGGATCCTCATTATCCCAGCAGAAAATGAGCTTTTCCCTCTCACCTGGTGCCGAACATCAAAGCTGAAGGAGACACCACAAACCTGTCCTAACGTCCTCAAAATAAAGGGGGAAAACAGCAGCTCTCTTCTCCCGTGTGGTTCATCCTTCCCACCCGGGGCAGGGATGGACTGAATCCCCCAAGGAATGCGCTTCTCTTTCTCCTCTGAGCCTGAAACAGCAGCTTCAATACCCCACACTCTGCGATCACAAAACCCAGAGCCAAATTTGTGCTGCCCAGAGCTGCACAAAGCCCAGGACATCTTGAAGCCAAAAAGGTTTGTTCAGGACTTTTACACTCAAACCCAAATGCTTGAAGCCAATGACCTGAGATGTCAACACCACCAAGGCACAAGCTCCAGATCATTTCAACGGTGCAAGACTCGAGGCAGAGAAAGACAATTCCCAACAACCCCAATCTGCAAGGAAATTTGTAAAAAAATGTGACAGGAAAGAAAAAAAGTCAAAAAAAGAAAGAATAAAGGTGGGGTTTTCACTCTGTGGCTCCTGAGCCTGTAGGAGGTCACATTTTCCGGTGATTCTCTGCAAGTGTCAGAAATGGGTTTTATTTAAAGAAAATGAAAGTTCAAGTAATTGCAGGGCTTCAGGAGCCAAGACTCTAAGAAAAACACGGAGTATTTCGAGAGCTGGCGGTGCTGCCTGTGGAAAAGGAGTGAGTCACGGCGTCCTTTGGACTCGTGCGTGGGGGAAGGAGCCCAGCATGGCTCGTGGGGCTGGGGGCTCACTGGGCACCTCCCCAGCACGGCTCTGACAGCACCCATGGGTGCTGGCGTGGCTGGGAGCAGGGATGCAGAGCCCAGGGTGCCCTCAGCCACCTGCCTGAGGGGCAGGAGGGACAGAAATGTGGCAGTCTGGGGAGAAGGAGGGGAGGAGGGGGAGTCCCTGGACTTGGAGGCACGATGGAGGGAGTCATTGATGTGAGCCTTGCAGGGAGGTGAAATCCCTCTTTTTCTGGGCAAAGACTTGGAAATAACTGGTTGTTGTTGTTTCTTTTCCTGCCTAGTGCCAGCAGAAAAGGGTAGAGGGTGGATCAAGCCCTCAAGCCCAGATGGCCCAGGGGGAGCAGGGACATGTTCAGCGTTGCTGGAAAAATCCAATCAATATTTCAGCAGTCCCAACGCTGGTTTGTCGTTTTTCTTGTACCTGATGTCCTTCCAGGCTGCCACCTCCCTGGCAGCTCTGTCCTACCTGTGTCCCTTTAGAGCATTTTAGTTAAATTAATTTTTCAAAGTGAGTCCCTGAGAGTCAGAGAAACTCCTCTGTCCTTCCCATGCTGTGAAAGCAGCCACAGGAAGGTCGTCCCAGGAGCTGGGTTGTGTCTGGAGGAAGAACCAGCCCCTGCCTCATTGGGATCTGTCCAGGGGACCACAGCTGGCAGCAGGAAGCCTCTGGAGCTCTTGTTTGGGTGGCAGCGCTGGGAGAGGAGGCAGGGAAAAGCCACGGGCTGGTGATGCCGTGTGGGGCAAGAGGATAAACAGAGGCAGGCAGAGGGTGGGAAGTGCTGGGAGACCAGCAGAGCACTCCCTGAGCATCCAGCTCCCCAGATCCGTGCTGCAATCCATCTCAGGGAAACGGGGGCAGCCCATCCCAGGGATTATTCCAGGCCAATCAGCTCCCCACTGATTTCCCTCTGCCCTCCTTCCCAGCAGAGGGAGTTTGGGAGACGCTCCTGCATGGATCTGGCCTGTTGTGTCCAGAATGGGGTTGTTTCCAGAAGAAATTCACACGATATNTATATTAAAAAAAAAAGTTGTTGCTTTCAGATGTGCTGCAGCTCCCTAGGAGCTGTCACTGGCACCTAGGCAAAGGAAGGATTCCCTTTTCCTTGCCAGCCCAGGGAGCAGGGGCACAGCTCTGTTTGCCCCCTGGGTCCCAGAGGGGGCATTGCTGGTGCTGGTCAGTGCTGCCTTGAACGCACAGGTAATTAATGCAGCAAATGTTGCTGTCCGTGGCCAAGATCCCACAGAGCAGGATGAGCCTGGAGAATCCCAGCCCTCTCTTTGTGCTGTTTGTGTGCCCAGCCTGGCTCTGAGGGACCCTGGGCTCAGGAGCTCGGGGCTGGGGACTTACAGTGACAGGGCTGTGGCTCCCCTGGGGCACCAGAGAGGCCCCCAGGGAGTCCTGGAGATTCCAGCAGCTCCCTGTGGGTGGGGAGGGTCCCCCAGCACAGCAAGGTCTGAGGAATGAGCTGTGCAGCCTGAGGTTGGGTGATTTCACTCAAATCCTGTGAGGGCCACCCTCAAAGTCACATAACTCAGCCACTTCTTTCCCCAGACTAAACTCATTTTCTCCCTCACTAATTGGCTCCATAGGATGAAGAACTCCTATTCTGTCTCACAGCACTGAAGACACCAATAATTCCATCTATTACAGTCACCCCAGCTGTGGGAATGGCAGATACTCTGGCATTATTTATGTCACCTGCTTTGCTCCACACGGGGCTCCAGCCAGCTCCACTTGCTTTTTTTAGCAAAGCACATTTCATTTTTCACTCCCCACTGTCATCCCCTTCCCTCTCTCATTCAGAAACTTCACCCACTCGTTCTGTCACAGCCTGTCTCTCTCTGCTTCCCTGCACCATAAATCAGCATTAATTATGCTGGTAAAATCCTCTACATCACTCATTGTCCTCATTATTCTTATTTATCCCAGCCTGGAGGTGACACTTGCAAACTCAAGCTCCTCCTCAATCCTAAAAAGGATTTTAATGGGTTTATGGGCTTGGAAACCCAACTGCAACACCCGAGGCAGAGTTTCCTAACGGGGCTGCAACTGCCTGATTCTGCATCATGGAATCATGGAAAGGTTTGGGTTGAAAGGGACCTTAAAGCTCATCTTGTTCCACCCTCCTGCCACGGACAGGGACACCTTTCACTACACCAAGTTGCTCCAAGCTGTGTCCAACCTGGCCTTGGACACCTCCAGGGACAGGACGTCCCTCAGGTTGGGTTTGTTGGTCCCCTCAGGATGATTCCCAGCCTGGCCCAACTGTCCCTTCATGGATGGGGTCAGGATGAAGCACTCAGGGGTGCATTTCCCTTGCTTTGGGATCACTGTTCCCAAGGCTGTGTGTTGGAGTCGCCTAATTAAAACCTGCATCCTCATCAATGTCTGCAAAAAAACCTCACAGACAAATTTAGTCTGGGATTTGCAGACTGGTTAAGGTGCCAAGTGTGAATAATTTTCCCCCTCTCAGTTATCCCATAAACTGAAGGAATTAAAACTCAGTAATCCTGGACAGTGCAGGAAAACCAGTGCATGTAAATAAACAATCAAGCCTCTGCCTCCCCGAGCAGGAAAAACAAAAGTAAGAACTGCATTGAAGCTACAAATGTTGGAAGCCCTCTCTCCTTCCTGGAACAAACCCAGCTCGAGCAAGGTGGCAGCGTCTGCTTCGGAGAGGGTCCCCAGACTGCCATGGTGCTGAAATGCCAGCTGCCCCTTCCCTGCCCAGAGCTCTCCCCTCGCAGCCTTGGGATTTTCCAGTCCGCCCGCCCCGCTCAGCTGGAAGGAGCAGTAAGGCACGGGAAGATCGATCCTCACACGTGTCACTCCATATGGAGGTGACACCTTCAGCTGAATCCCTCACCCTCAGCCGTGCCTGGAGTCTGGGAGCTCCCTGCGGGGAGGGAACACCGAGCCCGACAGCCCTGGGCAGGAGAAGAGCCCGGCCCCGGCACAACACGCGAGGAGCCGCGGGCCCCACGGGAACGCTGCCTGCCTCATTCCATCCCTGCTTCGTTCCCTGATTCCCTGCTTCATTCCCTGCAATCCTGCTTCCCTGCCTGCTTCCCTGCCTCGTTCCCTGCTTCCCTGCCTCATTCCCTGCTTCCTTCCCTGCTTCTCGGTTTCCCTGCCTGCTTCTCTGCTTCCCTGCCTCCCTGCCTGATTCCCTGCTGCCCTGCTTCCCTGCTTCATTCCCTGCTTCCCTGCTTCATTCCCTGCTTCCCTGCCTGCTTCTCTGCTTCCCCACCTCCTTCCCTGCTTCCCCACCTCCTTCCCTGCTTCCCCGTCTGATTCCCTGCTTCTTTGCCTGCTTCCCTGCAGGAGCTGTCAGTTGGTTTGAAGGTCTCACACAGTTTAGTTGAGGTTCCGGTGGTGTCTGTTTGTGAGAAAAGCCCCGTGAGAAGAGACGTAACCAGTTTGCACCCTTGAGAGCGTAGTGCCGACAGAAGGAAGAAACTTAAACAACAGGAAGAAAAACACAGCAACACTGTGCACCTGGTGTTCAGCCAGAATGCTGGAACGCTCATGTTACAGGCAACCAATGGTGTTATGTTGTAGTAAGACAATGGCCAAGGAATATATTGCAGCAGTTTAGTAGCCAGTGAATGTGCAACATGAATGATGAGGTACAAAAGTGTATCAACGAAGCCGTGGTCTTGAATAAACAACTTTTTTACTTTTGTCCGAAGCACTGTCTGTGTTGTGTTGTGTCTGCCCCAACAGCGACACTTCCCTGCCTGCTTCCCTGCTTCATTCCCTGCTTCCCTGCCTCCCTGCTTCATTCCCTGCCTCCCTGCCTCATTCCCTGCTTCCCTGCTTCATTCCCTGCTTCCCTGCCTCCCTGCTTCATTCCCTGCCTCCCTGCCTCATTCCCTGCTTCCCTGCTTCATTCCCTGCTTCCCTGCCTCCCTGCTTCATTCCAGGCTCCCCTGCCTGCTTCCCTGCTTCATTCCATGCTTCCCTGCCTCCCTGCTTCATTCCAGGCTCCCCTGCCTGCTTCCCTGCTTCATTCCATGCTTCCCTGCCTCCCTGCTTCATTCCAGGCTCCCCTGCCTGCTTCCCTGCTTCATTCCATGCTTCCCTGCCTCCCTGCTTCATTCCAGGCTCCCCTGCCTGCTTCCCTGCTTCATTCCATGCTTCCCTGCCTCCCNCCTGCCTCATTCCCTGCCTCCCTGCCTCATTCCCTGCTTCCCTGCTTCATTCCCTGCTCCTCTGGCTGCTTCCCTGCCTGCTCCCCTGCTTCCCTGCTTAATTCCCTTCCTCCCTGGCTGCTTCCCTGCCTCTTCCCTGCTTCCCTGCCTGCTTCCCTGCTCCATTCCCTGCTTCCCTGATTCCCTACCTACTTCTTTGCTTCTCTGCCTGATTCCCTGCTTTTCTGCCCCTTCCCCTCCTCTTCCCTGCTTCCCTGTCTGCTCCATCCCCAAAGCTGCCAGCAGCTCCAGCCAAACACCAAAAGGACCCCGCATCCAGCAAAAAGAGGAGGAAAAGTGGCCATCGTCCACTTGCTGGATTCAAGGCCCTTTTTCCCTAAAACACAAAGAAGATGAAGCTGTTCAGGGTGGGATGCATGGAAAGGGAAGGATATTTGGCTCATTTCAAAGAGTGCAGAGAGCAAGAGCCTGATTGTGTCCTCCTCTGCATTGGAGAATTATTTGTAAGCATTCATATTTTGATATGAGACCAGGAAAGGTTTTGTGGTTTCTCTGTTTTAGAAAATCATGCAGAGGAAGGTAGGTAACAAACTGCAAGTGAATTGGGAGGTACCCAAAAACCTCATGATATCTTCATATAATCCCAGAATGGTTTGGGTTGAAAGGGACCTTAAAGATCATCTGATTTCAACCTCCTTTCACACCTTCCACTATCCCAGGTTGCTCCAGCCTGGCCTTGGACACTTCCAGGGATCCAGGGGCAGCCACAGCTTCTCAAGGAGAGCTGTGCCAGGGCCTCCCCACCCTCACAGGGGAGGATTTTTTCCCAATATCCCATCTAACCCTGCCCTCCATCAGTCTGACCCCGTCCTCCCTTGCCCTGTCACTCCATGTCCTGCAAAAAGTCCCTCTTCACCTCAAACCAGTCATCATTTCAATAGTGAATTATTTCAGAAAGACACAACCCCACCCCAGCTGGGTCCTGCCTGGAACTCATTTCTTCAGCCCTTCCTAAGGAACTGCACCATCCGTGGGTGTCACCTGGCTCCTTCCAGGAAGAACTTTGGAAACCCGTGGGTCCATTTCAGTCAACTCAGAGGGAAAAAGCTCCAAAAGCATTAGGAGTAGGCTCAGTTGGATGGTAGAGGGGGAATCCTGAATTCCTGGGAGCAGGAGCTCAGCAAGGCTGGGAGATGCTGGGAAAGGCACATGGGACTGAGCTCTTCCAAAGGCCCCAAGCTCAGGAAATGCTTCAACCAGAGCTCACACTTCATTTGGCACCTGCAAATCCAGCCCTGAGACATGGAGCCACAGGAAACCAAGCTCCACAAGCCCTGATCCTTGTGGATCAACTTCAGCTTCAAAAAAAATTAAAGTACAAGGAAAAGCCTCTCATGAAGCAGAGAATTCTGGAGTCTTCCTGATGTAAAGAGGGTTGGGATTGTGAGGAAATGCCAACCCTGTTGCTAAAACAGAGACACTAAAAGACAACAAAGAGGATTTCCATCCAGCTCTAGGGAGGGGTGTAGGTGCCAAATTACACTTCAAGAGAGCACTGAAATTTTGAATAACTCTACCTACTTTAAGACAGCTTGGGTTTAATATCTGTCCTTGCCCAGATTTGGTTTTATTCTGGTTTTATCCTACTCCTATGAAAGTTGCTACAAGAGCAATAAAAAGACCTCGTTGCAAGACCTTGAGTTCACATCAAACCCCATTTCTCTGACTGGGGAAGATCCCCTTTGCTCGTGTGGTAGCTACAAACCAGTAGCAAACAAGGTTTGATTAACTGGATCTTCATTAGAGCTAAAAGGACTTTTTGTTGGCTACAGTTATATTTTAAAGCCACATAAGTAGAAATCCAATCAGAGGAAACCTCTCCATAATCTATTTTTTAAACAGAACTAATTTGGCAAAGCTCAACGAGGGAGGAAACGCGAACATTTTGATTATTTTAAAGCAAAGAGTTTAATTACAGACCACTTCAAGCTAAAAATGTCTGTTTATTTCAAAAGTTATTCCCAAGTTTTCTTGAATACAAAAGGATGTTCATTTCAAATTGCCTGGAAGAGGGGTGTTTGGCACAAGAATCTTGCTGCTTGTTATCCAATTCATCAAAATAAAATGTAACTGTGCTGCTGTTCCTTCTCCTACAAACTGAGCTGACACCCTTTCTTTCTGAGCATTAAAGAACTCAAAGCCACAGGTTAAATAAAGTACTTTTTGTGGGGAGCTTTGACATTCAGCCTTAAATGCTGTTTTTTCCTCTAGATTTCAGGCATGTGTGTGAATATTTTTTAATGAGCGTTGGGGAATCCAGCCCAGCCCAGCGTTTTCCATTGAACATGTCGCTAATTTGAGGAGGTGTCAAAATCCTGAGCTGTCCCCTCCTCTTTCACTGCAAATCCCAGCCTTCCCCAGCCTGCCAACCCCAGCCAGGAATTCCCTCTGATTTCCTCCTCAAACCACTTGATTCCCCCTGCTTCCTTTATGATTCCCTTTAACGATGCCTGACGTGCTTTTGGCAGCCTCCTCCGAGATAATCAGGTTGTAGCGCTTGAGACCAGCCCCGCTGCGATAAAGCAAAACTGAGTGATAAAAACCAGTGATGTATTTGCAGATCAGAGGCAGAGCAGGCTGGGCTTGGGACTTTTGATCAGCACAGAACACACGTTCCTCGTTGGTGCCGTAATCCAGCAGCCACTGGATTTGTCTGTCTCAATTGTCAGGCTGGGGTTGGGGCTGGAGCCTGGAGTTCTGTCTGCAAAACTCAGCTCCTTCCCCCAGGGGATTGGACATGGCTCCTATTTTCTACTCTCCCAGATATTTCTCAGCACAAATCCTGCCAAATGCTCCGTGTGTCCTAATAGACCTCAATTCTCCGGCAGCCACCCTTCAAATCTTGGTCTGGCCGAGGGTTAAACCTGAAAAACTTACAGGGGAACAGAAAACTTTGATGGAAGCGAGGGGAAAAAAAACCAGCAGCAACAATGACCCACAAAAAATAAACCCAAACCAAGCCCAAGCCACCCAGCTGTTGGACCTGCAAAGATCTCCACTCCAACATTATTGATTTTGTGACACCTCTGCTGCCTGACCCATTAAACACGGCTCACTGGCAAGGTGTCAGGTATTCCAGTGGCACTTTGTTACAGCCTCGGGCATCTCCTGTGTCTGGAGGTGTTGGACACCTCCTCAGCTTTTAAATTTCCTTGGTTTAGCAACGAATTCCCATAAAGCTCCAAGTGAGAGGAATTTGTTCATAACCCAGTTTGCAGGAACTCCTCCCAGTCTGTGTCATGACTGCCCTGGGGTGCTGGTGGCTGGGAGTTATTTACCCAAATTAGCCACCAAATGTCACTTCTGGAATATGGGAAGGGATTGACAGCACAAAAGCTCTTTCTTTCTCCCTAAAAACAGCAGCTGGTTTGAAAAACATTCTCTTGGGATACTCATCACCTTCCATGGACTGTGGATGGAGTCTGGACAACTGGAAATCTGGATTGGAGGTGTGGAGAGTTCCTGGAGGAGAATCCCTCTCCTCCACCTCACATCCCTCAGTGGTGGGCTCCAGACACGCTCCCAAAATTTTTTGGGACACACAACAGGGTCACAACACAGCCCTTCCTCACAGAACAAAGACTCGCAGGAAGGCCCTTTCCAGGGAAAAACAGGAGCTGATTTGCCCAGACACTTTTTCAGAGCTGTTTTCTCTTGTCTTACCCAGGTGCTCTGGGATTGTTGTCCCTTTTCCCAGGAAACAGGGCAAGAAGGTTGTTGGCAAAACATGGGAGAAACAAAAGCAAGGATGTGGGCAAAATCCCATGATTTTGAACGCACTGCCATTCCCATGTGCCCGTCTTCCTACACCTCCTGGAGCAGGGCGGTGCCCTGCAAGGAATGCTCCTGGATTAGGGTAAAAATATCAAAAACTCTGCAGATCAGCAGGGAGAGACTGAGGCAGCAGAAAAGCCTGACTGGCACAGGTCTGGCCTAAGTTAAGCCCTGCCTTTTTATCCAGGATTGACACAAAACCAAAAACAATTCCTGGATGCTCCAAAGGCACTAAATCGGGGCCCACTCGGTGCTGTGGTGAAAATTTCACCGGGGAAAGCTCCTCCACATGGGAAAACACTTCGGAAACAGCCGCTCCAGGCCCGCAGCAGGGCCCAGACCTTCCAGTGGGAGAAATGCCCTGACTTTCCCAATTCTCTTCCCAAGCCTCTCCATATTTCCATTATGCCATGCCTTTTCCTGGAAGAGGACTCAGGGGTTTTCCATCTAGGGGATAACCCAGGCTCGTGGGTCAATGCACAGATTCTTCTCTCGGCTCCGAGTTCCCATCAGCCGGGCAGCTCCAGCTCCGACTGGATGGATCCGTAATGGATGTGCCTGCCCTGGGGTTTCAGCTTGATCCCACGTTTTACCCAGAGTAAATTGTAGCCACAAGTGGAAAAACAGAGTGGATTGATGCTGTGGGAATGACTCTGCCCTCTCTGGTGCTGGAAAACCCAGGGTTTGGCCTATTGCTTTTGGTTGAAAATATAACCACCGGTAACACTTAAATTTCTGTTAATTCCAAAGAAAAAATTAAATTGAGGACACCTTGAGAACTGAAATACTCCAGTGATCCCTGGGCATCTCCCAGGCAATCCCTGCAGAGGAGTAACAAGGGTGTTTGATTTGGTTCCTCAGGCAGCAGAGGATAAACAGCTCATTACGGAAACTGCTTATCAGACCCTTGGCAGGAGCAGTTTTTTCCAGGCAGATCTTGGATATTTCCTTGTTGTCCCTTCTTCTTGGAAAGTCTTTTTGGAGCTTCCATTGCAAGTCTCACCCAACCTCAAGGAACAGCAAAACTTTGGGATGCAAAGCTCCGCTGAGATTTTGGGTGCAGCTGACCACAGCTCGCCCCTGAACCCGCTGTAAGTGGGCAGTTCCACGACACCTGCTGGAATCCACCCTGGAACGCTCCTGGATAGGCACAGGAGGAATTCTTAGGATGCATTTCCCTCAGACCACAATGTATTCCATATGCTCCCGCTGTGGAGGAGAAGGGAGCTGGGTATGTCAAGTTACCTCTGGAAAATCCATCATTCCCAGCTGCGGGGACAGCAAGGGTTTATCAGTGTTTTCCCGGACTTTCCAGCTGGAAGAAATTTGCAGCCCAAGGCACTCTCGTGGTGCAAAGGAGGGATAAGCCCTCCCCAGACGTGCCTACAAGCCACAGTTGTTATCAGAGGATCAGGGGGCTTTGGAGCCCCTTTCTTGCTGCCCACCAAGGGCTCCTCGGAGCTCGCTCCCTGTGGATTCCATGGGATGAGCTGCTTTTCCAGTAGCCATCCCCTTGGAAAGCACCTTGACAAAATTTAGATTAGCTGGGAGTCTGCATTGTCCTGAAGGTGCTGACAGAACAGGTTTTGTCCCCTCTCTTCAAACTCCATCCTGGGCAATCCCATAACCAAACCTCTCTTGCCTGCGCTCCAGGCCCACTTTCTGCTGGAGAATTTTCCGGAGTCTCCTGCTGCTGCAAGAGGCTGGGTGGGTTCTTCTTTGCACATCCTAAGAGCTAAACAAGGCTGGAACCCAAATGTCTGCTTGTTGTGTGACTTCATTGGGATCTTACCAGAGCAGGGAGCATTTTGCATCCGAAATCCATCTGCTTTTGGCAAACTGGAAGCAACAGAATACCCAGCTACAATTTCAGGATTTCAAATGCTGATAAGCATTAAAAATGTTTTTAAAGTGCAATTTTATGGGTTTCTTAATGACTTACCTCTCAGCAGCTGTCCTTGATCTCCAGGTTTTAAAACCATTGCTGGTCTCTCCCATTTCCACACCCTCCCATGGAAAGGGTGAACTTGGCAGAGGGAGCCCTGCTCAGGTCACCGAGGCTGAATGTGTTGGGAAACGGGGCCTTAGGGAGGGCAGCGAGGTAATTAATTGTTATCTAAACTACCGACTTGTTTACAATCACCTTCTGTAATTAACTTCATTGTTCTAATTAACATTGATGGTTTCTATTTAAGTGGTCATTATCTAAATTGTCATCTAAACTACAGGCAGGTTAGGCCACCTTAAAATGTCTGTGTCTTTGCAACTGATTTCTGCTTTTAAATATAGGACTATTTATTTAAACTTCAATAAAGTGGAGAAAAAAAAGTTCAGTATTTCAAACATGCTGCTCTGCCTTCAGAACAAATTTTTCTGCCTTTGATTTTTTTCCAGCTACATAAAAATACCTTGTTGCTGGCTTGCCTCTGGAATAACAAACCCTGTATATGCCTGTGCAGGTGGCTCACAATTCCCAAAAAATCCCTGTTTATCATTAACCCGAGGTTTGCAAAGTGAAAGCCAAACATGAAAACAAACTGTGTTCATCACAGAAGGCAAAAAAAAACAAATCCGTGAGGAAGCAGATGGAAAAGTCAGGCTTTCAGTGCACTCCAGCAAACACCCAATGAAAAAATAATGACTTGAAAAATGCCGGGGCCAAGCTCCACCCTGGCACAACTCCACCAAAACCAGTGGAGATGCGCCAGCAGCAGATGTTCCCTGGATCTGAAGAGTTCCTTTTCCAAGCCGCCCCTCCTCTCACTCCAATTCCCTGTCACTGATGGATGGGTGTCCCAAAGATGCTGAGTGCAGGAATCTGGGGTTTCACTGGGGGAAAGCAGAAGGGCTGGAAATGGCAAAGGGATTTCTTCAAGNTTCTGAGCTGCACAGAAGCAGAAATAAAAAAAAAAAAAAAAAAAAAAAAAAAAAAAAAAAAGAGAGCGAGAGATAAAAGAAAAAATATAAGCGAGAGGCTGTGCTTTCGGAGGCCACTGCCAAATTTTTACAAGGATAATCCCAGTAGATACGGCATTAGATGACAAAAGTCCCGTTGTGGAAATGCTGCCAAGGTTTTAAACATCAGCATTTAATCTCTTGGCAATAACACCAGTCCAGCTATGGTTTTATCTTTGTCTTTTTATAGTCACCAACAACATATTTGCATAAATTATTGCAGCAGCATATGGTCTGAAGAAGGTTCATTTGCTCTGCAATTAATAGTGGCATGAAAACCTGCACACAGCTCGTACAGGCTGGGCCAACAGACGGGAATCCATTGGCGTTAGAGCTGGAATATGGAGAGGAAAGGAATATTTGCCAAGCACCTGACTCTGTTTCAACCTGATTTGCTTCCCAGAGCAGCAGGTGAAGGCAGCAACAGGTTAAACCCAGCCCTGCTCAGGCAAAACTCCTCCTGGTTCTTGTACAGATGAAATTCGGTAGGATTTGTAAGGAGGTTTTAGGGAGCTGGGACCCAAAAAGGATTTAGGGCAGGGCTTTCCCAGGGGGCAGAGCATGAAGCCAAGATCCTCATGGCACCCAGCAGTGGCAGCAAGGATGAGCTGTAAGGAGAGGCTGAGTGGGAAGAAGCCGAGGTGAAATGGCTGTGGAACCACCGAGCTCTGCGCAAGGAAAGAAACCCCTTGGAATTATTATTCTTATTTATATGCAAAACATTCAAATTTTGGCAATATAGGGAAATATACAACATTATTGGGGTGCCATGACAACACAGAGAGTGCCTTTGCACAGATGTAGATGTCTTTGTTTGCTTCATATATATACAAAAGGTATAAAACCAAGCCTAATTTAGGTCAGCTCAGCTGGCACTGCAGTCCCTCTCCTCTCCTCTCCTCTCCTCTCCTCTC
>VZTJ01001557.1:80751-93800 GCA_013397795.1 Orthonyx spaldingii | reverse complement strand
CTGGGAATCTGCATCCCAGCACTGGGAATCTGCATCCCGCTCCTGGGAATCTTCATCCCGTTCCTGGGAATCTGCATCCCAGCACTGGGAATCTGCATCCTGCTCCTGGGAATCTGCATCCCACTGCTGGGCACCTGCATCCCACCGCTGGGAATCTGCATCCCAGCACTGGGAATCTGCATCCCACCACTGGGAATCTGCATCCCGCTCCTGGGAATCTTCATCCTGTTCCTGGGAATCTGCATCCCAGCACTGGGAATCTGCATCCCGCCCCTGGGAATCTGCATCCCGCCCCTGGGAATCTGCATCCCGTTCCTGGGAATCTGCATCCCTCTGCTGGAGGGTGCCCAGGTGCTTCTCTGGCCAGAGCTGTCCCCCCAGCGTTTTCCTGGTGCCTTTCCCTCGTTGCTGCATGACCAAGCACAGCGCTGTCTTCCACGTCAACGCTGGAGAAATCCGAGATCGCTCCGGCTTTGAGCACTTCCATCCTGGCTTGCACAGAGTATCCCAGAAGAATGCAGCTGTCTCAGCCCAGGATCGTTTTTGGAAAGCAGGAGAGAGACTCTTTTCCTGATTTATTTATTCATTGCCTATAACGGCTTGTCCACAAACATCCCGGCTTGGTTAAATCTTTGACATGTAAAACATTTCCAGAAATTCTTGCTGCCATCCGACAAGACAAATGGGTAAGACTCGGCTTTTTTTTTTATCTTTTTTTTTAAAGACTCCTCACTTTTCTTCTGTTTTCTCCTTTCTAGAGTGACTCTGTCTCTGGCTTTCCCCAAGCAAGGCGCTCATTTATCAGGCTTGCAAGTTCTTAGGGATTGGCAGACTCGGCGGCTTTTCCGCTTGGCTCGGGCCTTGCAGCCACCATATGGAACGAGTTGCACATTTTCACTCCTTATCAGAGTTTAAGATGGAAATATTTCCTTGGTTCTTCTCGGGGCATTTCTGCAATTGCACACATGCTGGGAGTGTTTAACCCTGACACTGCTGATGAGTAGCTGTTCCTGTTAAAATGCCATCGGAGATTGAACCGGGAATCTTTCACGGGGAGCTCTGCCAGCAGCTTGATTCTGTTCCTGGTTACAAATGGCTCCTTTAATAGTTTTGGAGTTCTGTGCAAAGAACAGAGGAGAAGCTGGCTCACTGTCTATTTGTCTGTCTGCTTGTCTCTCTGAAAAGACAACTTTCTCTCCCTCTCTGCATGCTGAGCCAGGTTTGCTGTACTGCTGTTGCAGCAGCGAGGGTCTGTGGAGGTAAGGAAAGCTATTCCCTCTCCATCCTGCCTTTATTAACGTGGATGACAGCTGAAGACAGACAATTTTTCAGGCACAGATCTTCCATGCATGAATCTCCCACTGCTGTGCATCTGCTGAGGAATTTTCTCTCTGTTCCCTGTGAAGCCGTGCGTCACACTCAGGGCTTGTTCCAGCCCTTCTCTTCAGCACAGGCCACCAGTCAGCCCAGTTGTGGTTAGTGGGGTGTGAGCCCATCCCAGCCAGGCCCTCTAGATCCGTGGGAATAGAAGTGGAGTCCTCCAGGTTCACTGCTGGCCTGGAAAGCCCAGGAGGAGGTGAGACAGGGTTGAATTCCAGCTGCAGCTTCCTCAATCCGGTCACATCCACAAAGCAGTAACAATACCAGAAGGCAGCTTCCTTCCACTGCCAGGATGATGTTCCAAGACACTTCAGGAGATTCTGCAGCCAAGCCCAGCTCCAGGACAGAGACCAGGGATAGTTGCACCAAGTTCTGATTCACAAATCCACAGCTCTGCTGAGGAGCCCCAGGGAACAGGAGCAAGATCTCTCCTGCTCTTCCCTGTGCCCTCTCTCCACAGCAGCAGCTCCTTTTTCTCTTTACCTGTTGCTTCCAGCTCCACATCCAAGGCACAGCTCCTTCCTCATTAGACATCCAAGCCTAGAAACCCTTGGATAATATCAGTGAGGATGGATGTGTGCACTTCTTTGCCACAGGTTCAGCTGTACACCAATTTACACATCTAAAGTGAGCTGAAAATGAGGGATAAAGTCCCTAAATCCATAAAGAAGAACCACAGCAAAAATGAAAGGCTAAATATGATGCAAGATCTTAAACCTCAGTGTCTCTTCCTCAGGGTCTCCTTCATGGAGGTGAGGAACTTCCACATCTTCCCACAACAAAGGCCTGGAGTTGGATCTGTTCAGGCCTTGTTGCATTTGACAATTTGCTGCAGCTCAAATACATCACTGGACTGTAAAACCAGACTTTTACACTTGTCAATTCTGCTTTTCTCATTCTATGTGGCTCCTGGCCACGTCCAGCCCAGCTCCCTGCTATCCCAAACCAGCCCACAGTGGTGGAATGCACAGGCCTTCAGTGGGAAGGGAATTGAACACCACTTTTAGGCTCAGGAATGCTGCCAGGAGGTTGTAAAGCAATATTGTAAACACAAAGCAGGCTCTGGTGTCCATAGAGCTGAGATTGCTTACTCTTGGTCAAGTTTCTTCCATATTATTATTATTATTATTATTATTATTATTATTATTATTATTATTATTATTATTATTATTATTATTATTATTATATTACCTGATTTGCTTATCTGGCCTGAGAACATTTCACTGTGAGCCCCATGTTTTTCCATCAGGCTCAACATTAGTCCCACGTTGATTTCCATGTTCGATCCAGTGGTTTCAGCACCAGCTCCAGCTGCCAGAACGTCACCTTTACTGAACAAACATCACCGTCAGTCTCCAGAGCTGTTAAAAACCCCGTGGTTTCCATGGAAATCGCTGCTGATACTTGTGTAGATGTCTGGTTTTCCTTTTTCTGTGCCCACAGTTAATGGAGTAGAAAAAAACCTACGTGAATCCCTGTTTTTTAAAATTTCTCTTTGCAGTGGAAAAACAATGATGTCTACAGAACTGGGAAGAGGGATGGAGTCTGATTTCCACTCCCAGGGCCCACAGCAGCTGCTTTTCAGGAGCTGAAGCCACACTGATGCTGTGACCAGAGAGGTGCTGCTTCCCTGCACCTCCTGCCTTGCCTGCTAAGATGGGGCAGGAAGTTTTGGCACAGTTTTCCTTTATCCATCTGTATTTGCCAAAGAATTTTCCTTCCTTTTGCTCCTAACTCCTGAACCCGGGAGAGCACTGCAATCCCAGATCTCCTCGGACACTTGGGCAAAGTCACAGAATAAAAACCCCACCAAAGCACTGCCAGTTTTAACCTCCACTAGAGGAAGGCCAAATATTTTAAGAGCCTCATTCAGCTTCCCATGTGCTGCCTCCTCCCACTCCAGCCTCTCACACAGAGGCAGCTGACCCAAGGGAGAGTTTGGGTTGAGTTCCTTGCAGGCAAATGACATTTCCCCACCTCTGGAAGCCTGGAAAGGCACTGGTAGCACTGTCCAAGACAATTTTTTCCTCATGTTCAAAGGATTCATTTTCTAAATCACCCTCCAGCCCTTTCAGCGAACAGAAGGCTCTGAAAACACACTCTGAAACGTCCTCTTCATCTGGGTGCATCTGTTCTGTTTCTCCTCCATCTGGACAGAGTGCAGGTACGCAGCCCAGACCCTGGCCTTTGGCCGACATGGTCCTTCCAAGGAATTCTTGGACACTCAGTGAAAACTCCATCCAAAGCTCACTCCGCAAAGGGCTTTTATTTCCATTTGAGTCCACTTCAAGGGGCTGCAGCGGGCTTAGTGATGATATTTTTGTTCCTCTTTCCAAAATAATAGCCGAGGGATCCAAAGTTTGGATTTAGGGAATTATTGGGCTGTTGCTGAAGAGGCAGGAGCTGAGTCTTGACCACTAATTGTGCACCAGACTAAGTTCTCGCTGTCACTCCTAATTCCAGATCAGACTCCTGGCCTGACTTCACACAGCTGGACTCGGCAGGAATGAGAGCTGGCAGGGCCAAGGGATGCCATTATTCATCCAGCAGGAAGAGCAGAGCTCTGGGAGTGACATTGGCATCTCCTGGAAGCAAGATGGGAATGCTGGCTGGGAGATGTTCAGGGAGCCAGGACAGAGGGCACAAGCCAGCACATCCCAGATAATTCCTGAAGCAGAGTGCCCGGTGCTTCAGGAGAGAGAGAAGGAATCCTACCTACCTGCAATTTTAAAACAAAATAATCATTCCAGTCCAGGAAGGACATCTCTGCCAACTTTCCTCCAGGATCTGAGTTCACAGAGCAGGTGTCTTGGCTTCCCACAAAGCACTTTGGAAACTCAGGGAAGGAGCTGAAGTGTGGGAAACTGAAGAAGCCAAGGTTTTCCAGGAGGGAAGCTCCACAATGAGGATGGGAAGAGGAAAGCGGCCTCCAGCTTCACCCTCCTGTGCCAGGAGCTTTGCTGCCAACAGGGCCAGAGTGACACTGTGCCCCGGGGTTGGGGACAGGGCCACCTGGCAGGAAAGGCACAAAAGGAGAGGGCTGGAGGATGAGAGGGAGGTGAAGCACACCCATGTGCTGCAGATGAGAAAGTTGGAGTTTGCTTTTCCAAAATAAACTCTTGGCCTTCCGAGGCTGACATCCTGCCTCCCCGAGCCGCCGGACAGGATTCCTCCCGTGGAACGAGCCACCCTTTCCATGCACAAAAATGCTCCTCTTTTTGCTCCCTCTCTGGGGCCAGAGGGGAGGAAGTCTTTAGTTCTAGATTCAAAGCTGCCAATGGCTTTTCCAGGCCTGGGAGATTCTCTCCTCTCCCCATGCAGAACACACAGCCTCTGCCATGACCTGGAATTAGACAAGAATTTCCTCTTTCAAGACTTTTTCAACCACTTCCTTTTGTTTTATTTGCCCATCTTTGATCCTGGGAGGGGCACAAGAGGAAGAACAAGGCTTGGATTTTAGCAGAGATTTAGGAAGCTCAGCTCCAGACTGAAGTAATTCCGATCAAACAGCAGCTGTCTCTTTGCTGTCCCATCCAACAGTGAATTTTACCTATAGAACCCCTTCCATGTCCCACAGTTTTATGTTTTGCAGAGTAGCTGATCGTGCCTGACTCTTGGTGACATCCAAGTTGTTAACCAGCAGCTCATCCAAGCACAGCAGGATTGGAGCCAGGTCCTAGAAAGCTTTTTTGTGGTTTCTACAGCAGCCATTCCCTTTTCCCTCATGAATTGCCTTTCCTGTTCATCTTTGAACACATGAAAAACCAAAGCCATTTCAATTTTGACTCTGGAGCAATGTTTTTCTTTCTCTCGACTCACTTGGGCCAGAGAGAAAGTTTCCACAGATTTTCCCAGGTCTCTTCTTCGAAAACAGAGCAAAACAATTCATGGAAAGCAGTGCTCGTGCTGCCTGCTGCTGTTTGCTTTGGAGGGCAGGAGCACACATGGGAGCAGGGTGGAAAAAGGGGATTAGATATCCTCATGTAGCTACTGAGCTCCTGGATTCGCCTCTGGAAAACAACTGAGCAGGTGCAGAACTAAATTCACTGTTGGAAAATGAAAAAGCACAGGGAGCACGAGCTACACCCAGCACAGGAGCAGTTCTGGGGAAGGCATCTCTCAGAACATCAAGCTAAATTTGATGCTCAGCACACGCCCAGCAGCAGAGATGGTTTGAAATTTGTTGCAGACAAACACCATGATGTCAACCTATCTCATGGCCAAGGTCTGGATGCTCCCTTGAGGTCAAAACAAATATTTGATGTTCAGTATTATGGGGGTTTGGTGGTCTGCGGGCAAAGGTTTTGGCTTCACAGAGGCCTTTTCCCTCTCCTGAGTACCTCACCAACTACAGAGAGTCTGGAAAGCCACATCTGCTGGAAAACTTTCCTGCTCCATCATCCAGCTGGCTTGGCAGTCTCTCTAGGTGCTGGTTTGGAAGGGGTTTGTCATCTGAAATGAACAGTAAGAAAAAGCAACGGAGCCCGAGAGGGGCCACATGTGACGACCCAAAAGCAAAACTTTTTTTTTTTGCTTTCCAAACAGAAAGAGGAGTTTGTCTCTATCATCATACCTGGATGACCCATGGAACTTTCTGCTAAAGCCCATCCCATTCCACCCTCTGCCATGGCAGGGACACCTTTCACTGTCCCAGGTTGCTCAAAGCCCTGTCCAACCTGGCCTTGGACACTTCCAAAGATCCAGGGGCAGCCACAGCTTCTCTGGGCACCCTGTGCCAGGGCCTCCCCACTCT
Source organism: Orthonyx spaldingii (assembly GCA_013397795.1). NCBI lineage: Eukaryota > Metazoa > Chordata > Aves > Passeriformes > Orthonychidae > Orthonyx > Orthonyx spaldingii. The sequence continues at coordinate 87,667 of VZTJ01001557.1, read as the reverse complement.
CAGAGGGAACAATTCCTTCTGTATATTCTGTAAAATATCCATCATTTTTCTAGCCCTGGTAAGTCCAGAGCTTCCTTACACCTCAAACGAAAGGGAGGTCTGGCCCAAAGGGCTCCAAAGCCTGGCTGTGCCAGTGCTCCCTGTGCTGTTCACCTCCCTGAGGCCTCAGTCACAGCGAGCTGGGTGAAAGCAGAGCTGTTCCAGCTTGGAGGAGCAGATTGCCCCTCTGTCCATCAAAGAGAACAGGAATTTACTCTCCGTTTGCTCCAAGGGGCTCCCGGGTGTTGAGCCCCCCAGCCAGGCCCGGGGGAAGCCTGAGGCCGCCCGGGTTCCTTGTGTGGAGCTCTATCTCTCTTTCTATTTCCAGTGCACTTTCAAGTGCAGGAGCTTGTGTCTCCTTATCGCTTCCCAGCAGGGCTGCAGCACGAGGAGCAGGCAGCACACAGCCCCTGCCAGAGCAGGATTTAGGAAACAGGCCTGGGGGACACGGTTTTTATTGTTGCTGTGATTATTATTGTCTTGTTGTTGACTTGCTCTCTGCTTTGAAGGAATGCAACCCCCCCCAAGAGCAAATATCAGAGGAGAAGCTGCGTTTGTGTAGACCCAGCCACTCTTTCCCATTTCTGTTTATCTTTCTGTCTCGGCCTGCGAGAGGCTCGGAGCAGAAATCTGAGTCTGTGCCAGCTCCCTGTCCTCACCCAGGGCCAGAGCATTGCTTGGCACTGCTGGGGCATCCCTACAACCACCACGTGTTCCCTCTGCGTTTTCTGCTGACCTGTGGTGCCTCCAGGAGCTGAAGGACACAGGTTTATTAAAAAAAAGCCTGGATGAGCAGCTTAAATTTGAGGCCTGAATTTTAAATTGCTAAAATTAGATGCCAAAGATTCCCACAGACCTGAGTGCAAGAACACCAGATCTCTCTGAGAGGCAGAGCTCTCTCCCTGCCCTGGTTTTGGCTCAGGTAGAGTTAATTTTCAAGGAAAGCATCTGTGGGGATGGGGTCTCACTGCAGCCATCCTGTTCTGCCCTGGGAGAGCGCTGCAAATCCTGGGACATGCAAGGTAAAGGCTCCCAGGTACATTTTGAGGGTTCAGAATCTTTTTCTGCAGGTTGATGGTTCTGGGGCTTGTAGGAAAATGCAAGAGCTGGATGCAAGTGCAGGATGCAGCTCCCAGGGCCATTCCCCAGAGCAGCTTATGGCCTCTGCTCCATTTGGGCCTGCTCTTCCCAGGAATTGATTCAAGGCAGCCTCCTATGAACCAAGCCAGAGTGGGAAGTTGCTGGAAAAGCCCCTTTGAGGTTGGAATTAGGAAGGTCAGGATGTAGATCACAGATGACAGTTCTCAAAAAGAGCTGTGAGCCCCAAAACACATTCCTGTTCCCACTTACTGCATCTCATTGCCCTCCTTTCCCTGTGAGATTCCCACATGCAGTTCTTTTCCTATAAAAATGGCTAACAGGCTCTTAAGAGCACGTGAGACCTGTGTGGCCTTCTTGGCAACTGCCTCCATCATCTGACTGTGCTGCCAGGGAAGAGTTTGGTCTGGAATTCCCTTTTTTTCTAATGGTCCCACTGACTTTGGGCCTTCCCGATATGAGTGTGGGCCACTGACCATGTGCAGTCTCTTCCTAAATCGAAAAACATCAGTTTAGGGGTTCAGGTAGCCCCACCAAAGAGACCACTCGGGAAGTGGACTTACCCCAAGTGCCCCAGCTCACAGGGCAGGGAGGTCCTCCCTCACAACCACAGACCAAGGCAGGCTTTTTCGGCATCCCAAGGTGATGCCATCACTGTCTCTGGCCTGAGTTCCCAGCTGATCCCTTGCTCCAGGGAAGAAATGTCCCATATTCTTTTGCTAGCTGTGGTTTTTATCCCATTGTAGCTTTAGAGCTGAAGGCATCAAAAGATTTCTGGGATTTATGAGAAGGCTTTAGGCCTTCCTCCTTTCTCTTTTGTCCTAACAGCCTGGCTTTTCAATATGGCCTAAAAACCATTCTGATGTCTCACTGGATAGTTTCAAAGTGCCCTTTTTATGCCAAAAAGAGTAATTATCGATCAGGAATTAAAGAGATCTCTTTGTTTGGGCTCTGGAGAGCAGAGCAGAAAGAAGCAGCTTGGTACCTTGTGTGGAGTAAGAGCAGAAGCAGAGTCCATAAAGCTGTCGTTCTCTGCCTCACTCCCTTATGGACAAATCTTTCAAACCTCCACCTCCAAAAGTGAAATTCCAAAAGATACACCCTTATCAAAGGACAGGGAACGCAGCCCAGCCATTCTGATTCCCCAGAGAATTTCAAATGGCATGAGAACAAATAAAGCCAGAGATTACATTACAGAAAACTCCACTGATCCATTTGAAAGGCAGTGGATATAGGGCTGCACATTCCAGACTCTCTGCAAGCTCCAGGGATGCTCAAAATCCTTCATTTTGCCAATGTTAACAAGGCATACCTCAAGGCCATTGATCACTCCCAAAAGGCAAAGTTATCAACTTCTCTTATCTGCTCCCTGTCTTTATCCAGCTGGAAAACACTGTGTACTCATTGAGGCACCTTTCAGCCACGGTCTGGTTATTCATCACATCTTAAAAAGGGGGATTCGGTGCCTTGGCCACAGTGCAAGCACTTAAAAGAGCAGGGATGGATCTCTGCCTCTCTAAACACCACCCCCTGATCCCAGCTCCACCATCCAACGCACAGGGGAGCAAAAAAAAAAAACCCCAAAACTCAAGTTCAAAGGGACATCCTGGGAGGGAATCCCTAAAAAAATCTCCCAGCTGAAGCAGGCAGAACTCAGCCACACTGAATTGCTCCCAGCTGCCAGGAAGGAGGAGCAGGAGTGACTGTTTTAGGGAAATAATTAGATGGACTATATATATATATATATATATTTATATTGTCACACACACATTTATGTTGAGTTGGATGCACAGAGAGAATTCTCCAAGCAGATTTCTACCCCACAGCTTCTTTGACCTCTTGCTCTGTTTCCCCCTCTCTGAGTGAATAATCTCACTCGTGGAACCTTATCAAGTGATGTCTGACAATCTGGGAACTCTATTGCATCCAGGAGCTTTCTGTCCTGCACCATAGCAGCAATATCTCCCCAAAACTCCTACTCAAGCCAGGCCCACTCCTCATAAATCACAGGCACACATTGGCTGTCTCTTAATCAATCTTCCCCAGGTGTTCCCTCGCTCAGCCTCACCACGAGCATCTTGAGGCTTTTCCTTGAAATTCTATTTTTTTTTTTTTTTCCTAAAGTGACTGCCTGGCCACGCTCAGGGCTTTTGGATTTTCTCTTTTCTCCCTGGTAATGTCCTGCTATCCATTTTCTTTTTGCAGAAGTCTCAAGGGTCCAGAGATACTTTCTACAAATGTCTGATGAGGTAGAAACTCCCCCCAAAAATATCACGTTGGCATCTCTACCTCTGTGTTTAGTTGCCCACCAATCAAGCAGATTAAAAATATTTTAGCGACACCTTAAAATACTTGATGTAAATATATAAAGTCAGCTCACTTCACTTCTTTTCCCTGTCTCCACAACATCTCCAGGAGCACTTCCCTGGTATCCAGAGAAAGCTTTTCTTCTTGAAACATGGGGTTTTTTCACCAGGAAAAAAAAAGTGATTTTTCAACAGAATGATAATTTTTTAACTTCAATTACCTGGTCTATCTGAAGACAGTTGATAAATCATTAAAGAAGTAAAACATGTCTCTGCATTGAATCATCTTGTAATAAAAAAGATTAATTTTGTCATAGCTTCAGTTTTGGACAATTGTTTTTTCCCTTTTAAGTCTGTCATGAAAAACACACTGTTTGTAAAATCCCTACTCCATTTCAGTTTGTAAAAAATTGTTTAAAAAAAAAAAATCAATGAATGCATTTTTAATTTCTATTTTTGGGAAGAGCTCAGGCTGAGCAGAGCCTGGCAAAGCCATGCAGGGCTGGCTGAGGTCCAGCCAGCTGAGGGTACGGGCAGTGAAGGTCATGGATGCTGGGAAAACATCCCAGAGACATCCCCCAAAATTCCCTGAGCTTCTCTGCCTAAATGCACAAGGTGATACAAAAAAAAAAACAAAAAAACAACTCCATTCCTGAGAGAGCTTTGATGGTCTTTCACAAAAACAAGTCAAGATATAATCCAAGGATGCTCCTTGTCCATTCTCCCCAGCTTTACCCTTCCCAGGCTCCTGGAGAACCCTCACAGTGCTGGGACATCCGTGTGGCAGCACCTGAGCTGTCCCAGCCACAGAGGAGACTTCCCAGTGACACTTGAAGTGCTTGAACACAGCCAGGCCCTTCTCCAGGGCTGCACGTGGTCCCCAGGCAGAGCCAGGAGCTTCCCAAATTCCTGTGCCGAGCTGGGGCAGCCACGTCGCTCCCCAGCCGTGTAAAACACAGGAAGTGGCACAAATCGGGGAAAAGCCCTTTTCCATGTTGTATCTATTGAAGGCCAAATGTTTGGGTCAGAAGCTGGAAAACTGGCGTTTCTCAACTTGACTATTTTGTTTTCTGGCTGATAATAAAACCCTGCTGTGCCAAAGCCACATCCCACCCCCCTTGTCTCACGTGAGACCCCTGCTCTGAACCATCACTGGAGCTGCCTGAAACCCCAACAATCTGAGCCTGTTTGGAATGTTTGAGCAAAGAGGATTTCCTAGAGGAAAAAAACCCCTATAAATCCTGTGTCTAAGCAGCTTTAATAGAGAGCCCAGCTCCTCTGCAACTGAGCCTGTTGTGTCTGGAGTATCAGGCACTTGAGATAGCCCAGGGAAGTCGTGGTCCCTGCCCTTTTTATATCTATTGCCTAGTTCTGGAAACCATCCTGTGAGGAGCCACTTGGACTTTAATAGGATGAATCATTGTTAAAACCAGCATGTGCTTCTAAATGTTTACATGAGGGGGCCTGAAATGGAGATACCATGAGGAGAAAAAAAAATAAATGAAGCTGAAAGCTGCGGTCAGAGCTTGAAAGACACTTGTGTGGAAGGCCTCAGATCTGCTGGTTCCTTGTTTGAAATCAAAGTGTCGCCTCAGGTGGAGAATTACTAAACCCAGCATTTGGGGGACCTCCAGGAGTTCTTTCCCCTGCTGATAAATGACCTCAGGATCAGCAGTGCCTGATGCAGAGGTAAATAATTCAAAAGAATCCACATCTCCTGCCTCTGGGAACCACAGGATTATTCACCTGTTGGGAATGGCTCATGGAAGGTGCTAAACCTGCAATGAGAAGCCCACAGAAATCACTGGAAAGCAGCAAAGAGGAGAAAAAGAGCAGCCAGGCAGTGCCTGGGACCTGAAGAGCACCCAAAACATATCTATAACACAAGTTTCACTCCAGGGACTGATGCTTTCCTCTGCCACCCACGTTTAGGAGAAATTCCCATCATCCCCAGTCATTCATCTTCTTTCTTGGCTTTATCTTTCATTCAAGACATCACACTGGGGATCTGAGATCAATTCTAGCCTTGGGCCAAAGGGTAGGAAACATTTTGAGGCTGTTTCTTGCACCCGCACGTGTTATTTTTAAACCCCACATGCTCTGAGGGTGCTGCCAGATAGGCTGGGCATGTTTGAGGGCATGGTAGAGAAAGCTCCTGAGGGCCGGGGGTAAGGTTCCCACCAGCTCCTGCAGCTTTCAGATCAAACCCTCCAGGAGATAAACCTTGGGCCCCTTGCAGACTGCTCTGGGATCTGGGAGCTTTGCCCTTGGCTTTGAGACTTTGAACCGGGGCCAAGCGATTGCAGCTCCTGGTTTAGGGGAAAAGGAAACAGAAAGGAACTACAGGCTTAAAGGATTAGAAGGAAGAGCTAAAAATAAAGTACCAGCAATGCCAGACCCCCAAATTTACTGCTTTCCTGCAAAGAGGATGGGTTTTCCTGTTGGTTCAGTGAGGGGAATCAGCTTTCTGCGTGACTTGGAAGAGCAGGACCCCGGTGGAAAGCTGAGTGCTGTTACTCTCCAGGAGCACCGTTGTTCCTGTTGTTCTTCCTTCTTCCTGGAACTCATCCTCTGGCTAAACATGAAGAGCAAATGGTTCTTGGGGAGCGTTTCTCAGCTACTTCAGCTGATTTCAGTGAGGGATTTCAGCCCATCGGTGCCAAGAGGGGACACGGTTGAAGCTATTGGGCATTTCTGCTTGTGCCACCTGGGATGGGGAGTCTAAAACCAGAGGAATATCCCTGCCTTGGCTTTTCCTGCAGTGCTGTCCATCTCCTCCTGCCTTTTCCTTCAGCTCTGCATTGTCCTTCCGATCTGGTTGATCCTGTCTGGGGGCCTGGATGAGCTTTTGGGGTCCTCCAGATCCCATCTCCCAGCCAGTCCTTTTCCAGGGACCACAGCTCAAGGAGAACAGGAGCAGGTGCCACCAGGACAGGCAACTGAGGCTCAACGAAGGATTTTTCTGGGAATGAAAGGAAAAGTGGCTCTCTGCTGTTCTGAGCAGACAGTTGGCTCTTGAGAGCAAGCCCAACACTCAGCCCTAAAAACTATACACACACAGATATGTTACATATTTATCCAAGGCAGAAATTGGCCAGGAAATGGCTATAAAACACACATTTTGAATAAAAGGAGGGAGATTTATGGCTCTTTTGTGAATCTGAGTCATATCTTTCTGCATCCCCCTGGCAGGAATACCCTAATCACTAACATACCCCAAACATGGACGCACAGTGGGCCGGGAATTGCTTCCTTCTGGCCACAGCTCCAGCTAAAGACGTGATAGGGATTGAGCTACTTTATCTGACAGTCGGTAAATGAATTGCCAATTCATTCTGAGCTCGGAGGGGGAGTTTTGCCCCTTGAAAAAAAAGGGTCCTTTTATATATGTCTTTGATCAGGCAGGGCCTTGACAAATTATTTTCCAAGGAATTTCTTGAGCCCTAATGCCATGAAGAAGGAGAAGGGGGGGA
>VZTJ01001557.1:41521-80706 GCA_013397795.1 Orthonyx spaldingii | reverse complement strand
AAAAAAAAAAAAAAGTATTTGCTCTCAAAGAGAAGCTTTTATGTCTCAAAAAATCACAGCAATGTAAGGGATTTGCTGCCATTTCTCCTCATCCCCTTGGCTTCAAGGAAGGGAGGCAGGTAGCCTGAGGATTTTTCCATCCCATGGGAAGGCAGGAGGAGGAAGGGGAGGAAGCAGTGCCAGGTCTCCCCGCCCGATTCCTCGCCGGTGAGGGGGAGCTCGGTGAACTCCGGCACAGGCTGAACATAAAGGTCACGGCCATCAGTGACACTGATAAAGAGCCCCCTCAGCACCAGCACGAGCCACGGGAGCAGGGGACAGCTCAGGGTCGTGGCACCAAGGAGCTGCTCCTTGCCACGAGGGCTTTGGAAAGGTTGGGATCCAAGGGAGCATCTCCCTGCCGGGGTCACTCCCAAGTGTGAGGAGAGAGCAGCGTTTGCTTGTCTGTGACTGCAGTCTGGGGGGGTTTTCCTGGCTTTGCCATTTGATTCCTTTTCTCCTGCCATTTAATCCCTCTGCTCCAGACAAGCATCCTGTCCTTGATGGAATCCCAAGTGGGGCAGCCAGTGGAGTTGCACAAGCCAGGTCTGGACAATGGCTGTGCTTTCCATTATCCCTGATGTACAAATAACTTATTCCCCTGTTATCCCACTCTTCTGTGCCGAAGGAGAAGAGATCCCAAGAGCACAGGATTCAATTAATGCATTTCTGCTGCACTGAACTTCGTCAGGACGGATTAAGCAAAAACAAACAAACAAACCAACCCAACCAACACCAAACAAACCCCAGATAGCTCCCCACCACCCCCCATAAGACTTTTTTCTCCAACCCAACTCTGCATGGGCCCGTCTATAACCTGTCTAAAAGAAGATTCCTGTTGGAATTCCCAGTAGCAGCCCTACTATGGACAAGACTGATGGATAAAACCTTCTGGTTAAGGAAGAGTTGGTCCAGAGAGTTAAGAGTAGTTTAATTTCCTAAAGAACTGGGCCACTGCAGCATCTTTTGGGACTTTCATGAGCAAAATTGAATCACCTTCAACAAAAAAACCAGAACTAAGAATTTCAGGTTGAATGTTGAGGGTCCTCAGTTAAATGCCATTGAGCTTGGAGAGTGTCTCCAGCCAATCCATTCTTTAAAGAGCACCTGTTCCACCTTTCCTGGCTCCCAAACCCTGCAGCTTCGGCTCCAGATGAAGCCCTAATTTAGGTTTTATGTAGCTGCTGTCCCATCCCAGCCTGCTGCACCTCTCAGGCAGGGGGTTACCTGTCCTGCTCCTGGAATTCCATCCTCCTGGAAAGAGCAGCAGCTGGACCCAGCTAATGATCCAAGAGGTTTCTTCCCCCATCCACCAATAACTGATCAAGTTGTTAAAAAACCCTAAAAGGTGAGAAAGGACATCTCACTTTGCTGTACTTTATTAACAGCTGTGTCAATAGGACAAAAATCCAAGCAAACCAACCTTAAAAATAATCCCAGATCAGGCTCAGGAACGCCCTGGGATTGTGATAATCCTGCTCAGACCCAGAGCTCCCTTCCTTATGGGTAAGAACCTTCAAGTACTGGCACAGCCTGAACCACAGTCTCTGGGAGACAGTGGGGAAATACTTGAGATTTCTTTCTTCTTCCTTTTTGATGCTACAACACAGCTAGGAATGAGTTGATTCTCTTGCTTCCTGACTTTCCCATGTTTCATTCCTTCTTTGAATATTGTTTACAGCTGAGCAACAAGTTGGGATGGCCAGCAGCAACATTTTATGCCAAAAATGAAGCAGCACTGATGCTTCCTCTTCTAGGAGATGCTTTACATGAAGAATATGCGTTGTTGTTTCAGGTGATTGGGTTGAAAAAGGAGGGGGAAGTACAACTGCTCCTTTGGAAGCTAAGAAATGATGTTGCCCAAGCCTAAGAGCAGCATTTTGGTGCTGGTTAAACACACCCAAACAGCACAGGCACCCACCCTGCTCCAACAGTGGTATTTAATTCCCTTTGCCAGGTGTTTCTGGAGGCTTTGACGGTCACCCAGCAGTGCAAGGTTGCCTCAACCTGGAGCTACGAGGTGGTGCTGCTGCCTCCCTGCTTTGCCACCCAACCCCAGCGCAGGACTCTTGAAAATGGCCCAAACCAGAGGTTTATTATTTGCTCCCCACGTAGGCAAGGGCTGCAGTCCCTGCCAGCCTGGGTTTGTCATCGTCACCTTGACTGGCACCACCCCAAGATCAACAGTGGTGCCTGTCACCCACTCAGGCTGGGAAATTGTCTCTCCTCTGACTCCCTAAGCAGTTCCAGACTGACCCAGCAGCACAGATCATTCACAGGATCCTCTGCTTTAAGTTAAAAGCTCTCCAAGTCTGAAATTCCCTCTCCTTCCCTGCCCAGGCAGCACCAAGCTCAGGCAGGGGGGCCAACACTACTGGAACAGCCCCAAATTCATCATCCTACTCAGCTTTCCAACCAGGCTTCAGCTGGGCTTGCTTTCTCCAGGCTGTGCCCCACAAAAGCCATCCTGGCTGTTTGGGGGCCACCTTTTTTCCTAATTAAAAGCTCTGATGAAGAAGTTGCACACAAACATCTCAGGTTTGCAGTGACCCAGAGATGGAAAATGTTAGGGTAATCCGCAGCCTGAGTTTCTGATGAACATCAGGAGCTGCAACTGCCTTTAGCAGTGTCCCACGGTGATCTCCAAACCCAAATTAAAGAGGTGCAGACTGGAGAAGTGGACAATACATTGGGTGGAAAATTTGGCTGGGCCATCAGATGCCAAGGGGCATCTTTAGCAGCCAAAATTGCAGGTGGTGGTTGGCTGCAAGCAGCATCCCGCAAGGATCAGTACTGGCACCAATGGTTTGGAATAACTTCCTATTAGAAGTTATGGGATGAGGGACAGGGCACCCAGGTCAGGGTGAAGATTGCCTTCCACACACTGGAAGGCAGAGCTGCTGCTCAGATGGATCCCAAAAAGCTGCAGAACTCCCCAAAGTTCAAAGGCAAAGTCCTCCCTCTGACACTGCCAATCCCACGAAACAGCTCAGGCTGGGGCTGGAAGGGAGCTTTGCAGAACAGGACCTGCGGGTCCTGGTGGACAAGTGGAGCAGGAGCCAACCCCAGAGCAAAGATCAGCTGCACCCTGAGCTGCAGGAGCAGAAACCCAGCCAGCAGGGCCAGGGATGTGACTGCAAAGGAGCTGTCAGAATTCCACACAGCAGGAGCAGAGGAACTGGTATTCCATCACCAGTGCCTCCTTGCCTTGCAGGAGAATGGGAAGACCCAGGGGCAGCAAATTCCTGATTCATAGCAGGGCAGGTCTGAGTAAAAGCTGAAGTGAAATACTGATGAATTTAGGGTCTCTGGAGTTGGTGACAGGGACGTCACCAGAGGGACACAGACACACAGTGGGGAAGGCATTCTCCACCTGCCAGCTCCCACAAAATAGAGGAGCAGCAACATATTACAACAACAACAATAATAATAATATTAATATTAATAATAATCATCATCATAATCATCTTCTGGTTTGATCTTACACAACAAAGCTACATTTAAGCATAGAGGTACCCCCAGAGCCCTCAGTCCTTGCTGTTACAGGTTCCCTGTGCACTGCTGCAGGTGTTTGCCTCTTCCCACCCCCAGTTTAGGACTGTTCTTTCTGTTCATAACTCGAGCAACCCTTTGTGCCCTGAGGCAGATTACAGGGCATTTTTTCAGTCTCTAGCAGAAGCAAACCCCCCTGAGTGAGAGCAGTGCACAACCTGCACCCACCGTGACCAATTCCCACATTCCCACCACATTCCTTTTTGTTGTTTTACTCACTTGTGCTCAAACGTGCTCCCAACACAATCACTGCAAGCGGCCGATGCAAAACCTCCTCAAAGCCCAAGCCTCCTCTTTCCTCTGCCTTTAATCCCTGTGGTGGGAGGGCTCATCCAGGTGCAAATGGTGCTGGTGGGAAGCCTTGGGATGGTCTCCAAGGCAGCAATGGGCTTTTCCAAGGTGTTCCCAGGAGGTTTGAGCCAGGATGCTCAATCTGATTGACTGTGGAAGCTGTTGCACCTTTATTTCTCACCTTTATTTATCTCATGAACACTTTTAAATCCACTTTTCCGTTGTTGAGTCCTCACAGGTGCAGGGCAAAACCTCCAAACCCCACAGTCCGAACCAGGCACTGAGTCTGAAGGATTTGCTTCAGCCAAAAAAAGGAAGTAGGAGATACTGGAGGCCCTGGGTGTGATGGGTTCCAAGTGAAACAAGTCCCTCTGAAATGACTTCAGGTTGAAAAATTTCCTTTGACATTTTGAAGGAGTAAAATCAAAATGTGAACAAATTATTGCTCCTCTTTTGGGGGTGGGAATTTAATCAAGCCACTCTCTGAACATTTGCTATTCACTTCAGACTTGGTCATTTTTATTACTCAAAAATAATGCAGCAAAGGCATTGACTTTAACAGAGAAAAAATTAAAAAAACAAGCAAACAAACAAACAAAAAAAAAAACCACCCCAAACAAAAAAAAATTTTTTTCACCTCCCCAAGTCATGTTTTCTCTGCCTCACTTTTCTCTCCAGTAAAATTTCCAACTTGACAGTATGTTCTAAAATCAAACAAAAAATCAAAAACAAGGCAGAGGGAAAAGACTCCGAATCCTCTGAGAGCCTCATATATTCACTGGGCTCCAGGAACTGGAAATGTTAAGAGAAAAAAACAAACCACACTTCTGCAAATCACAAGAGACCCATCATAAAATTGTCAGAGTTGACAGCACTGTAAAATCTATGACATTGTGGGCTGGATTTATGGACAACAATCCTGAGGCTTTGGGATAATTTTTTCCCTCAGCCCTTGAGGCACAACAGCGATTTTTGGGAGGTTGGCTCTGCCCTGGGAGCAGCCTGAGCAGCAGAGGGATGACTTTGCCCCTTCCAAGCATCCCTGTCTGCGGAGAAAACTTCACCAGTGCAGGTTTGGAGGCTGCTGGTAGGGGAAAATCATCTCCCAAACCCACCCAGCATCGTAGCTGGTGACACCTGAAACGTGGAGTGAGTGATAGGGGCAGACAAAGAGCTCTCTGTGCTTCTCAGAGCATCCAAATCCTCTCCAGGCACCAGCCACGGAGCGCAGGGAGTGCTTCAGCCCAGGGAGGCAGCTGGAAAAGCAGAATTGTGACCACAGCCTGGGATTGCTGCTCGCTCTTTCAAAGGTGTTCTCAGCAGAGGTTGGGTTTCTTCCTCTGAGGAATTGCTCAGCCTGCTCTTATTTATTCTGGTTCATCCCTGAAGTCCTGTTTTCCCTCTGCCTGGTGATGTGCCACGGCTGCTTTCCTCACCAAATTCCTGCCCATGGGCAGGATGGGCCTGCACTGCCTTCTGCACCCACCTCAGCAGCCCTGCCCCTCCTCTGGAGCTCCCTTTGGAGCCCAGTCCCCTCCTCATCCCGGGACACGGCTCTCCTGGGCTCTCCTTCCATCATCCCCATTCCCAGATCTGTGGCAGGAGCAGCCCAGGTCCAGCCCAATCCCAACACCCTCAGTGGGGTTTATGGAAAACCACCAGAGCATTGTTTGGGATGGTCTTTCTCAAGTTTCAAGGCTTCTTATTAAAGAATCATGGAATAGTTTGGGTTGGAAGGGACCTTAAAGCCCATCCAGTCCCACCCCTGCCATGGGCAGGGTCACCTTCCACCATCCCAGGGTGCTCCAAGCCCTGTCCAACCTGGCCTTGGACACTTCCAGGGTTCCAGGGGCAGCCACAGCTCCTCTGTCAGGGCCTCCCCACCCTCACAGGGAACAATTGCCAGTTTAGCTCTGAATAGGGTGAATTTTGCAAACTCTTTTGTCCAATTCTTCCACTGACAAATGTAATTTTCCCCCTAATTTCGCTGTTTATTGTTATCGTCAGCGTTATTATTCTTGGCTAAGAAATAAATCCATAAGAAAAGACATCTCAGAAATCACATCAGGCTCTTTGGAACATAAAAGTCACAATCAGAGGGAGAGGGCAGCTTTCTTCTTGACAGCTCCTGGTGGTGTTTTGGAGAACCTGGGGAAAGGCAGAAGCTGTTTCTCGGGGCTCGAGGTAGAACAGGCACATCCACATCCAGGCTGGGGTCACCTTTTCCTTTCACATCCTCCCTGACTCCTCCCAGTCCTACCCACTGAGCTGGAAGAGCCACACGGAAATGCCATATTGACAAACTCCTTCAAAAGAGGAGGAAAAGGGTCTATTGGATTCTCCCACCACAACTCCTTTGCCTTCACCCTGGATTTAACTTTGTGACAAGTGATGATTCTGCCACTGATGGCCTCCCTGCTCCTCATCCCAATGTGGCTCCACAAGGCTCCAGGGATCTTCCTGGTTTTCCAGCACCAAAACCCATCACAAACCCCAGCAAAAAAACTCAGCATAACCCCAAAGAGCTGAAACCCAAACCGGAGGAGCTCTGAGGAAATGAGTGGAGTTGGGAGCTTGAAGCTTTCCCCCCCAAGCTTAAGAAGCAATTTTCCATGTGAGTTTAGTTTTCCTTAATCCTCTTTGAGAGGCCTGGCACACATTTCTGGGGAGGCCTCTTTCCTTACAGGGTAACCACTGCCCATCTAATTACACGGGACTCACCAGACAGGGATTAGATAATTACGGGATCAGCGGTGGGATAACGAAGCCGGGAAAGCATGATGTAGATGACAGCTAAATACAGCGTAATTCTTGTGTTCCTTTAACCCAAAATGCAATTTACTCATCAATCTTGGACCACTGCATGTTCTGGAGGCGCCCTGTGTGATTTAATGCAATGTTTGGGTGTCTCCCTGGGGCTGGCTCTGTGCAGACAAACAGCCTTGCAAGAACTGAGCTCCCAGCCGTGCCCCACATGTGGTGTCTGCATCTCCTTCTGCCCACAGACGTTGTTGAGACCCAGAGTGAGCTCCAGCATCACATTCAGGCTGTGTCTAACCCAACAATGAGGAAATGTTTCGCAAGCACGAGGCAGCAAAAGCAGACAGCCGAAAGAAGAAAGTTTTACTGGAGCCAGTGCTGGGAGAGCCCCAGGAGACCCCATCCCGCAGGTCCTTGGGACAGCAAAGTGGGAATGTCACTGTAGGGTGGCCCTGCTAATCCTGCTGCCTTCCTGTGCCTCTGAGGGTGTCCCTCGGTGTCCCTGCCATGCACTGGCAGTGCTGCTGCTGCTGGGACAGGCTGGGGACACCTCCTCAGCTCCTCCCGTGCTCCTCCTGAGGTGCTCCTGGCTCAGCAGCCACACAGAGCCAGCCTTTCTGCTGGGCTTCCCAACTGCGATCTCTGCATTTCTCTGGATTTTCCCACCTGCCTGCCAGTTCCCAAAGGTTTCCCACCTGCTTTCCAGCTCTCCCCTTCTTTGCTGAGGCTGGGACACAACCCCACACTTCCCACCAACCTCACTTCCCTGGGAACAAGGTGTAATTCCACCTCACTGGGGCTTCCTAATGCCACCCCAGCACCCACCAAGGTCACTTGAAGTCTGCCTGGATGGGACAGTGACCCCAGGAGAGCACAGCCCCAGGGGACCCAGCCAGTTCTGGAGCAAAGGCCACAACCCCAAACTCAGCTCAAGCTCAGCCCATCCCTACCTTCCCCCCTATGGTGTTGCACCTCCTCTGCTACAGCAGAAATGAATAAAAATTAAATTATAGGCATCGAGTAGAAGAAAAAAAAATCAAGTGAAACCACCCCAAACCCCAAAATACATTAAAAACAGGTGGGCACTCTCTGGCCATTGGGAGTGTGTGGTATTTATTGAGCATAAATTGGCACAAAAAATGGGAGCTCATAGCTAGGTAGGGATTATTTTTTTCTCCTTAGCTGCATGGCTTTGGATACCTGTCAATATTCCCTCCCACGTCAGAATTCCCACACATTCCCACCCACATTCCCAGCGGCTGACACGCAGGTATACCTCTTTAGTTAATTAGAATTACTTTTAATTAAAAATATATGTAAATTATATAGAGTGTGCACAGCTTGGCAAGAAAAAAAAAAAAGAAGAAAAGAAAGCAAACTTCCATTTCAATAAAAATTTGAACCTCTTGGAATCAGCTGCTTTTGTGACATCCTTGGAGCTATTGGAACTCCCACGTATAAATAAATAGGACCAGGAAATTTTACACCTGAAATATTCTGCAGTAGACATTTTTCCTTGCACATATTTTGCTTTTCCTTCTCTTTTTGCCTCCACCACTCCCAGCCTCTCATGATCATTTTCTGCCCTTTTAAACGCTTTTATTTAATATCTCACTTCACATACCCAGACTGGTAACCCCTTTTTTTTTTTTTTTTTTGCTTTTTCTTTTGGAGAGGAAGCAAAGGACCACAGGAGAAAATGAAAGCCCGGGATTGCAAAAAAGAGTCATCATCATTTTTATGAGCAAACTTTTTCCTCTCAGTGTCTGCATCCTCTCCCCCCGTGGCAGCTGGCTCAGGGCCCGGCTTTCCACGTGCCACTGAAAATCCAGCAGGAGTCAAGCTGTGGATGTTTGCAAGCTTGGAAATAACCCCACGCTTCTGTCAGAGACAGCCAAGGGACCAGGAAAGAGCAGGAGATGGGAAGGGAAGAGGAGCAAGAGAATTACAAGTGGGAAAGGAGAGGAGGGGATGGTTTATGGGATGGTTCCTGGAGAGAATTTTGGGGAATTTGTGAGGAATCACAGCTCCCTGTGGGAGCAGTTTCACTCCTGGTACAATGCCTGGGCAAAGTAGGTACTGGATTTATTTATTTGGGGGTTCTCAGTACCACAAAAAAAAAAAAAGTAACATCCTAATTGTTCTCGTTCAAGCATTCTGACCGTGGTGAGAAAGGCAGCAGGAGTTTGGTGTCCCTTGGAGAACAAAAAGAGCAGAAGGGCAGGGGGGGGAAGAGGGTGGTGGCAGCAACACAAACTGGGTGGGACCGTGGAGGGGCAGAAGTGTGCTGGGCTGTTGGTTTTTCTTTTGAACCAAAAGAAAACAAAAGGGGGGTCGGGGCAAGTCCCGCCGAGGCCGATGACTTCAGTCAGTGTCCGTCCCTCTCGAGTGCTAGCGGTGAACATTCACTTCAGGGAGTCTTGCAAAAATGCTTTGTCATCAACGAGGGGATTCTTTTCCTCTTCCTTGTCCCGTTTTCTCGGATCCTCCCGTGGCTCTGGCGCTTCCCTGCCCCCCTGGTTAGCTGTTCTCGCTCCACTCTGGCACCATCCCCACGCCGTGCACCGAGTGGTACTGGTGGGGCGACAGGGTTCGAGGCACGCCGTGGGAGTACAGGAATTCCGCCGGCTGGAGGCTGCTGGGAGGGGACTGGATGCCCGTTTGGGGTCCACACTGCCGCACGATGGGCTGGTGAGAGCTCTGGTGCTGGAACATGCTGTGGGTGTCTGCGATTTGGGGCGACGTGTGGTTGGCCACGCTGCCCAGGCGGGGCATGAGCGGCCCCGAGGTGAAGTGGGCCGAGAAATGCTGGTAGGGTAACCTGTCCATGGGCTGCATGGCAGACACTGTGCAACTGCTGTACGAGGGCACACTGGGCCACGTGTTACAGCTGATGTCCTCCAGGCTGGGCACGGGCTCCGTGGGCGGCGCCGAGCTGGCGTACATGCAGGCCTGGCGCTGCGCCGACTCAGTCCGGTACGACGTGTTCAGTCCCTGCTGCTGCGGGTAACTGGGCCTGTAGAAAGGGTCCTCGTCTGCTGGAGAGGTTTCCATGTAGGGCTTCTTGTAGGGATGCTCGGTGGTGGAACATTCCTCATCTGTTGGGAGAGAAAAGTCCTGGTAGCCAACGAGGATAAGGAGGCGCCCTCTGCGCAGTCCTGGTTTCACCCAGGACAATCTGACACCTCTCAGTGCAAATCCTCAGCATTTCCTTGGAATTCATCTCAATCTATCCTGTGGAAACCAAACCTTGCCCTTGGCCCTCTCTGCTGCAGTAGGGAAGGGATCAGCCAGGAGCTCTGGGAGCAAAATCAAGATGCTGGAGGGATCCTGAGGTTTATCTTGCTTAGTGACACCCCACACCCCATCTCCTTCCTGCTGCCACTTTTACCTGAGGAATAACCTTTGCCTGTGACCTCTGCACCTATCAGGGTCCCCACTCCCACCCAGGAGGCTCAGAGCTGATGCTGTCAACTCAAATCCTTTACAACGACACATTTCCACAATTAAAAGAGACCAAAATGGAGATTACAATAAAAATCCTCCCAGGAGAGACCAGCAATGGCACGGTTGGGACAATCAGATTTGGAGTTTGACAGCCCCAGCCTTCAGCTGTGCCAAGGCAGCTGGGCACATAAATCCACACAGGGTTGTGGGCACATAAATCCACACAGGGCCGTGTGCTGGAGCCAAGGGGAACAAAGGAGAAAAGTAAATTTCACAGCTAGAAACAACAAGGCACATCTTGCAGAGCCCTTTGTTTCCTGCAGCATCCCAGGCCAGCAGAGGGAAGGAGATAAACAATTTAGGTGAAATCTCCAGGGTGAAGCCAAATGAAGACATGAATGTGCACTTATTTATTCATTTGCAGGGTCATCAAATGAAATCCAGCTCTGCTGGAATGGATGGCAAAATTCCCAGGGACAAGCACTGCACCAAGAGATTTTAAGGACAGCGTGGCAAGGGAAGAGGAGCTTGTTCTGTCACGGATTAACTTTGCTGCTGCTTCAAAAACAAGATTTCTGGTGCAGGCAGGAAAACATCCCACTTGGTTAGAGCCCTCCTGGCTGCACCCTTTCAGCAGGGGCCAAATTTGAAAGAAATTTGGAACAAGTTACCCTTTACAATTTTTCTCAACCAATGTGCTTTGAGCTGTAATTCTTTTTCACCCCCAAAATACAGTGGGGAAAAAAAAAACCCCAAACAGTTGCACAGAAAGGACTGAGGGCACCACAGGAGGCACAGACGTGTTGCTGCCAGGCTGCTCCAAGGGGGATGTTCGTGTCCCACCTTCAGGAGGTGCAGGTGGGCACTGCAGGCACCTTTTGTTTCTTCCAAACTCACACATGCACTTTATTGCTCCGAACAACCACGAGGGCTCTCCTGGAAGCTGCACCCTCTCTCCATGGAAAATAACCCATTATTCCCACCCAGGGGTGCTCCAAGTCCAGCTGGAACAACTGCTGCTATTCATCCTGGTCCAACCATCCCACACAGAGCAGGTGCTGAGGGACACACCGTGGGGACATTCCCCACAGTGGCCTTTGGCTTTGTAATAACATAAATTCAGCTGGAAAGCCACAGTCCCATTTCTTTCTTCCTGACAGCATCAAAGCCTGGCTCCTTCACCTCAGCAGTGCAGAGCCCTGATAACCAAGTTCCTTCTCTGCCTTCCCCGTAAATTGGGGTGGGAAGCAGGATGGGATAAATGAGCAATTCCATCCCATTTTTAAAAGCAGCTGGAACAATAAGCAGGGAGAAGCAGGAATGTGTCACCCTCCTCTGCCCTGCTCAGGTCCAGTTTATGCAAGAGCAGGGGAGAGGATGGAGTCCCCTGAAAGCCAAAAGCTGGAAGCTCAAACCTCTCCCCCGATCTCAGCTCCATGACAGGAGAGACATCTGGAAGAACAGCCTGAGCTGGAGCTTTTATGGACAGTGCAAAAAGTTTGGATTCCTAACCCACTGCTGAGTAATAAGAACACTGGGGTGGAAAAACAATGTCTTGTAAAATGCAGCATTGTTCTGCTAATAAAGTTTTCAGCATTAGACCGCATCACTCTGCTGGCACCAGAAATCATTGGCTTGGGGTTTGACTGTTTATTTTATTTTGATTTTTTTAAATATACAACACAAACCAGTCAAACTCTGTTTTTCCGCTGTGTGAAACTGCCTGACTTACAACCTGAGCTTGCTGCTTTTTCCACTTAGCCCAGACATTTCGCTGCCTGCCCCAGCCCAGCCAGGCAGAGCTGCAGTGTCACTGAACCACTTCCAGAATCCAGCACAGGTGGAGAAGGAAAAACAAAGCCAACCAGGATTTCAGTGGAAATCCCACAGGTGCCCTCTGTCCTTCTGGAAGTTCCCAGGATCACTCTGCTGGGCTGTCTAGAGGCGGGATCGCTGATGGTTTATGTGGAAAGGGATTTTAAGATGTGTAAGGACCTAGGCACTAACAAAGGATTACAGCCTGCCCTAACAGTTTCTGCCCCTCTTCCTGGTGGTTTTCCCATCTATGGAGCCTCGGAGTGCTAGAGAGGGAAGAGAATGGTTCATCTGCATCATGAAATGGGGTGGTGCAGAGCAGGGAGCCTCAGCTGGTGCTGCTGAGGGATTTACACCAGTCCAGGCTCTCTGCTCTTGTCCCACCACTCCTCACAGAGGGGACCAGAGGCAGCACAGAGCAGCTGAAGAGCATCCCCACAGTGAGTGGGGTGGAAAGGGGACATCTTCAAATAAGAGAATTGCAAAAGGAGCACAAGACCAACAGATCTCTCAGGCGATGCCAAAGGCTGCAGTTTCAGTTCATCCTCACGGGTTCTGGAGCCTGGACAATCCAGCTCAAGGCCATAATTCCTGGCCCTCAGGGTCCCCTTGCCTCCTACTATCAATGCAAGCAGGACATAGGAGATCTTTAACTGCCTGCTCAGGCTTTGATTCCTGATGTTGGTTCCCTGATAGCAGCTCGTTGTCCTTTTCCAGGTGCCACTGAGCCCTCGGAGGAGTTGTTGGCCATCCTGGGAGATGTCCTGCCCATGCTCCACTGTTGTGGCTATTCTTGGAAGCCAAGGGTGGTGATCAGCTCTAGGGAGCAGCCCCTCAGTCCTGCACAAACCTCAAAAAGCAGGAGGTGCTGCCAAGCAGGGGAAGCTGCCAGCACCAGGGAGAAGCTGCTCCGAAGCGAATCCAAGGAAAACGGAGCCTGAAGAATGGGGTGGAAGCTGGCTCCCTCACAAGGAATTTGATGATCTATCTAATGAAGGAGCTTGAGTGAGAGCAGAAGCGCTTCCAAGATTTCCGGTATTTACGACTTCCAGCTGGGTTGTAAATACCACACAAATGGCTTTTTAAATGGAATTTTCCCAATTCCAAGATTAGGGCCATGTAGAATGAAAAGCAAACATGGAAAACCTCTGGACTTCAGGGTGCACTGGGCCCTCCTCTCCCCCGGTGTAAATCAGGAGAGCTCCTTTCCCATACGTGACACTCAGCTCCCTGGGATGGAAGACAATGGGACACGACTGGTTTGGTTTTCAGAGCTCACCCACAATTCCAGGGCATTACAGGAGGTTCATCCCGACTTTGTGAGGGAGACACAATGGGTGATTATCACTAACTCTGTTGTTTTATCCAGTCTGGATTCCAGCAGGGATCTGGCACGAGCCTGAAGAGCCAATACCAGGGTGCAAGAGTGACAAAGGTTGTCCGAGAAGAAAAGAACAAGGCAGATCCAATCAAAATGAACATCTCTAAAGGGCAAATAACTCCTAAATCCTAGGGCATGGAACCTAAGACACACCAGTCATTCCAGCCATTGCACTGTTTGTGGTATGGCTGTGTTGTGTTGTAGGGGAACACCACAGGGTTGTGGGGCAGGGACAATCCAACACCCAAAAGCTGGAATCTTTTCCACAGGCAGCAAGTTTGCAGCTCAGGCAGTGCACCTCTGACAGGAGAGTGGGATCACAGAACGGGTCAGGCTGGAAGGAGCCACAGTGGGTTATCTGGTCCGACCTCCCTGCTCCAGCAGTGTCATCCCAGAGCACAGGATTGTGTCCAGAAAATTCTGGACTATCTCCAGTGAGGAGACTCCACATCCTCCTGGGCAGCCTGACTGGTGCTTGCTCACAGGAAAGTTCTTGCTCATGTTCAGGTGGAACTTCCCAGGTATCAGTTCCTGCCTGTTGTGCTGCTGCTGGGCCCCACGGAGCAGAGCCTGGCCCATCCTCTGGCACCTCCCTGCAGACACTGACAGACACTGATGGGGTCCCCTCTCAGTCCAGACTCAACAGGCCCAGCTCCCTCAGCCCTTCCTCTTTAGGGATATGAAGCTGCTGAAACTACAGTGCCACAAGGGTGTGGCTGCACAGCAAGAGCTGGGTGCACCCCAGCCCCCTGAACATCTCCTCCCCACACAGGGAGTCCCTTCCTCACCCTCAGTGTCCCACAGCCACCCTGCTCTGGGCTCCACTGCATCTTCCCAGCTGCAAACACCTCCAGCCTTGGCCAACCCATTGCATCTCCAAACGTCAGCAGGATGAGCAGCGTGTCCTCCAAGCAGATTTCCCATGCCTCAATTTTGTCCTACAGAGTCTCTGAGTGAAAAAACAAAGCTGGGTGGGATGTGGGAGAAATCATTTCAGTCTACAAAGAGGTGTCTCCACACTGACAGTGCCTGTTCTTGAGGAGAAGGTGGAAAGGCATCGCTGTACCTGCACCGACCTCATCAGAGCAGGAAGGAGATGGAAGAGAAATCCTGCCCCAGGGTTATGTCCAAATTAGGGGGCTGAAGGACACGGTTCTTGCTGGTTGGAACCAGTGGATTCTGCCACATCCCTCTTCTCCCTCAGAGTGCCAACTTGACAACTTTTATAACCTCCCCAGGGAGAGGCTGTTCCAGTTGCCTCCTGCTCAGCATCGCAAGTATCCCAGAAATCTGCCAAGTGGTTGGGATTGTGTAAGGCTGGGAGGGAGCAGAGGTTTAGAGGGATGACTGTTTAGTCCACAGGATATCTGAGACAGAAGATAATACAAGGGAAAACAAGCCCCAGTATCCTAACTGGGATGTGGGGCTAAATGAAAGACACAAAACCAGCTGCCTGCTGATGAGGCCTTTTGGGCTTCTCCAAGCACAACAATGGGAGAGGGAGAGGTGGAGAACAACCAAAAAAAAAAGACAAAACCCCAACTTCTCTTTGTGTCAGCTTAAAAATCCACATCAAGAACTGAGGCCACTCCTCGGTGAGATACAGGGTTGGAGTTAATCCATCCTCTCAAGAGCAGTGGCTTTGTCACGTGCCATCAGCAATCCCAGCGCGGAGCTGGGAGACAAGGCAGGGTGATCCTGGCCATTCCCCATTCCTGGAACAGCTACCCCATTGCAGCACACTGGGGTCATTCCCAATGCTGTGACCCTGCCCTCCCACCTGCACACCAGGAATCACCAGATTTGGAGCTCTGGGATGTGTCCTTCCTTCCTTCCTCAGCCAGGAGAGCATCACCTCCCCAAAGCAGGGAGCCTTCAGAGATAACACCCCCAGACAGCCCTGCTGCTCTCCCCTAAAGTAATTCCATATCAGATCTCCACAGAGAATCCATCTTGCCTTGACAGCTAAGAACAACACTGCCGGCCACAGAGGATAATCCTTGTCTGAGGTCACCAGGAAAGCAGAAGTTGAACAAGGTTCCTTTCAGTTGGGTGAACACAGATCTGTTCCTAACCGAGCCTAAACCAAGGCTTGGCCCTGATTGAAAAGGATGCAGAGAAACATCAGGAGATGTCAAAGCTGGAAGGAGACTGGCTTGGGGAGCAGTGGTGAAATTCACCCCAGAAGATGCAGACAGCAGCTGGTCTCAAACCCACTGAACTGCCCTCTGCCCCCGAGAGCACTTATCCATAGCCACGGCCTTGGGAACGGAAATAATCGGCTTGAGATAAATCCTAAACTGCCTGAGGAGGAGTCAGTGCTTGGGGAGTGGATAATCCAACACAATCAATGAGATTTCCAGCCCAGAAAATGGACAGAGGGGCAATAGGAGCAAACACACTCCTGCTTTTGGGTTTTCTGAGGTGGTAAAGCTTGATAACTGTTAAGCAGAAATGTAGGAAAGCAGGAGAACTGTGAGGGAAAACCCAGAAATGAGAGGCTGGAACAGCAAAAAAAAAGAGGAATATTACATATAGGATCATTTTCCAATGTCCAACAAAGACCCTTGCTGCTGCTGGAAGGAAGTTCCATGCTCAGTGAC
Organism: Orthonyx spaldingii; assembly: GCA_013397795.1. Lineage (NCBI taxonomy): Eukaryota > Metazoa > Chordata > Aves > Passeriformes > Orthonychidae > Orthonyx > Orthonyx spaldingii. The sequence continues at coordinate 64,818 of VZTJ01001557.1, read as the reverse complement.
GTGAAACCTTGGATCACACTCTGATTTATCCAAACCGAATTGCTCATCTCTAGTGAATTATATATTTTTTTTTTTCTTTTAATTAATTTCACTTTGCAAAGAGCTGCTTGGCAGCTCAGGCTGGCTCTCTGGTTCCCATTAACTTTGTGTTTCTTTCCTCTAAGCCCTGGTGGCTGTTTTCGATTTACCAAAGGCACGGGGAGGGGAGAGAAAAGGGCGCAGGGAGGGAAGCAGAGGCTCGGGCTGCCGGGACACCCAAGCTCGGGAAGAAGCCGGTGGTATCGGGCAGGACGCTGCTCCTCTTTGATTAAAGCATTTGGCGGCTTTGATAAAAGGCCCTTAACTGCTTGTGCCACTCAAACCATGGCAGAGATAGTGAGGGGCCATCGGGCCTGCAGACAAGGCCTCCCTCGGCCCGTCCCCTGCGCTGTCGCGAGGGCCACGCAGGCCAAGAGGGGCCGGGGAGCTCTATTCCAGGGCAGATAGTCGTGTCTTTTGTGACAATAAGAGGAAGTGAGATAATTGGGGGATAGAGGGAAACCACCCATGGAGACACCACTTAGCGGGAATCCCAAAATTGGAAGGAAACCTTTGTTGATTCCTTATCGCGTCGCAATGCGGAGGCGAATGATGAATTGCCCCGCGGGGCAGGGACACGCTGCAGGCAGGGATTGTCCCAAGGGGTGGTTGCCGCTTGGGCCAGCTGGTTTTGGTTAGTTTTGGCAAAAGGGGAAGAGGAGAGGTGAAAGCTCAGCTCTCGGGACAGGATTCCCAGGAGCTGCGGCTCCCAGCACTGAGGAGGCATCACAGGCTGGGACCTTCCATCACCAGCAGTGGGACTTTGCAGCAGCCCAGCACCTCACACCCCCAGCCCCACAGCAGCCCAGGGGTAAAACAGGCCACACACCCCACCCCTGACCTGGGAGACACTTTAGGAGGCCACAGCCTTATCCCCTCCTTATTCCCTGCCTTACATCCTGCTCAAGTCCAGCATCCCCATTTCCAATCCCAGCTCTGACACATTCTGTGTGAGCACCGTCACCTGGTCAGCTAGAGGAGGCAGGAAATGCCACCTATTTCCCACTGATTACCTCAATTTCAGGATAATATTAGGATTTCTCAGCTCTTTTTACTTTGCAGGTAGACCTGTACACAACACACGCACTCCTACAACGTTCAGGGGATTCACCAAGGACATGGGAGAGATTTCCACTGCCCTCCTGCCTCCTCTGCCAGCTCTTCCCAGCGTCCCCTACCTTAGTCTGTGTGTCTGCACATCCCAGTGCTCCAGGGGTTATGTTGCTAAAAATAATGACACGTGTCTGACTGATAGGGCCGTGCAGAGAAGCGGGAAGGGATCTGCTGTGGGGAGAAATTCCTGGCACACTCAATGCCATGGTGCTTGCTGCCTTCTGGTAGCTTTTCCATAGAGTAAATCCTGAAGAAGGCAATTGAGTTGGCAGCAAACAGCTCCTGTCCACCCCTTGTTGCATCCAGCCCTGGAAATCCCCTGGTTTTTTCCAAGGGTCTGGTGTAAAACTGAGCTAAAGCTTTTGCTATCTCGGTCCTACAAGTGGTGCTGCATCTAAGGATTCCCATTGCTTTGGGAGAGGAGGGCAGAGACCACGAACCACTTGCTCCTGCCCAGAACAATTATCCCAGCACTATCAGGGGGCTCTTCAAGCCAGAATCAGCTGAGCAGTCAGTGGAAAGCCCTCACACTTTGATCCCTAAAACTCTGTCAAAGCAGGTCAGTCGCAGCAGAAGGGAAGGAACACGGATATCATGGGTTTCAGTCCCAGGCACCTTCATTAGCCCGAGCATTTCTGCAGACAGAAAACTGTCTCCCAGCAGTGAGACAGCCCTGAGTTGAAAACTGGGCAAAATGCAAACTGTCAAGGAATCTCCACTTGGAGATTAACCCCGTCTGAGGGGCTGCAGATAAGTCATCTTTATCTCCAGCACCAGCTATCTTTTCAATGTGGATTCATCATGGGTGAAAGGCACTGCCAGCCCTCCAAACAGCTCATTCCCAGCAGAGACGGGATTTTAGAGTTTCCCTGCCCAGCCTGGGTGATCTGCCCACAACCCTCATCCCTCACTCATCCTCCAGCATCACTTGTTGGGTGCTATTTTTGCCAAAAAATCAACTGTTGGAGGAGGGAGATGGAGGAAAATATTTTCTCACTAAATATCTAAAATATTCTCTTTCTTTCCCTTCGAAGTTTTTCTGTCCACAAAGGCAGTTATCCCTGGGGCTGTCCAGCTTGTGGGCAAGGGGAATTATCAGGAAACAAGGCTGACAGTCGTGTTAGGAGGGGGAAAACACGGAGCAGGGAGCAGCCAAGCTCTGACCTTTTCTCTTGGTGCAGTGGTAGATCTGGCCGTGCTCCTGGGAGATGGGGTAGGGGTTGGCAGGCGGCAGCAGGTCCTGGGAGGTGCTGGACACCCCGTTCTCACACTGGTACTGGGAGCCCAGGTTGGAGGAGGCAGAAAGGACCCTGGTCTCGCCACTGAAGGGGCTGTGATTCGAGGACACTTTTTGTCTCACTGTGCTCCTGGGAACAACCGGGTACTCTTTGCTACAAGCAAAGAAAGAAACAAAACAAAACAAAGAAACAAGTCAGCAAAGCAATCAATTAATAAATAGATCAGAGGATTAATAAATGAAGGCAGCACATTAGTGTCATGGAGTTTGTTTGGGCTTTCAGGGAAATGGAGACAACCCTCCCACGAGGCTGCAGCCCCGTCACATTTTATCCATACACCACTCATTATTCCCTTTCCTTTTAGTCCCCTTAAATGCATGCCTTTTCCACCACTGCTGTTTTATACCCACACATAAAACAGATAAATGTAGTTTTGGCAAAATAAACAAGATTTATATTTACATATTGTAGCATTTATAAGCTGTGTACTATTTATAATGTATGTGCAATATGCACGTGCATGTAAATAAAAACCTCATTTCTGCCAAGCTCACTTGGAAATGAATTAAATATTTAGGTCTACTTTTTTCCCCCCTTATGGCAGTTGTCCCCATTCCCTTTCCCTGCAGTCTGTCAGCCTGGTTGTCCTGGATGGGGGATCCCTGCACTACAGACCAAGCTCAGAAAAGAGAAATAAATAAATCGCAGAGGTTTGATGCACACCAGAGCCAGGATGGGAGGGAAAGCCTGGACTGTTCCCTTGCTCCCAGATCTGGTTGGAAGTCGGGATGCTTTGCCAACACAGGCTGGAAATCCCCTCTCCTCAAAGACCCCACGGTGGTTTTGGAGACATTTCTCCAAGCACATCAGCAATTTGGCAACCCCAAAGATGATCCCTGCTCTGCAGGGAGAACTGAAGCTGAACAGGGGGTCTCAGACACTTCAGGTGAGGTACAAGTCTCCTCCTGAAGCCAAAGACTTGCTAAAATGCATGAAGATCAGGGAGTACACCACCCTAAAGTGTCACCCGAAGTGTCAACAGGCTCAGAGCAAGCACAAAGTGCTGATTCCAACACAAAGTTCCTCCTTTTAGGCTATAACCATTGGACCAAGTTGGCTTTGAGGTACCCCCCTCACCTGTCCAAAATCATTGTGCTGGAGCAAGGGCAGCTCCTTAAATCCCATCCACAGGCTCACCTGGCCACTTCCAGGCAGAGGAGGAGCCCTGAGCCTCCAGTTACACCCCCCAGGGAGGACCTGTGGCTGCAGAACTCAGAACGTATTTACGAAATCTAACAACAGCAGTTATATAAACCTACCCCAGCAGGGAGCTTTCGTCCCAACCACTGCAGTGGTGGCTGCCAGAAACATCAGCAACCGAGCTGGAATGGAAGGGAAATTCACCCAGGAGCTCAAACCCGAAGAAATGTGGTTCTGGTTGGGCCATGAACGCTTTCCAAACCCTGGGCACTGGGGGCTTGCCAAGGAAAGCCTGTCCAAAGGTGGGGTTTCATCCCCTGGAAGCAGCATTTCCTCAGAAGTGAGCACCAGGAACAAAAGAGAGGTGGACCAGGAGGAAGCAGGGATTTATCCCACGGATATTCAAGGCAGCAGTGGATGCCAGGATGTGTGGTGGGATTCAGAGATCCCAGCGCTTAATTCCAGCAGGAGATTTTGCTGGAGGGAAGCTGTGGTGGCTTCTGGGGAAGGTCAAGAGGCCATCAAAACTCAGGGATGACCCTCAAATCTTCTGCATTCTAAGGGATCTCCCAGCCCTCCCAAGTCGTGGTTTTGAGCTGCCTGCTCCACCTTCACACCGTGATCCTCAAGGAAATGGCACCAACACAACACCCCTGAGCTGCATCCTCACCTTCTTCCCTTCCAAGGAGACATCAGCAAGGAGGTGACACCGGATGTGTCCTTAGCTCTGCTGCCTGAGGAGAGACTGCAGGGATGGGCTGGGTTCGTCTCTCTCAGCCCCACACCAGCACCATCCAATTCCCAGAGAAATGACAGAGCCTCGTTTTGTTTCCCAGGGGTACCTGAGAGCTCTGGTGGAGGAGGAGGAGGGACATGTCATGGCAGGGTGCCACAGCATGTGACACTTCAGCACATTTTTTACGGGTAGATCTGGCCACAGTGAGGAAATGCTTGGATGAAATCCTAGAGGCGTTTTCCAACCTCGGTGATTCTAGGATCATCTTCAAAGGATATCATCCCCGTGGGGGTTTCTTACCATAAATTCTCAGAGGAACCCCCTCCACATCAGACCCTCGCTGTGCCAAGCCCCACACAAACACTGAGGAACCATCCCCACCCCAGGTACTTCTCACCCAAACCAACACTTTTCTCTCTTCCAATGGAGAGGTCAGAGCAGGAAAAAAATTAACAACCTGATCAGGGATATCTTTTTCATGATGAAAAAATATTCTCCTAGAATCGTTAAAGTCAAAAGAGACCTCCAAAGTCAAGTCCAACCTTTGATCAACACCTTGTCAACTAAACCAGAGCCCTGAGTGCCACGTCCAGTCATTCCTTGGACACCTCCAGGGATGGAGAGTCCACCACCTCCATGGGCAGCCCGTTCCAATGCCTGACCCCCCTTCAGTGAAGGAATTCCTCCTGATGTCCAAGGTGAAGCTCATCCCCTTTCTTGCCATGAAGGAGCTGTTTGTCTGCCACAGCAATATTTTTACCCCAAATACCAGAGCACCGGGGGTGTTGCGTCCCAAATTCCTTCCAGACTGCATTTCCCAGGGAATACACCAACCTCCACGGATATAAGAGAGGACTGTGGAGCTCTGTGGGATACAGCAGGAATTGGGAATCACGCAGGAGAGGGAATAGTTTGGAGTCACCAAGTTTCCAAACAGCATTTCCCGGGAGGTATCGCAGTAACTTCTCTCCAGACTGAAATATTTCCATTTCAGTCAAAACATGTTGGGTGCTATTTTTGTCAAAAAATCAGCTATTGGAGGAGGGAGATGAAGGAAAGTATTTTCTCACTAAATAACTAAAATGTTCTCTTTCTTTCACTTTGACGTTTTTCAATTCACAAAGGCCGTTATCTCTGTAATTCCACATGTTCCTCCTTGTAGGAGCTGAGCTGAAGTAAATCTTTGGTGTCTTCTAAAGCAACAATCATCTCCAAATATTTCTATTTTTCCTGAGCCCACTCAATATGTAGAGTGCACACCTATCGTTTTTAAAAACTGAAGGACAAACTAAAATGGATCAAATTCTTTTTTTTTTTTCTAAAAGTCACTATTCCCCAAACAGTGGTTGTAATCCCGGGCTATAGTTTAATAGAATGAAAAGTTTCTGTCATGTCCAGAAATTTTGCTGCCCAAAAAAAAAACCTCTAGCAAAGTAAGAAGGGGGGAAAAAAGTATTAAATCTTGACTTAAGCAATGTAGGAGATTGTCCAAGCAGCAAGGAGGAGGTTGTTGCTCCTGGGCCAGAACATGAGTTAGTTTTAATTGTGGTGTTAATAGGCTACTTTCTTTTTTTGCAGTAGAAATTGCAAAATTATAAGAATTTATTTTTTTTTAACAGTTGATTGGGAAAAGAATTTCCAAGGAAAAACCTGTCACTGGTTTATTTAAAGCCTGTTGGAGGCTAATAATGAGTATTTAGTTGCTGTAGTTGATGTATTAAAGTAGCAGAGGGGGCCAGGGAGGAGCAGCGCAAGGGGCTGTGTAATATTTTGATTTTTGTTAAAACCTGGGGAAAGAAATCAGGGATGAGGTTCAACACCATCCGTGCTGAAGTCTGGACTCTGTTCTTAACTCCCACCTGGCCAGAGGTTTCCCAAATCCATGGGGTTGGACACCAGCTCTGCAGAACTTTCCCAACAGCACCCACATTCCACTTAACATTCACCATAAAACCCTGATCCTACAGATCAGGCCTTACCAGTGAATCCCTCCTGCAATCCCCAATCCCACCTCTGCCAGGAGGAATTAGAAACTCAGCCTCATCTTCTCTCATGAAAACTCTCCCTTTCCCTGGCCAAGTGATGCTCTCACCATGACAGACTCAAGAGTTCTGCAAGATCACTTTTGCCACAAAGAATTCAAAGCAGCAAATTCAAGATGATTTTGCAATCTCAGAACCAGAAACCTTGTCGGCCACTGCAAATTAATAATTACTGAAAAAATTATGAGTACAGACCTTCACAAAGCAACAACCAGTTCACTTTCTTGCTTATTACTACACTGTAAGAGAATAAAAATTTTCAATGTATTTTCACGTGCAGACCTGAAGTTTCCCAGGGTACCAGCCAAGGCATAGTAAATGCAGCTGCCAGACAAAAACCTGGTTTAAAACCTGTTCAAAAATCCACAGTTTAGAACCAGAAAGCTCCTGCATTGAAGCACCAAACCCCTACTGGCCCTAAACAAGTTATTTTAGAAGATGTTTCTGATATTTCTGCAACAAAACTTTGGATACATCAAGGCTTTCCAGAGTTGCTGTAGCTCGTGGCCTCAAGGCTTCCAAAGACTTATTAAATATCAGATCCCAAGGATCTGCTGGAGGTCAGGTTGAAGCATGAAATGGGAAAGGTTTTCCCCCTGGGGAGCTGCTTCCATATTTTTACAGCATCCTTGGAAGCCCCTGAGCTGTCTAAATCTTGTTCACAATATCAAATCTTAGGCTAAAATCTGACCCAAGGCTGAACACAGAGATTCCCCTCCACTCTTTCCAAATTTCCAGGAGGTTTTAACTCCTCCTTGGGCAGTCACAAAAAAGGACAAACGTTTGTCACCCTATCAGTCCTGTCCCCTCCACCCACCCACCCCAGAACCAACCCCCAATTCCAGATGTGCAAACACAGCTCAGTGGCTGTGGGGTTTATATTCCCCAGGCCACCAATTGTTGTCCTTCCTGCTGAGGCTCAAGAGGAGGGAAGAAGTGGAGGTCAGCCATAACAGACACAGCAAAAGGAAGAAGGGGGGAAAAAAAGTGACTGGAATAAACAGAACCATCTCCCAGGAAAAAAAAAATCAAAACAAAACCAACTGTCAGAGTGCATTCATTTCAGCTGGTTTCCAGCATATTGAAATAAAATTACCCACTCTCAAGAGGCTGTCTGGAAGTGGATAAACTGCAGCAGGAAAGGAGGTGGTAGGAGAGGAGTTACTGAGTCCTTCCTGCAGTCCCAGCCTCTGACTAAACGTGGCCCCTCTCTGCCTGGGGACTGCAGAGCAGCCCACGGAGAACAATCCCGAGCCTGGATGTGCAGTAACACAAACCAAAATGCCCACTGAGCAATATGGGAGCCTGCTCAGTGCCCTGCTCTCCTCCAGCACAGCAAATGTCCTGACCTTCCTGCCAGGGCCTCGGGGGCTCCAGAACCCCTGGACTGGGTGTGTGCATGGCAATCTCGGGCAGTTTAACAAGGCCCAGTGCTGGTGCTGCACCCAGATTGGGGCAATCCCGGGATCAGCCCAGGCTGGGGATGAACAGATGGAGCAGCCCTGGGGAGAAGGGCGTGGGGGTGCAGCTGGGGGAGAGCCGGACATGGTCCAGCACCCAAAAAACCTCCCATGTTCTGAGCTGCGTCCTGAGCACCATGAGCAGCAGGAAAGGGGGGGTTCTGCCCCTCTGCCCTGCCCAGGTAAGACCCTGCCTGCAGGGCTGCCCCAGCCCTGGGGCCCAGCACGGGAAGGAGCTGGAGCTGCTGGAGAGAGTCCAGAGGAGGCTCCAGGATGGTCAGAGGGATGGAGCAGCTCTGCTGGGAGGAAAGGCTGGGACAATTGGGATGGCAATTTCTCTCTGGCAAAGAGAAGGTTTCAGGGTGATCTGCAGGAAGGTTGGAGAGAGGCTGTTTACAAGGGCCTGGAGTGACAGGAAAAGGGGGAATGGCTTCACATGGACAGAGAAGAGGTTTAGATTGGATATCAGAAAAAAATCCTTCCCTGTGAGGGTGGGGAGGCCCTGGCACAGGGTGCCCAGAGAAGCTGTGGCTGCCCCTGATCCCTGGAAGTGTCCAAGGCCAGGTTGGACAGGGCTTGGAGCAACCTGGGATGGTGGAAGGTGTCCCTGCCCATGGCAGAGGTGGAATGAGATGAGTTTTAAGGTCCCTTCCAACCCGAACAATTCCATGATGATCCTATGGTCTGTTATCCACTCCTCTGAGCAGGGCAGCCCAAAGACATCACTGCAACAAACCCAAGAACCAGCAATGAAAAGAACCAGGTAGAGATCAAGAGCTCTCATCAGCAGGCAGATAAAGAGGTAATTTTCTCCAGAAGTATAAGTTGGAGTAAGAGGAACACAAGAGGAGATGGAGAATGGATGTGAGCCAGAGGCAGCACCTGCATCCCTTCGTGCTGGGCTGAGCTTCTGCTGATCAAATCTTGCTGGGCAGATCCCCCAGAGGAGGGTTAATGACAGAAACTGCAGCCACCCTGTGCTTCTTGAGTGGCTTTCTCACTTCAAGAGCTGTGAACAAGTGAGATCTGCACAGCTTCCTTTTGGATTTCATCTGAATTCCGTCAAATTCTACAGAACACATTTCAAGCCTGCGGTTTCCACTGGGGCTTCTTTGACCAGGAAATTTTCCTGGGGGGCGTGTGCTGGAGGAAAGCGTCCTCTCCCCAGCAGGTGTTATAACTCCAAGTCTCACACTGAAAACGTTTCAGACAGGGGGAGAATTCAGTGACAGAACCTGGGAAATGAAAGTGGATTAAAGATGCAATGAGGAGGCACAAGGAGAACGAGGTCGTTTGCAGCAGGCCGAGACCGACGTGCACGAGTCAGCCTGGTGCCTGTCAGTCCAACGGGATGCTGGAATGTTGGGAACACAACCCCTTTGGAGCACAGAGGCTCATCCCTTCCTTCTGTCAGCACCCCAAAATGCACTGTCATCCCTGTCACGCCAGCTCTGACTCGTGGCACTGATTTCATGTCCTCTGTGTCTGGCCCTGTTTCTGTTCCCGATGACACACAGGAACCTTTGGGATAATTCCTTTGGAGCCAAGCAGGTTGCTGTGGATTAATGCCAAAGGCAGCAGCAAACTGTGGCTCGTGATCCCTGATAGAGAAAACACAGCCCCAACGCCAGGCTCTGCTGTCACTCTTCCCTGTCATGTGCATCACTCTGGATTTTTTTTGTCACTTTTCAAGGGATCAGAGCACCCATCGAGGGAGCCAAGAGCCACCATTTCATGGCATCATCACCCCCCTCAAAAGCCTTCCCAACAAGAAGCTTCAAGGGCTAAACTGCATTCATTTGAACACAAAATAACCAGGGCCTGAGACTTGCAGAAGCTCCTCAGCCCCCAAAAGAACAACCACAGACAATGGGAGCTGCAGATGAGCAGCCAGAATTGGTTACATGGTTGACCAGAATTGCTCCCTCAGCGCCCCAGACACACAAACTCTTCTCCCCTGCTGTCCTTTGCCAGCCACAGATGACAAAAATTGATGTAATAAAAGCTGTGCCTTGCGTGCCACCCCCAAATCAGCCCATGGTTGATTAGCACAGCTCTGTTTTGACTCCCACGGATGGAGAATTTGCAGGGCAAAGCCCCACACTGCTGATCTTGTCTCTGCACGAGCTTCACCCTCTGTGGGTTCCTGCCACATGCCTTGCTCCTGCACTCCACACCAAATTCCCCTTGGCACAGGCAGGAGTTCCAAGTGGAGACAAAAGAGATTTTTACAGCACAGAGGGGCAAGAAATCCAAAAGGAACACTTCAGCTAAAATTCCCCCCATCACAACTACGTCGCTTTTACCTGGTTTGTGTTTTTAAACTGCAGCATGACCACTGGGTTGTGTCATAAAACACACCCCTCTCTGCATTTTCCTTTCTCTTTAATGTTTTTGGGGCTTTCTCCCTAATCACAAAAACACCAAACTCAGTCTCATGCTCAGAAACTTGAAAATTTTGAAAAAACTCTTCTTCCCAGAGGGCCCATCCTATCCAAGAAGCTGCTGAAGGCACCTTGAGTGCTTCAGTGGGTAGAAAATGAACATTCACTGGAATTTGGATCTCTCTGGAGCTCGTGGCTGCTCTTTTTCAATGAAATCATCTGCTGCTGAAAGGCTTCACATCACTCCTGAATGAAGTTCTACCTGGACAGACATAGGAACTTTTTTTCTGGGAAATAAGAGGGAAAAAACCAACAAGGGAGGCCTCGGAAAGGAGAAAGCCATGGAGAGGGATGGACTTGAAGCCATGGTGAACATCAGGTCAGAAGTTTCTGGTACAAAAGGCTGTGTACTCTTGTAAAAATCTGGGTTTTTTTCAGCTACTTTTTCATAATGAGCCAACAGCACTAAAAATCCATCCCACCATATTCTCCAAGGGCAGAAATGGACATCATTCCCCTAAAACCAGGATAGACTGACTGGTCCATCACTGGGAAACAATGTCAGAAACATACATTTATATATTAAAATATATTATATATAAATTTAATTACATTTTAATATATATTTATATGTTAAATCTATATAAACCCACAAAAGGCAGGCATAGTTCTGCATCATGCTCAATCCTGAATGGTTCTTTATCTCATAGACACAACCTATTTTTTATACCTGCAATTTGTTTATATATATAACTGATTTTATATATGGTTTTATATATTTTCATATATAATTTTGCATGTATTCCTATATCTACATAAAAAAACCACAAAGGTGGGCCCATATTTTCAACCTTGAATGGGGCTTTATTTTACCATAATCATCTTATCCTGCCCTCCCTTTAAAAAAATGCCATCTTTGTAAAGGCACACAGCCATTCCTATGCTAAGTTATTAAAATGAACATCAGAAATGATCCTGTAAAGGCAACCATTTTTAACCCTTGCAGCCCTGCCAGGCCTGAGTGGGGGTATTTATATATTCCAAGTGTTTCTGCTCCCTGGATCATTGACCACAGCCCCTGCATAAAAATGCCAAGCAGTTTTTAGCACGGGCTCAGCACGGCTCCATGCCACGCTCTTCGTATGGCACCGAGCCCTTCCCAAGAGTCCTCCCTGCTCCACCTCCTCCCTCCCGCTCCAAAAATCCCCACCTTGAATCCAAACCTTCAAACTTTTCCATTGACTGTAGTGAAAGGGTGGTTTGGCAGCAAAAAAAAAATAAAAATGGGGGGGGAACATCATAACTCAAATTGCAGCAGAGGTTGGGAGGCTGGCACGGGGTGGGGGGAGCTATTTCAAGTGGTAGTGCTGCCATAAATAAATAAATATTGACAGATCATGCCAGGATCTGTTGGAAAGGGCACGCAGGGAACACAGAGCACATTCAGGAGGCCAGGGGGATGATTTAGATGGAGCAGGGTAAGTGTTACATTTACCTCTTTTATACATCTATCTTGGCTTTTCTGGGGCTGAGCCTGAACATGTTTGTACACAGGAGAACATTTGCCCGATTTGCAGAGGGTTCTGGGCGTGCTTGCAGGATTGCAGGAGTTATTTGGTGCCTGACAGGATGATTTTCCTGGCTACGGAGAGCCACGCTCAGGTCATCAACTGCAGCAAGCAGAAGTGATCACCTACAGCTGGCTCCTGGGTGGGCAGGGGGAAACACCCTCCCATCAGAAGGTCCCAAAGCAGGCCCCTCCAGCAGGAACCAGCTCGGCTGGACCCAGAGGAAAAAGGATCCGAGTTGCTCCTCCCCTCCTGGAAAATGATCTATTGAGAATCTGCATCTTAGTTAAAACCATGAGTATGGCACCATTCCTGCAAAACATTTGCACCAGGAAGCAGCTCGACACATGGACAAAGTTCCAAGTGAAAAGCATGAAGTTGATTACCTGACATTTAGGAAAGGACATTAAACAGGATTTTCAAAGAAGATTTAGGCTTGGTTTTCAGCTTAAGTGCTCACAGCCAAACCCAAGGTTCGAAAAGGTCTCCTCAGCCACCTGGCCCTGGAGATCCCAGCATTTTCTGACCTTTCCTTCTTCACCCTGAAACCATCACACCTCTGCTCCTGCTCTGCACATCCAGAACCGAGCAGGCAAACACTCCCCTCCTGCCAAGGCCAGTAACAACACAACACAGGGCACTCCACCACCATCTCCAGAGGCAGCTGGAGCATCCTTATAAAACCCACTCCAAAAGCAAGGCTGGGAGCTTTTGTCTTTAAAGCTCTGTCACCTGGGAGAAAGGAACACTCAGGAATTCTTCCACAGTAGCCTGGTGGCCAGAGCTTCTCCCAGCTAGTCCAGGTTTTTAACGGGTCTAAGTCCCCGTGCAGCCTCAGAGATGAGAGTTTAGCACAAAGCTAAAGGTTCTTCTGGGTGGGGACACGTCAAAAACAAATGCAAAGTCCCTGTGGCCAAGACAGCATCCCACAAGTGAGGTCCTGCCTCTGCCACCCAGCAATTGAGGAATTCCCTTGGGTCCAGGATTTTGGCCCCACGTCCTGGGAATATTTCAACAACCTGATGTCAAACACCCGTGCGGATGCCAAGGCAGGGAGTGGCACCATGTCCTGGCTTAGGCCGAGGCACGAGGGACGTGCCAAGCACAGCCCAGGTGGCTCTGGTGGCCCTGGGAGGGTCCCCACGAGGGTGACAGGGGTTACCTCTGCATCCTGGACATCCTGTGCAGCTCCATGTCGTCGCTGCCGCGGAAGCCTTTGGCGAAGGGGTTGTTCTCGATCTTCAGCTGGGTGATCTGAAAGGGAGGAAACGCAACGGGGTCACCGCAAGCCCAAGGCATGGCCTGGGAGAGAGGGGACAGTGGTTATCACACCCAAGGCAGGAGGGCTGGGAGGGCAAATGCAGCTTGCAGGAACTCCAGTCCTCCCTCAGCTCAGGCACTGACGGCTCCAGATGGACCTTTCCCCAGAATGCTCCACGGGAAAAACATCTCCTGTCAACAACCTCTCGCTTCTCCCAGGCTTGTCCTGTAACTAACACGTGGCACTGCACACACTCGTTTTTCTCTGGAGAAAAATCTGCTTTCTGAGAGTTCCTACTTTCATTTTGCTGTTGGGACAGAAAGGGTTTCACTGCTCAGAGGGCCAGGGATAGAAGTCATATGGTCTGAACAAATCCCAACAAGTATTTTCTCATCAAAGTACAGGCAAGACCAAAACCTCACCCCTCAGACCCTGCACCCTCCCTCCCAGAGCAGTGAACCTCCCCCTCTGGGTGTTTCAGACCAGCTGAATCTGCTCCAGGTGCTCTGCAGCTGCCATCCTGCCCCACACCCATCAGCACTGCTTGGACTAATTACCCAAATTACTTGGAGGGCGACTTCACCTGTGACCATCAATCCCTGGAGGATTATTTGTGTCCCCCTTAATTCCAATTTGCTCCCAAAGTGAGCTACCTTGAGAATCTAACGTTTGGTGGGATGAATCCACTCAGACTCAACTTTGGTCCTTTTAAAATGTCTAAATTTAACTTTTAAAGCGGCTACTGGACAGAACATACCCTCACCCAAAGGGACTGTGCTGCTCCAAGAGGTTCAGTCCCTTCCTGCACTACTTCTCCTGAGGGCTTTGGTGAGCAGGGCTTGTCATTTAAGCCAATATAAAATTGTGAACCAGCAGCACCTTCAGCTGCCCCATGGATCTTGCAACAACTCGCTCTGCCATGCCAAATCTGATGCAAATTCTTTAGTGCCTTGGCAGAACAGGACTGAGCCAGGATCAAGTGTCATATTGCTGCAAAGCCCTAAAATTTGGGCAGAAGAGGGAAAAGTTCCATATTTTTTCCCCTTTTCTCTGTCACTGCCTGGCAGTCTGAGCCCTCAGCAAGGAATCAGGAGAGACTCTTGCCCAGGAGGAAAGACAACCCCGTGTTTGCCACTGCAGGAACTTCACGCTCTCGCCACGTTTTATGGAAACCCCGTCCTTCCTTCCCGTTGAAAGTTGGCCAAGGGGAAGGAAAGAGCTCGGGATCAATGGAGGGAGAACACAGAGAGGTTCATGTTCACCGAGTCAAGCGCAAACAACCGGGCCCACCTCGCTGCCAAAATCCAGAGAGGAAAATCTGGCTCGCCCAGTGTCAATAGCAAACCTCGCCAGGTGCATGCACAACCAGATTATTTTGCTCTTTTCTTGTCTTTTTGCATATTTTTTTCCAAGGGCTGTTTGTTTATTTGCCATTTTTGCCTAATTCAGCCCCAAATTTCTCACCGAGCCTCCCACCACCCTTACACATACCCCTGCAGGCATTCCCATTCAATCAGGACCATACTCAGCACATAAACAAGCCCTTTGCACTTTGGTTTTTTTTTTGTCCCTCATTTCAGATTTCAAAGGGAAGGGTAAACAAACAATCTTTAGGGGTCACTTTGCCAGTTAAGCCATTCTCTAGCAATGAAACAGAGGCGCATTTTGTAATTAAAAGCCCCGAATTATTACACAACCAGCTGTGCATTGTGCAAAGCAGCTGCCTATCGGTCTGAAGGTGGTGACTCTTCTGGAATGAATAATAGGCATTATTCAACATTTTGAATGTTCCTGAAGCCCAGTAAATGTGGGAGTTGTCCTCCCTCGCCGACCCCAATGGCAATATTTGCTCACATAAGCAAAGTCCTTCACTGCGCGAGGATTTACGGGATTGGCACCGGCACACAAAGGCACAAAGGGCCGGATTCATCCCAACCTGACCGAAGGCATTTTAACCAAGGCGCCTGCACTGGGAGCCTCAGCTCCCTGCTGGAATCAAGGGAGGGAGATGGGGACAGCCAGGGGGCTCTGGGGCTCTGGGGCAGGTGGCAGGGCCTTCACAGGTCCCCAACGCACTCCGGTCATGGGAGGAGGAGCCAGCAGTGCTCCAGCCCCTCAGCTGAATGCCCTGTTTGATTCTTCAAGCTTTAAATTCCCACAAAATATCAGCCAAATTATCAATGTGGGGCCTCAATATCGCAAATATGTTGATTTGAGTAGAGAAGGTCCCTAAGCCACATGAGGAACACACTTGCAAGCAAAGGTGTTGACACTGGTGGCCAAAAACCCTCAAGAGAATCATGGCCAACTTTAGCCTCCTTAAAATTAGGGATCTGCTGGATTGAAGGTATCAAAAAAACAGGGACTGCATGTTTAGAATTAATTCTCAGACCTCGGGTGTACTTCAGATGGGTTGGAGCTTCCAGAACAAAGTTTCCCTAGGTGATAACTCATGGCCACAAAGCCACCACAAAGCCAGGAGAATCCAAGCCAGGTTTGACAAAATTGTACACAACAAACTAGAAAATAGAGGGAAAAGTTAGTGAATCCCTGCTTTAGCAAACAACCTGTGGAAGATATTTTGTTTGGCCACTTCTTGCCTGACTTCCAAACTATTTCAGAGGTGGAAAAGCAAACGCAGGGGTGGAAAAAACCTTCTTCAGGATCAGCTTGGCCATAGCAAAACTGAGTTTAATTGACTCTAACTCATGGGAGGGCAGGGGGAAGAAAAGCTGTCAGAAAGTCAAATGACAATTACCTCATGAAAAATAAAACAAAATGCAACGTCCCACAAGGTCATTAAGACAGAGTGCCCAGGGCTGAATTGTACAGCAGGCCTTCAATAAAACTGTGGGGCTTTGTCTGAGTGTTTGTTACTGAAGGAAACCGATGGCAAAGCCCCCTCCTCACCACTGGTTCCTGAAGCTGCCACAGACCCCTGGAGATGAGAGCTTTGTGGGGTGAAGCCTCCCAGATTTCCACTTTTCAGGGCTTGTCTGACCTAGGGGTTCATCTTCACTTTAACGGGAAGCGACAGCTCCCAATGGAATCCCTGCACTCCTTTCTCTGGGCTAATTGGCCACAAAGCTCTTTTTCTGAGATCTTTCCGGCAGCATCTTCAGCTCCAGCATGAGGAAATTTAGCTTTGCATCTAGTTGGGTCGAGGAAAGATGCTTTACCTTTTTTTCCTTTCCCACAGGTATTTATTTATATGGGATTTGTGCCTGAGGGCTCATGAATGTCACTATGGCCAAAATCAAAACTACCATTTTGTATTAGTTTTTGTCAAGAACTTGTCATGATAAGATTTTTCTCAGTTGCTTCTCACTTTAGAAGTTGGAAAAAAGCTAAAACTTTATTAGTATGATGTGCTCCACACCATGTGCCCTGGGCTCTATTTTATTTACTTATTTTGCTATCAATTTATTTTTTTTTAAGGCACTTAAGCTAACAGAAAACACTACACCCTGATCTTTTTGGACTCTTCTGAAACTAGGAAAGGTTGGGCATTCTGAAAAAGGATTGCAAGAGATGGGGATCCTTAATTTCTGAGTTCTCTCTCAGATCTACACCACTTGGAGAACTTAAAACTGATTGGGGAAGAAACAAAATCATCATTTAATGATGCAGAGGTGCAGCTGATCACCCTTGAGCAGAGCACTCATGGAGTTCCTGGGGGCATCCGTGTTCTCCCTGCCCTGCAGTGGCCGTGGTCCTGCCCAGGGTGGCACAGAGGGACAGGACCCCCCGTGCCACCACCAGAGCTGGGAGCCACGGGGGACTGGCCCCAGGGCTGGAGAGCACAGAGCCCTTTTCTTTCAGCCTCTCACGTAGCCCAGATGGAAACCGAGTCAGGATGGAGGAGGAAGCCAAACCAGAGGAGTAGGAAGTGAAGACAAGGTGCCTGCTGAGCCCACGGACATCTGGGCCAAGCAGGGGAGCTGGAGGGGAGCTGGGACTCGGAGCCCAAGGTAAAGGCCAGGAGAAGGGGGGAGGGGGGGGCGTTGCTGGCAGGGGGGAGAAGAAGAGGGGAGAACCCAAAGGCAGTGAAGGAAATGGGAGGGACTGGGAGGCTGGTTGGAGGTACTGGGCTGAGACAGGGGCTCCTTGAGGAGGCTGCTGGCTGCACTGGGGTTCAAGAAGGAAAGATGAGAAGAGACAGACCTTGCACAGTGTTTGGGGGAAGGAGGTGAGTCTGCAGCGGGAATGGCACTGGATACAGGGGTTGTCTTTGCCAGGCATGAGGAGAGGAGCTGCTTTGAGGCCCACGAGGGTCCAGGGCCTCCGGGCTGGCTGAGCATCCCATCCCAGGGCTGGCAGGGAGCAGGGATGAGATTGGGGACGAGGGAGACAAGGCTGGGTCAGCCACAGGCTGAGAAGGACACGAGAGCTCTGGAAGGAAGCTCCCTCCCACCAAGGCCTGGAGCAGCACTCAGGATTTGAGATCCCTGCCATCCTCAGCTGCCCGAGGGCTGCACAGAAGTCACCAGGTCTGGTGAGGAAGAGGAGCTGCATGGTCCCACTTCGCTTAACCCCAGGGAGCCCTGTCTGTCTCAGCATTTGGGGGAACCCTTTTTGGAGAAGAGTCTGCCCTGGGTAAGGAGAGGGACAATCCCCTCTTGCCAATGAGATGGACATGGGGACAATGAGCCCAGGCTGGGCAGGGAGAGCCTGGGGGGCTGGACAGAGGAACCCTGTGAGATGCCAGCCAGGCCTCTGCCAAAGTGGTGGAGGTGGCCACCTGTGAGCAAAGACACGGAAAACGGGGCTCTCAGGAGAAAACACCGCAAGAACAAGGACCTGCCCCCCTCCAGCCCTCAAACACAGCACCAAGAAGCCTCAGAGGGGACCTGCACAGGCAGCTCTCCAGAACTCCCCAGCATGGAGCCCCAGCTGGCTTGGCCAACTCACCAGCACGATTTTAGCCCTGGGTCTTTTTAGGGGAAGGATGAACCTCGATATTCAGCAATCCCAGCAGGTATCTGGGAGTGAATCCAGTCTTCAGCCAGGCCCTGCCCTGCTCCGCCCTGGTGCACACAGCATTGCTGGGTGCCTGGAGCATCCCAGCTGGGGCTAACGTTTCCTTAAAAGAATTCTGGCTACCAAGAATGTTACATAACTTAGGGTGCGGGGAAAAAAATCAGCGTCAAACCGGATATTCTGAGGAGTGGGGAACCAATATAAAGGCCAAGTCCGGCTAAGGGAGAAAGTGGGTTGTAAAAATTAATGAGAATAATTGTTGTGAATTCTTGCTTTTGAAAGAACCCTCGTGAGGGCAGAACCTTAATTATTTCTGTCTATTAGGGTTCATTTCCTGGTCCTAAGCAGAGAGCTCGTACCTAATAAATACGAGCCAGTAACACAATGATTTAAGCTGCAGCAAAACGGTGCTTAACTGCAGGGGAAGTTAATATTTGGGAATCAAGCTGATTGCAAGCACCCATTGTGCAAAGGGCAAGGAAATGAAATGTGCATGTGACCCTTTTTAACACCTCGATATTTCTGGGGTGTTTTTAAGGGCAGCAGAGAGGGGGGAGGTGGTCAGTGGAGCTGCTGACAACCGCCCTGAAAACTTCACCAGAACTCTCTTCATAGCTTAAGCCTCCTTTTGGGGAGTAGGGCTGAGGAGAGGGAGATCCCAGGGTGCTTAAATATCTTTTCAGGCTGTCTAAAATATCAGGGGAAATAAGCACAAGGCCTACATTGGGATTGCAGCTGTGCTCTCGAAATAAATTGGCCTATCTGGAAGCAGGCAGGTATTTCTATAAGCTGTGTAAGCAGGGACTCAAATGCATTTTGGGGTGAGTCACACAATTAATTCTGTGATACAATTCAGCTATAACAGAGCTCTGAAAACCTAAACCACGTGCAGGGATGAATTTGTGTGCAAGTGTGTAAAATACATGGGTGTAGAAAACAATGTGTAAAACACGCCAGAGACTGGATGGGGTGGGTGGGAAGGTTTGCCTGAGGGGTGTGCTGCAGGTGAGGGGTGAAGGTGAGAGAGGAAAACGGGAAAAAAAAGCAGTGCACTGACAGCAGCACCTGGGGATGCCCCACAGGTCAGGGGGCTGCCGTCCTTTATGGCGGGGGGAAATGCAGCCTGTGTTGCAAGAGGAAAATCTGCTTTTCCAAGCAACCTCTCAGCTCTGAAAGCTGAACTCGGGTTTCTGCTGGTGGAAAAGACCCCACTTGTTACCCAGCTCAGCTGGAGGATGGTTCTCCTCAGCATCTGCATCAACCCCAACATCATTCCCCATCTGCACTGGGCCGAGCTACAAATTGTATTCCCTTCCCTGCAGGCCGATGCCACGTAGGGAAGATCATCCCCTGGTTTATTTTCATGGCTCTATCTTTCCCAGTTGGGATTTTATCTTGGGGCTGCAGCCACCCTTGCTTAGCTCCCCCCCGATTCCGAGCAGCACGGGGAGGAACGTGTGTGTCAGGGGGGAGAGGGATGGCAGAGTCTGGAAAATGTGTAAAATGTGCCGTGGTGGGTGCAAGGGCCTGCTGGGCTGGGAGTGTGTCTGTGGGGACTCCTGCCTCTGCCAGGGCCTCTGTTTTGACAGAGGCAGACATGCAGATGTCATTTCTTATCACACACATGTTGCTGATTTACAATCAAATATTCCTGCTCCTCCTAACATGGCAGTTTTCCCAAACTACTGTGCTTACATGTTCCTGCTTTGCTTTGGTTTTATTTGCCTGATCGTTTCTTTTCCTATAAAACAGCCCCATTTTTCTTCAAAGGAGAGCAGTTCCATTCACGGCTGCTTTCTCCTCGGGAAATGCCTTTAAAGCAGGCAGTGTGTCCTGTTTTATTAACTCCCACTTCTATTAATATTATATTCTTTCTCCAAATCCATCAAGCAGAAGTTAAACTTGATTTTATAGCATCCACAGTGGAGTTATAATTTAAGGCATAATTTGGCAAGGACTCAAGTTGGATTCGGTTTGCTTGTCCCAGCCGTGCCAGCAGCTCCTATTTTAAAGGGCAGGGAAGTATTTTCCTTTCTCCCCAGTTATGGTGGAGCACTCTTTCTTCTCCAGCCCAGCTCTGCTCTCTGCATCTTGCTGGTCAGCTGGTGGATGGAGGAAATGCAGTTGTTTCACGCAGGTTTAGGAACCTGCATTTCCAGGAGAGCATCCAGGATTTCTTTGGGGTGCTAAATGACTTTCTCTGTTTGAAAAACAATTCTTAAATCGGCTACAAAGGACTATCCTACCTGCCTGTGTGTCCAAGTTTATAGTAAGTGCTTTTTATATGTGATTAAGAGAGGAATCTGCTGAAAGAAACTGAGTTTTCATGGGGCTGTGCCCTAGACAGTGTCCGTGGGCAGTGGCGAGGGACAAGTTGGTGAAAGACATCCCTAATTCATCTGTGGAGAAAGACATCCCTAATTCATCTGTGGAGAAGGACATCCCTAATTCAGCTGAGGAGAAGGACATCCCTAATTCAGCTGAGGAGAAGGACATCCCTAATTCAGCTGAGGAGAAGGACATCCCTAATTCAGCTGAGGAGAAGGACATCCCTAATTCAGCTGAGGAGAAGGACATCCCTAATTCAGCTGAGGAGAAGGACATCCCTAATTCAGCTGAGGAGAAGGACATCCCTAATTCAGCTGAGGAGAAGGACATCCCTAATTCAGCTGAGGAGAAGGACATCCCTAATTCAGCTGAGGAGAAGGACATCCCTAATTCAGCTGAGGAGAAGGACATCCCTAATTCAGCTGAGGAGAAGGACATCCCTAATTCAGCTGAGGAGAAGGACATCCCTAATTCAGCTGAGGAGAAGGACATCCCTAATTCAGCTGAGGAGAAGGACATCCCTAATTCAGCTGAGGAGAAGGACATCCCTAATTCAGCTGAGGAGAAGGACATCCCTAATTCAGCTGAGGAGAAGGACATCCCTAATTCAGCTGAGGAGAAGGACGTCCCTAATTCAGCTGAGGAGAAGGACATCCCTAATTCAGCTGAGGGCTGCCCTCAGCCCTCCTCCTCCTCCTCCTTCCCCGCAGGGTGAGGAAGCCCAAAAGCGAGCACGAAAAGAGAGGGAGCAGCAACGAGAAAACCCTTCTTCCACCCAACCCTCTTCTGTTCCAGCACAAGACAAACCCATCCCGGTATTTTCGTGCTTTGTTTGCCTGATCTCGGCAGCTGAGCCTCCCTTTCCTGCCCGGGCCTCCCGACTGCCGAGCCCGCAGCCCCCCGTGGGCAGCCGGGTTATCAGCCCCGGCCGCGGAGGGGAGCGCCCGGCTCCCTCCTCCAGATTAGGAGCCTTTGACCCACGGGGAGGGGGAGATAAACCCAACTTCCTCGGTTGGTCGTCTCCGTGTGAGCGAAGCGTCCTGGTGAGCTCATTCCCCCCTCGGCTCGCCCCGAGCCCTGTCTTTGGATGCTTTGTGTGGCCAGGAATAACAGAGGGGATGGGATGGGGATGTGGGGAGAGGGAAGGGGAAGGGAGGAAGAAAAAGGACAGGGAGGGGAAAGGAGGAGAAGAAAGGATAAGGGGAAAAGGAGAGGAAAAAGAGGGGGGAAAGGAGAAGGAAAAGAAGGAGGAATGGAGAAGGAAAAGAAGGGGAAAAGAGAGGAAAAAACAGGGGGAAAGGAGAAGAAAAAGAAGGGGACAAAGAGAGGAAAAGAAGGGGGAAGAAAAAGGAGAAGGAAGGAGTGGAAAGAAAAAGGGGGGAGAAAAAGAAGGTGTAAAAGAAGAAGTAGGGCGGGAAGGGGAGCGGAGGCCCTCGGGAAGAGCAGCGGGAAGGGACGAGGGAAGGAGCGGGTGCGGTTCGCGGGGCGGGGGCCGGCCCAGCCCTCACCTTGTGGTTCTGGTAGGAGGTGACGGCGATGAAGGCGGTCTCCGGGAAGACGTGGGTGCAGAAGGCCGTGTTCTTGGAGCCGAAGCCGTTGTTCTCGTCCGCTTTCACGATGTGCAGCCGGGGCTGGTACTTGTGCATGGAGTTCAGGATGATCTGGGCGAGGGGAGAAGGAGAGGACACCCCGTGGGGATGGAGGGGGCACAGCGCGGCGCTTTCCCCCCACCCCCGCCCCGGGACAGAGACCAGCAGGAACCCACAGCCCCTTCCCCAAAACCTTCCCCCTCCTGAGGACTCCCTTAGGAGGGCAGATTGAGGTGCTGGGGTGAGGGGACGCATCTCTGCAGAACCCCCCAGCCAGGAGCCCCTCAGGGCCGGGAGCTGCTGCCAGGGGTGGTTCCTCACCCGCTGCCCCCACACAAATCCCGGGGGCCGGAGCTGCTCCCCCCCAACCACCGCTGGGGGCAAGCGAGGGGTCCGGACATCTCAACCCCCCAAACCCATCCCAGGAGGGTAAAGAGTGAAGAAAGGGCGAGGGAATAGAGCTGGAGGGATTCCGGGTTTTGGGGATTTGGGGGTTTCGGGGCATTTCCCCCCGCCAGCCACCCGCAGAGGACGGGGAGGAGAGGCGGGCGGCGGGGCCGGGAGGGGCTGCCGCGCTGTGCTCCAGATAAAAAGCGGTCCCTGCCCGGTACCGGGTTAATCTCGGGGGAGATGGGGGGCGGGGGCGGCGACGGGGGGCCCTGGGCCCGATAATCACTGCCGGACCCTGGCGACAGCGAGACGCAGCGCGTCCCGCCGCCGCCTCCCCCGTCCCGGGGGTTTAAGCAAATTGCTTTGACATCCAGGAAAGTCGTAGACATCAACGGTGAACGATCTAATGGTTTTTAATTTCATTACAGCGACTCTAATTGAGAGGCTCCTGGCGCAGCTCCTCCTCTGAAGTCCCTTATTGTCCCCTCAGCGTCTTGGGTTTGTTTAGAGGGACTTTTTCCCCAGAGCCGCCTGTTCCCAGCGGGGATGCCCGGCCCCGTCCCCCCGGGCCGGATCCCCCCCTTCTCCCCAAAAGCCCCCCGGGGCTGGGATGGGTTCCCCTGGCTGCGCTCCCCTCCCTCTTCCCGCAGCGGGTGGAACAGGAAAGGTCCCGATCCATGGGAAGCGCCGCTTGCAAACCCCTTCGCCACCAGCTCAAGGGAGAATTAAAATAAAATTATAAAAAGAAAAAGGAAATCCACCCCCGCAACTGGAGGTGCACAGGAGCGCTTGTAAAGGGATGCTTAGCATTGAGGTGGGCTCGGGACTCCGCTGGCTCCTCTTCCCTAAACCCCTCTCACTTTTTGGCTACCACGTGGGCGAGGATTTAATAGCACAAAATTTATCATTAAAAAGCGAAGAAACAAACAA
>VZTJ01001557.1:6216-20187 GCA_013397795.1 Orthonyx spaldingii | reverse complement strand
CCTCTCCCCCCCCGTGATTGAAAACAGCCCCCCCCCCCCCCAAAACCATCCACGCCAAGCCGTGGGGAAGAGGAACGGAGGTGTGGGCTTGGAGGGTTTCCTCAGTGATTTTTTTGCTTTGTTTCTTTCTTTTTCCTCTCATGCCTTTTTTCATTTCCGTGACTTTTTGGGTCTGATTTCCCTCGAGTGGCTTTGGAAGGAACAGCTTGGCGAGGTCCAGCCCCATGGGAAAGGTCAAACCCCAGTCCCACCATGGGGACTTGGCACTCACACCCCAGACAATGTCTCCAGGCCCGGCCTTGAGGCTCAGCAGCTGCTGGAAAATGGAGGAACTGAGCTTTATTAAAGTCCAAATGCCCCATGTCATCCTCAGACACAGGATGGCACCTGAGCACACCCTTTAATACTCTTTTCCCATCACAGAAAGGAAGAAAGAGGAGCACATCAATTATTCTGAAATGAAATCTCCAGCAGAAGAGCGGTTTGTCTGTAGGAGCTGAGTTTGATAGGGCTATTTCAGGAAAATAATTCGGTTCATTTCCTTTTCAGTGAACCTTCCCCACACTCAAAAGGGACACAAAAATCAGCGAGGGATCATCAGCAGGGAAAGCTGTGCTACCCTGGCTCTGCAGGACCAGGCTGCAAAGGGGATGGACATGGTCCTGGCCAAGTTTCAAGCTCATCTTCCATTTAAATGTCATTTTTAATGGCAATGGTGCAACCTGCTCTTCTCTCCACCAAGCCCAACATGGGCTATTTTTATTCCTTGTACACAGCTTTGACTTAACACCAAATTGTGCTTTTAACCTGCTCTTTCCAAATATATGGAAACAAAATCCCCCTATTGAAAAAAAAAATAGATGCCAACACTCTCTCATCAGCACTTGGCTCTTCAGCTTCACCAGGTGAGCTGGAATTAAATCCTGTATTTTCTACAACTACTGGGAGAGCGAGGAATTGTGTGGGAATCCCCGGGGAGAGCTGGGTCTTCCATTTCAGCGGGATGCAAACACCCACGTTTCTGACAGTTTTAGGAGCTGCTGCTCATCCCAGTCAGTGGATTCCCAGACGGATCAGTGGTGTCTGTGCAGTCCCTAGTGCATGACTGTCCTTATTGCAGTGGGTTCTCAGGGCTGGCAGCACATCCCACACTTCCAGAGATTTCCAAATCAGTACCCAGCCGTGGGAGCCCTGATTCCCTTCCTAGCAAAGGCAAAACTTCGGGGTCTCTGACAGAAAACTCCAACACCTCTGTGTGATTTTAACCTATTTTTTGAACATTTGTGAAGCTCTCTGTAAAATGACAGAGTAGTCTGATGTGTTTTGTGATGCCATTTGGGCAGGACAAGTGCTTTGGGATTTCATGGTGGGCTCACGCTCTATGAAAACGAGGGATTTCAGCATCACACAGCTCTGCTGAAGGATGGGAAAAGAGCAAAACAACCTCTGTTCGTTCCCTCCCAGCCCCTCTTAATTCTATCCAGAGCACAGAACTGGCTGCATTAAGCTCTAATTTGGATAAATCTTTCTGGCAATTGCTCTAAAATCCATCTGCTTCCACAGACTGCAGCCTGAGCTAGCTCTGACTGCGACTGCTGCCTGAACTGAGAGCAGAGAGTGGAATCGGAGCGGAGATGGAAAAGAGAGAAACGGGGCTGGAACTGCAGGAAACAGAAGCAAATTTGCCTTAAGAACAAGTCCTTCAGCCTCGTTACTCAGGCTGAAGTGGTACTCTGGGTTTTCACGAGCCCTGTGCATCAGAGAGAATTTCATCTCAGGCACAGAGCGGCTGCTTTATGCTCAACCAGCCACGATGGATGCACCAACCCTGAGCAAGGCTCCTCAGGCCAGGACCTTGAGGAAAGCCTCCACAAAGCTTTGTCTCGCTGTCAGAAGGCTGACATTGGTTCTGAGCCATCAGTCCAATGCACGTCCGCTGGCTGGGGACTCCGGCAAGGCAAAAAAAAGCAGTTCCAGAGAAGCAAAGCCTCATTTCCCAGGAAATCCGGGGTAAGACAGGGGGTCCTCCCTCTGGCACCAGCCAGGTTGTGTGGGGTGGAGGTCCCTCACTCGTCCCAGCATCTCTGCAAAGCTCCGCAGCCTCCCCATTGCTCCTTCCAAGGAAAGTCCTCGGCACACATTTGGCGCAGTTTACAGGATGATGATGACAATGTGTTTCTCCTAAATAAAATCCATTTTTAAAGAGTACATATGCAATTACTTTGGGTTTTGGCCTGGATTCAGGAAAGAATTTCCCCTCGGGTCAGATTTGGCAGGGACTGGTGGGGTTTTCTTGCTTTTCCTCTGTAGGGTGGGCCATGGTCCACTTCCTACGATCGTCTGGACATTTTCACCTCACAATTTCCCTGCTACTGCTGGGACCCAGGACACTGGCAATGCCCTTGATCTCTCCTGCATGTTCAAGGTTTTGTGGCTTTTGGTCTTTTGTACTAAGGGTCTTAAATTTGTTATAGGGTGGTGGGAAGTGTTTTACGGCCTGCAGCGTTTGCGGTGGATGTGCAGGATCCAGGACCCCTCTGGGTTAAGCAGCTCTTCCGTGCTCACCTGTAATTGTGAGAGCCTGTGCTCCACCAGGCAGGTGGTCCCTGATCTTCCAGGAGCAGGGCTCTGACATCCAACTGCCAGGAATTCCACCCCCAGCAGGGTCAGGTGGGAGGGACATCTCCCCTTGCTCTCATTTGAGGTGTGACGCTTTTAAACCAAGGTGATCGGGGGTGTTGGGATCATAAACAAGGTGGAAGTCCTGGGACTGGGAAATTGTGGAACCTGGGCTCTGCTCCTGTCTTACAGGACATTTCCCTCTTCACTCCTGCTCCGTCAGACCACACTGGTTACTCCAGGCTCACCTGAAGTCACAAGAAAGGGGCTTTATCTGCTTCTGGAGCAGAGAATCCTGCACAGCTCAGTCCTAAATGGATAAATTTCAGGCAAAACCAGTTCCTGTGGGTCAGGGATACTTTATGGATGAGGCATCATTCCAAAGCTCAGCTGCCTGATCCGAGTTCTTCTGGTCATCCTGTCTCATTTACCTCTCACCACCAGCAGCAATTCTGTTTAAAGCTCCTTCAGACCCCTGCAATCCCCCACCTAGAGGAGGCACAGCTTCAAGATCACCTCCAGAAACACAAAATTCCCCACAGATGTTGGACAGGATTGCTGGTGGGTCTGCTTGGCATCAAAGGGTGAGTGCTCAAGACCTTGGCCACGTCCTGAGCTCCAACAGGCTCTGCACAGGCAGGAATTCTGCTCCAAAACTGGCACCAGAAACACTCCCCGGCCACCAGAGCCAATGTGCAGCACAGATACATTTCCCCTAATCCTCCAAAGAGAAAAACAAACAAGCACACAAATGCCAAAACATTAACTACTCCCCACATTACTCAGCCTTCTGCTAATTAGTAGAAATTTGCGGCAGCTGCACTACTGGGAGTGAGCTCAGCCTTTAGCCCTGGAAATTGCTGGGGAGGATAATTTTCTACAGTTTTTCTGGACTCACAGCAATCTCCAGGAATGTTCCAACATACTAGCTAACTTCAGCAGCGTTTCTAAGTCTTCTTTATTCTGCTCCTGCTGGGGGAACCGTGAAGCTCACAGGCATGAAATCCACAACTGCATTCCCCCTCAAAGGCTCCTGCACACGGCGAGTCCTGGGATGTGCATCCGGAGAGCCACAGCGGAGAGGGCGTGGAGCTCCCTGGCCTGGTGTCTCACACCTCGTTCATCAGCTCTTCCTGATCAGCACAGATCAATGCTGAGAGCCTGCGAGGGGTTCCTCACTTTCGGATTTTGTTTCCCGGTTTCCTGGTGGAATTAGCGAGCAGTGATTTTCTGTGTGCATGGTGAAGCTGGGTCTCGACAGAATATGGTTTTTTCTGTTTTGTTTTTTTTTTTTTTTTTTTTGGCAGGACAAACTCTAGATCTGTTTGTCACTGCTCTTTGGAAAGCTGGGAAGGTGGCCTGGATAACACAATCCTGGATAATGCAATAATTCACCAGGCTGAGCCTGCAGCATCCATCAGGGTTTGCTGTCACCCACCTGCCTGAGGGGTCTCAGAGAGACAACAGAGCTTCTGTAAATAAAACAGAAATAAAACATAACCATCCATCTAATATGGCATTGCCCAGCAGCTCCTCTGGCCACACCGACTCCCCAGCTGTGCCATCCTAACAGACTTTGCTGCCTGAGTAATCCTCACCCGTTCAGACCCCACTTTCTGCTCCGGAATGGGAGGCAAGCTCAGAAACAGCTCACGTGGGCTCCAAGGCTGGGTGCTGCAGGAACAGCAGGTAGGCAGCCAGGTAGACAGACAGACACGATGATAAGCCATACATCTGGCATGTGAGGATCATGGCAGTGGAATTACCATTCCCCAGCCAAGTTTCACGCTTTGGGGAGTTGTTTTGACGTGCTGTCAATGCCGCACCAGAATAACCTGATTTATTTCCCCCGTTCCCTTTGAAAAGGTCTATTTGGTGCCATTTATTTTGCACTCACTTACTCGCCATCCTATCAGGAGGCGGGAGGTCAGCAGGGTCACTCCTGAGAGAGTATCACGTTCTGTACAGAACAGAGAAAACGCTCCAAGTTAGTGGGAAGGGAAGAATTCGTGCTGGGGCCTCCTTTCAGCCTCTGCTCTCCCACAGTGGACTCGTAGACCTCTTCCCTTCCCACATCCTTGCTCTTCCTTTCAGATGGAAAAGCCAGTTCCACTGTCACTGATATCCCACCAGTATCAATCCCTCCTCTGCTTCAGTTTTGCTTCATTTTCACCTCTGCTGATCCTTGGCTGGGAATTCTCGATCCGTCCTTCGAGTATCACACAATAAAATCCTTCAGTCTTTTCTGTCTTTGGATCTGAAATGGATGTCGGGTCCCAGGTGGCTGTGAGAGGAACTGGAGGCACAGCAGCAGACAGGAGAGGGATGCATTGCTCATTTCCACAGAGATCAGGGTCATTACAGCAGGCTGAGGCATTTTTAGGGATAAAATCTGTGGTGAATGCCCACACTGGTGTGTACACACTTGTAACTACAGCGCTCATACTGGTGCCCAGTTTGTGTCAGTGGCCGCACTGGTTTTGCTCTGGATGGCAAATCTCACATCCCTCCAGGCCCACCTCAACCAGGCAGAAACAAAAAACCGTTGTGGCAACAGATCTGGGGCTGAGACACCCTGAACCCACCAACCATCGCAGCAAAAGGGAGCTCCGTGATCTCAGTGCTGCCACTTCAAAGGCAGATGATGGAAGGGAGAACCCATCCGTGAGTTATGGGTCCTTTTCCTTCTTCTGGAGCGTAACATGGATGGGCCAGGAGTGGAAATAGTCAGAGCCTGATGGATCCATCTGCAGCAGAGGAGCAGCCCAGGGCAGCAGAGAACACAGGCAGCAGGCCAAGGCACTGGAGCTCAGCAGCAGCAGCTCAGAGCTGCTCGGTAGCAAGGCAGGATCTCCCTTCCTCCGGATAAATCCTCTTTTATCACTGCCTCCCGCACACAACCTGCCTCTTGCACTCTTCCCATCAGTCAGGAACGTTCCCTACACGAGCGCAGTTCAGGCTCTCACAGACAATTTTAACTGAGACTTCAGCTGGCACCTTTGCTTTGTTTGGTTGATGAGCTGGGGGACATGGAAGCGGAGCACGAGGGGCTGAGCGGGCATTGGATCATGGAGTGACACGAGCTCCGTGCACAGCTGAGAGCCAGCACTTGACACTTGGCTGCTTCCATCCTCACAGCCCTCTCTGCTTGTGCTGCTCCAGCCTGGAGGCCTCCATCCAGTTAATCACCCTCACACTTGATAGCTGCTGCCTGCCCAGCTGTCCTGGTGTTTCCAAACACACGGGCCTGGTCCTCCCCACCGAGGAATGAGTGGCTCAGAAATCAGTGGAGCACTGGGGGAGTTATGTATGGTTGAGATAAGCACGGAGGTGAAGTACAGGCATTTATGCAAAAGCCAACTTCCTCTCAGCAAAGGAGAAAAGGTGACCTCATTGGCTCAAAAAAAAAAACAAACAAAACCAAACAAACAACCAAACCTTCACTAAAAATAAGAAGCCAACAGTCAAAAATAGAAAGAAAATACTCCCAGGATTAGAATTTTCTTTCTATTTTTAGAAAGAACAGCACCCCAGAAGCAGCAATCCAAGAAGCCAGGATCAGGATCCAAGGCAACACAAAAATAGGCATCAAGTCCAAGGGAAAAGAGGGAGATATTTCCAGCCTGCACACTGCAGAATTCCCTCTGGAAACGCAGTCGGGTTTGCTTCAGTTCCTCTTCAGCTTTTGCTGAAATATCAAGCAGCACAAAAGCCCCCTCTTTGCACTGAGAACACAACTGCTGAGTGCATAAGCTCTCCCCACATCACATCAGGCACTTCTCCAGTCAGCAACCAGCCTCTTCTGACTCCCATCCCCATTTCCAAGAGCAGGGAAAGCTGCACTGAGGAGCTGATTTTGACAGTCCTTTATTTGCAAATCTGCTTGTGTTTCAAAGACATTTCAGCTACGAAACTTCACTGAATGGGAGAGCAAACCCCTCACCAATTCCTGCATCTGTCCCGAGCAAGGACTTCCCTAGAGGAGGAACGGAGCTCCTGGAGGAGGTTTCTGCTCTGTTCCCTGCTGACCTGGCCTCTTTCCCCGTTCCCACTGCTCAGTCTGAGCTCTTCCACATCCTTGTGTAAAACCCAGCTGCTCCTCCAGTCTCCCCTACCCAGACCTGTCTCAACTTCCACTCACAGTGGGCTCCTTCCAAAGCTGCCTGAGGACCTTTTCCTACTCCATGGGTTCCTCTTCAATTCATGTAGTGGCTAGAAACAAACAAACAAACAAAAACAAACCCAAAAAACCAACCAATCCCCCAAACAAACAAGTAAAACAACCCAAAAATATTAAAAAAAAAAAAGGGGGGGGGAGGAAAAATGACAGCTGAGCTTACAGATGAGTTTGCAGGACATAAATGGAGAGCCAGGACTGATAACCAGCACTGTAAAACCAGGAAAGGCTTGGTTTTACAGGGGAGGGAGGTGTGGGCAGCCCTCCTCCCCATTTCACAGCCCGAGGAGCAGGAGAGGCCCTCGGCCACGTTGTGGTAAAACAACCAGGCTGGTTGCGATCCCCAAACCAATCCCTTGAAGACAAGAATTGAATGAATCCTTCAGTACCCTCCTGGTTACTCCTTTTGTGACGTGTTTTAGTCACCCCGAGTGGAGGCTGCGAGGGGATTGGTAAATAACGCTTTGTTGACCTCTCTGCCTCCTTTCGGCTGCTCCCGCGCCCTCCAAAACAATCACAAAGCACAATAAAGGATAAATAAAGGCTTCATCAGCTCCACGAGGTGTGGAAACCAGGGCGGTGAGAGAACAACCTCAGGATTCCTTTCACGGGATCTCTTCCCAGCAGGTCCCGCAGTGACGGGAGAAGGGACCGCTGGATGTTTGTCCGTCCTCGGGCAGGGTGACAACAGCTCCGGAGGGATGCAGGACGCGCCTCTGCCCTGCCGAGGAGAGGACATCCATCCTCCACCTGACCTCCGGGAGAGCTGGCACTGCTCCTGCCGCGATCCCTCGCCCTCCTCAGCCTGCTTTATCCACCTCCATCTCCCAGGGCGAGCCCCTGCTGCAGGCTGTGAGCCAGGGCAGCACCAAGCCCACCTCACTCTGTATTCACACCCCAGCCCTGTTTCCTGCCAGTTTGCTCTTCCCTGCAGCGAGGGAAAGAGGGAAAAGGGAGTTTCAGTGCCCAGACCTCAAGGTCCTTCTGAGAGCTCTCTCCTGCCGCAGAAAAGTCCCTTCATCAGCCCTGAGATTCACATAAAAGCAGTTGAGGTTAAGATCGGAGAAGCCAAACTATAAACTGAGAATTACGCTCTCGCCTAAATAAATCATCGCCTCCGAGGCCGGGCCTGCGGCTGGGTGGGGAGAGAGGGGGAAACCCCTCTGACTTCCCGGGGACTGGGAGAGAAGGACGCCTCGCTCAGGGGCTGAGCGCTCACAGGCCTCATCCAATTTAGAGGGAACAACGTTCTCGCTGTTCCCAGGGGGAATCTGAGCCGGTTTTGGGGGGCTCCTGGAGGCAGAGCCTCCCCCCGGCACCCCGGGGCCGCTTCCTCTCTCGCTGCGGGAAACGTCCCTCTAATGATTCCCCTGCCCCGCTGCTCTGCAGTTTGTCAGGCTGCCCTGACTTCGAGCCATCCTGCATCTGTTTCGCCTGGAGAGCCACGCTCGCCTGCGTTTTAATAAACCCTATAATTTACACATTTCCCTCGTACCCTGTAATTTCACCACCCCGAGACGCAGCGAAGGGAGAAAGCGCAGAGCCGGGAGCGCTCGCCGAGAGCGCTGCGAGGGAATCAAGAAATAAGTAGAAGGGCTTAAATCTGCAGCAGTAAAATAATCCAGGGGAGGGAGCCAACAATGACTGAAAAATAAACATCTCCCCCTGCGAGAGCCCGCAGCCAGCCCCGCTCCTCGCAGCCCGGCGCTGCCAGGAGATCGGCAGGGCTGGGAAACGCGCCTGAGGACTCCAGGAAAAAAAATGGATGTGGGTTATATGGACCCCTTTTATAAGGCAACTGTTAGCGGTAACTGAGTTTAAATTTATATATTCAATAAAGTCTCTTCTCCCCCCCCACACCCCCCCCCGCTCCCCCACCCCTCTCCAAGCGCCAGATCCACTCAAGGAAGCCGACACACGCTTCCCATTTGAAAATGTGTTATTTGAGCATTTTTATTCTCCGCTTTTGTTCTCGGGGCTGCAGCCCCTGCGAAGGCGAGTGGGGGCATTTCTGCGCCGAGATCAAAGCGGCGCTGTGTATACACACACTCGCGCAAATTATGTATTTGTGATCAAGTAACGCAGCCTCAGGAACAGCCAGGCGGGCATGTGGGAGAGTGAGATATTTACACAGGCCTGGCCAGAGGCACAGGCATTATTTTAAGTGTTTTTCGCCGGTGCCAAGTCATCTGTTCACATATCCGTGTGTACGCGTAAAGATGATGGAGAGAGCGGCTCGCCAGAGCCAGGAAATTCAGATTTCACCCCCCCAAACCCCAACTGTGTCTTGCCGGGGCTCCTGACACCCTCCAAACCCGTGTGTGCCCGTTCAGAGCCCCTGTCCCAGCGGGTGACGGTCCCGCAGGACCCGGGACTGCAGCAGGTCGTTCTCCCTTCCCCAGCGCAGCTTTACAGCCCACATAAATGGATGTATATATTTCCCCTATAAATAGGAGATTTAACCAAAGGATCTCGGGTTCTTCGGCATCGGGGAGGATAAAAATTTAAAAATAAAAATAATAAAAAAAAAAGGAAATCTGCTCCATGCCGCGGTCCCCAAACGGGAAATGAAACTCTGTCACTCGAGTCTTGGGGTAAAAAGCAGAAGGTGGGAAGGGAGCACCGAGGGATCTCACGGGCCTGCGAGGGATGGTTCTCTCCTGTGTTTGCCAGCTGGCAAAGAGGAGAAAAGCTCCCCCCAATCCTCCACGGGGCCCGGGAGCTCCCGGGCAATGCCCAAGCAGCGCCCTGGGGTGCGGCGAGCGAAGCCCATCTTGGGGCAGCCCAGGAAAAGCGGGATCGGAAAGAGGAGCGAGGGAGAAGCCAAATCTGGCGGCGTGTTTACGATGTAAAATGCCGATAAAACCTGCACTGAAATGATTTCGAACTCAAGCCCGGGGCGGGAGGGGCTCGAATCGCTTGGAAATGTCCTTTCCAGATGGGTGGCTGCCCGAGGAGCCGGCGGGAGCCTGGGTGGGGAAAGGTCCCCCGGGAATCGTGAAGCAGAAATCTCTGCTCGGAGCCAGCACCGAGCCTGGGAGGCTCAAACACAGCGGAGCGGCTCCAAAACGAGGAGCGAAAGCGTGGAGGAACGGGGAGGAGGGAGGCTGTGGGGTGGGGAAGCGGACCCCGGGGACCCGACCCGCAGCGCGGACAGGGCCACGCAGCCCCGCGGAGCATCCCCGGCCCGGCTTCTCCCCCCGCTTCCCCCTTCTCCTTCCCCTCAATCTCCATTATTATTAGCAGTATTTTATCCTAGGAAAAACAAACGTCTCCCTCCCTTCCCACCCCGCACCGGGGAGGGGGCGAAGGGGTGGCAGGCCCAGATAACAAAGCAGCTGGTGTGGGACGGAGCTGTAAGGAAATAATTGATATGTAATGAGGCTGAGTGAATCTATCCCAAAGAAAATATTGCGTAAGCGGTTATGATTAAACGTGCCCGGGCGAAAGGCGCTCTCATAAAGGAGTCATGGAGCTAAGGAAACAAATGATCATTGGGAATGTTAAACACAGAGGGGCATTTCATCACACAAACATAAATTCACCTTGAAAGAGACTTAAGGGAAAAAAAAAAAGAAGAAGAAGAAGAAAGCCCCCCTCCCCCGCCCCGTTCCCTCCAGCTTGTGCGATGGGCGCTGTTTGAAGATGCTGGGAGTGCGGGGGGCAAGAGGGAGGTTGAAGAAGGACCCGATCCTGCCTCGCGGGTTTAGACTCAAATCCTCATCCCCGCAGCCCCTCCGTTCCCCGGACTCGTGACCAGCCCGTCCTTCCCTTGGGTCACCCCCCAGCCCCGCAGCTCCCCCGGATCGCGGCCGGATCCTTCCTCCTGCAGCGCTTCCTCCAACCCCCGCCTGCTCCATTCTTCCCTCCCCACCAAGGGATATCCCTGACCAGGCAGCGCATCCCCTCCCCAATTCCGGGTCTTTCCTTATTTTTATTAAAAAGCGAGAAAGGAAAAAAAAAAAAAAAATTCAATGTTACCCCAGAGAAACGAAAAAAAAAATTTAAAAAAAGGAAAAGAAGAAAAAATAAATTGCCAGAGCCTCGCTTCCTTTTAGCAGCGCTCTCAACCCCGTTTCCAGAGCCAAGGAGCGCGGCCGCACGGTGGGAAAGTCGCGCAGTTGATCCCAGGGCCGAGCTGGCGGCTCCACAGGCGGCAGCGTGCGCTTGGCTGCAGCCCCGGGCGGCCGGCACGGCGGGCCGGCCTCGGAAACTCCTTCCGAGAGAAATCATTTGCTGTCCCGACCGCTTTTGGGGGGTTTTGGCTCAGGGGAAAGCAAGCGCAGCTCAGCTCCCACCTGGCTGCACCACCAGGCGCTGTGCCGGCTTGTTGTGAAGCATTTTAGGCGATTTAAATCATTATTCTCGCGGTTTTTTTCCCATTTTCTAACCCCAGCTGAAGTGGGGTTCGCACCCACGCGCGGCTGCCGGACCGGCCCTGCCCTTGCCCCACGTCCGAGCCGGTTTTGGGGCTGCAGGAATTGGTTTTCGTTCGAATTAAACCCGGGGAAGGAGCGCGGAGGGGGGAAAAGGAGAGAGGCGGGAGATATTTGTGTAACAACTTGAAATAATTTGGCCGAGAAAAAGGAAATCTGGGCAAGAGTTTATCAGGCAGTTCCCTCTGCCAGCATGTTTGAAATGTACAAGTAATTTTAAAGTGTGTCTTCACTTAATATATTTCCCCCTTTCTCCTTCAGATGACAAGGAAGACCAGTGATTGCAAGATGTCTGCAGATAGCGCCCTTTAAGAGTTTCCACATTGTACGGGTGGGGGGAAAAAATGTGTTTGCGGTTCCTCCGTCCCCGCCGACAACTTTCTCAGAGTCCGGGTTTGCGGCTCCCATTGTTCGGGCTGAAGGGCGGATTTAAATTACACCGTCCCCTCCCCAGCCAAAAGCGGGACGGGGGGAGAAATTCGGGAGGGTTCTGACGGGAGAGGAAAAGGATTTACTCGAAAAACTTTGAGGAAAAAAAGGAACAAATTCCCCCAAACTGCGCCCGAAGTGACTCCCCGTAAATCCGGGTTAAGCGGCGGGGCTGGGTTGGTTTTGATGCGATGTTTGGGGGAGCTTTAGAGGGAATCAGTGAAGGTTTGGGGTTTTTTGAGGGGGAATGAAGCGGTTTGTAGGGATATGAGCGAGGCATCCCCGTTCTCAGCAGGCGCGGCCCGGGGGGCGAGGGGAAGGAGCTGCCTGGCCTCGGGCAAAGCCCGGCTCCCGTTAGGCTCGGGATTAAAAACCAGCAATCGCTACCAAATTAGAGCCGCTCGTGAGGGAAATTACAAAAGAAAAAAAAAAAGAAAAAACAACAACCAAAACCACAACTTTTTCTTTTTCCCTCTCCTTTGGAAAAGGAGGCGAATTCCCTGTTTTTCACATAGAGAACATTTCTCTTTTCCTCTCCGCCTAATTTAAATCACGAATCTCGCTCTCACTGCACTTGCTGGGACGAAGCCGGCGGTGCCTCGGGCCGGGGAGAGCTCTCGGGCGGGGTTGAGTGTCCGGAGAGTTTTCGCAGGGCTCTCTCCATCCCGGGGAGATGAAGTTTCATCTCTGATCCCCACCCCGGCTTTTCAAAACGGGGTGCGGGCAGCCCCTTCCAACCACCCCGAGCTCAAATCAAAGCTTTCAAACGACCTTTAAAGCCGAAGGAGGAACGGGCCAGCTCATCCCTTCGGCTTCGTGGTGAATATTAAGATTATCTGGGGAAATTACCCGGGGTTTCTGCAGGACGGAGCAGCCCTGCTAAGAGAAGGATGGAGAAAATTGCCCTGGGCTCCAGGAAAATCAGTTTTCTTGGAGCAGGCAGAAATTTGCTTGGGCACAAGCACCTACAGCGGGATCAGGCAGGAGAAATGGAATTTCGGAGAGATTTACCCACGGCTTTCCCACAGCAGCAGCCCAAGCCCTAAAACCGAGAGCAAAACGGGGCTCTCGAACGGTCAGATATTTGCTTGATTTGGTTGAGTTTAGGCTCGAACATCATTCAGGATCCTGAATTCATTTTATCCTCGCGCTGTCGAATCGAAGTCAGAAGTTACTCACGTTTTCGGATTATTTAAAACCCCGTCCTAAAACCAGCCCCCCAGACTGCCTGGCACTTGTTACCCTCGCTTTACAAACTTGGGGTTAATTCTCCAAAAAGTCCCCGTTTTACTCCAAATCACCCCTGTGATTTTTATATTCCCAAAGATTTTTTTTTTTCCCCCCAGTGTAACCATTCACCTCACTCCCACCACTGCTTTTCATTTTTGTGGATTTGGGGAGACGAGCGGGGAGGAACCTCTGAGCTCTCAGACAACGGGAAAATCATGGAAATACATTTTTTTCTGATGGATAATATTTAGAAAATGGAAAAAAATGAAGAAAAAACCACCCAAACCAACCCAAATATTTCGTTCATGGCCGTGTCCCCGAGTTTTTTGGGGACTGGGGACACGCAGCCATCGGGGACATGCAGGGACCCCACCCATGCCTGGCACCCTCACAAGATCCAGACACATTTTGTGTCACTCGATGGACACACGGAGTCCCCGGGCCGTGGTTTACGCGGTTCTGTGGTTTTCATTATTTATGGGGTAGGAGAGAAGCAGAAATAGCAAAGAAATATTGATACATTGATATTTCTATATTGATATATTGACGTATTGATATATTGATATATTGATATAGAGCTACTTCTTGGGCACGAGCAGCGGAGGAGATGCAGGGCAGATGCCTGGAAAGGTCGGGGGGGGTTCAGGGGCAACTCTCCAAACCCACGTGTGTTCCCTTCCCGGCTCCCTGAGGGAATGGAGCGGGGATGACGCGGGAATGGTTGGGGGGACTGTGCGGGGATGGTGCGGGAATACTGCGGGGATGGTGCGGGAGTGGAGCGGGAATAGTGCTGGGAAGGTGCGGGAGCAGTGCGGGAATGGTTCGGGGCATGGTGCGGGGATGCTGCGGGAATGGCGCGGGGATGGTGCGGGAACAGTGGGAAAATGGTGCGGGAATGGAGCGGGAATGATTGGGGGGATGGTGCGGGAATAGCGTGGGAATAGCGCGGGAAAGGTGCGGGGATGGTGCAGGAATGGTGCTGGAATGGAGCGGGAATGGTGCGAGAATACCGCGGGGATGGTGCAGGAATGGTGTTGGAATGGAGCGGGAATAGTGCTGGAATGGAGAGGGAATGGTGCG
>VZTJ01001556.1:10223-42068 GCA_013397795.1 Orthonyx spaldingii | reverse complement strand
TTCCCCTCCATATTATTCTCTCCGCTACCCCAGTGGGAAAGGGAGGGATAGAGCGACTGAGTAGGTACCTGGCACCTAGCCAGGGTCAACCCACGACACCCTTTTGCGCTTTTATTTCTTTCATTGTTGTACCTTATTTTTGTATACTATATGCTTCAGGCTTCTGAAAGAACTTTTTCATATAGGATCTGATAAAACCTTAAAATTTGCTTTCATAATCATTAAGGACATATTCTGCTAAGAGTATTTGAATGAAGGAAAAGATGTGCTCAATCTTTTCAATCAAGAAGGGCTGGCTGAAGAGGAGCCTGTAGCTAATATCCACATAGTACTTTATTGTATTTTGTTTATGATTATGAGTTATGATGTGGAATTCAGAACACTTGAGGACCTTCTCAAGTTACACCAAACCTCCCTGATATCTTGAATTTGCATAGCATTTGTGACAACTGAGGCACGGTCCCAGCCCGGCAGAGAAACTGGAACGTTTATTACAAAAGGCAAACTCTTTTTATACTCTTCTAGAAAACACAGTATTTCCTTATATGGTACCTTTTACAAAACGACCTATCACACATTGCCATGTCAGAAACATGCTTCTTAATGTCCTCATTGGGGTGATCACATACTGTCCACTCATCCGGCAGGCTCCTCTCAGGGTGTCTGCGGTGCAGCACCTCCTTCCTTCAAGGTCAGATGGAGACAGACTCCCCTGTGCGGCCATGGCATGCTGCAGGCACATCTCACAGCCTGCAGCTCAATCCCAACGTACTTCTTCCCATAAGTATTCACCTTACTTTGAAGGTTTAATCATCTGCCCCATAGGGATGCTGCCATATGCCTATGTCTTGATAGTGGTTCGCACAGTTTTGAAATCTGGAAAATTCATCTTTTATTTAAATGTATGCTTTAGCAGTCTGTTGTGACAATGAAAATAACATACTGCATGTGTGAGGGGAGATGGGGAATGAGGTTTCAAAACATAGTTCAGTCTTGGCGATTTGGCTGCCTGAATACTGTCCAAGCTTATTTTACTTTTCTATTTAAAAATTGATGGTGTTTTCTTTCAAACAACAAATCAGCACATGACATGAACAACTTGGCATATTAAAAATGTTTACTGATTTTTCCAAAAGATATGTTAATATATTTACACAAGGGGCTTGAAACATCATAGCAATGGGAACATGCATGAAATGCAATCCTGTGCATCTGGACATTTTTTCAATAAAGCTGGTCTGTAGTTACTAAGTATCATGTAAGAAAACCCTGAAGGGAATATCCTAAATATTCTGGCATATCATTTACTGCAAAGATGTTTTCTTGATAATGCTTTGGTAGACATATTGCTCACAACAAAGGATATTTGAGGGATTTCTTGAGGGAGTGAAATAATATGGAAGAAAAGTAAATGCCAGGAAAAAATGAACTCTTCTTGAAATCCTATAGGTTAGAGTGCTGTGTTTAAACCTGAATTTTCACTTAGCCCACTGGAGCTAACTAACCAGGCAGCTGAATAGATGGTTTGTCTTTGGCCTGTGTGCAGCTCAAGCATCCAGCCTGCACTGCTGGTTAATGCCAAGTGAAACAGGTTTTGCCTTTGGCTATGCCAAGTATTACTTGCGCTCAGCAGCATGCTGGGACAGTGGGGCGCAGTTTGCCACTGCAGGAATTACCCCTGCCAGCATGTGTTACCTCCGATTCTGATGGAAGTAAGTAACAATGAAACATCATGTTATGGACGTGTTACTTGTTTCCTCGTTTGCACATAAGAATGCTCATAAAGTCACTATTGAGAACATCTGCCCTATGGGTTACTCTTACAATTTTTTTCAGAAGGATTTAAGCAACATATAAAGAATGTAAAATATTACATATAAACTCTACACATGATTTTCATTTTGAGTAATCCAGGGAGGGAAATGCAGAAAGTGTCCTTTGTGACTGCCTGTGAAGATACTGTACCCAGAGATGAGCAGTGAGGGGGTTGTCATGGCAAGTGTTACCTCCTGTTGTAAAGGCCAAGTGTGCCCTTGGCAACAGCATCAAGCAGTTTTTCCACACCTGTGTTGGAATATCTTCACCTAAGGCAAATTGTTTCCACATACATCTACGTCAGTTTTATGCTGATTCAGCCAGAGAAGTTTAGTTGATAAATTTTACAATATATAGGGGAAAGGTAATACCTATCATATCTGGACCAAATTAAATTTTTAGGACACATGAGTGAGTCTAGAGTTACCTTAGTGTTTCTTATTAAAAATGACGTAACAGTTATGTTAAAAACATTAATCTTGTTGTAAATATTTTAATTTACTGTATTTATTAGGAGTTGAAATTTACTTGAATTTTTCTTATTCTTCTACTTTAAATAGCGCTGATCATAAATATGGTTAAAATTCCACAGATTAAACTTTATTCCCCGCTCCAAGTCCCACAAGAGTGGATTTCCCTTCTTCACTTTATGATGAGTTTAGAATCAGATATTTTTCCTTTAAGCTTACCAAGGGATTAATAATATAAAACTTGGCAGGGAAATTGCTGTCTATGAACTGGAGTGAACATTACTTGATGTAACCCAGATATAACGGTTTCTTGTGTAAATTGAACTTTTTGAAGCATAAGGAACATAGAAATGGTTTAGTGGCCTGTGCAAATAAAGATAAAGCAATTTTAATTTGTAGGTATGAAGGAGAGATTTTGCTCTGCTTTGCAAAGAACACTAAGGAAACAGGATTTAAAAATAGCTCCAGTTTGGGTGAAAGAAAAATCCACTTGAAAGAATACAAAATTTCAGGGTGGACTTTTTTTGGTTGGTTTTGGTTTGGGTTGGGGTTTTGTGGTGGGTTACTTTTGTTGTTTGGAGGGTTTTTTTCTGAAACTTTCCAAATTTTTGGTTACTCTGGACTGGGATAATTCAAGTCTTGATGTCTGCCAGATATTTTTAAATGAACATGAAGTTGGCAGATTGGGACTGTGCCCACACTAGATGCACAGCTGTAGCAACCATGATCTTGAAGGATCTGCTGCATCCCTTGTTTATAAATACTTTTAAGAGGGGGCAGAGGGCATAGCTCTCCCCATGATTTATGTCAGAAAGTTCTCTGTGTGGAGAGAGTTAAAAGCATGAGTCTGAATGTTGTCACCTTGTGTTTCCCTGAAAATGCAGTCCTAAAGTGGAGCCATTGCCTCCTTCAACACATATGTTGCTCAAAAGAAACATGTTTTTGTAGCCACAAATGCTTCCTTCGGTGGGGCATGCAAAAGGGTTGCCTACTATAATATTGTTAATCTAATTATAATTTTCTTAATCTAAACTTTGGCATTTTTTCCCTGTATATAATACATCTTCTTTCTGAGGCTTTTTTCTGTTCACATGCTGAAGTATCTGGACTTTCTTGTCTATACAGTAAGGAAGTACATGATCATTTAAATTTGATACAAGCAGCTCAATCTTTGTTTTTGATATCATTCATTTGTACAAGCCAATATCTGCAAAATATCTTTATCTCACCTCAGAGTAGGGGGAAAATGGCTCAGATACTCAGCTTTGGATAAAATCTTGATTTTATACTTTTTGGTCCATTTGTTAATACAAGCATATAAATCTATCTCATTGCAGCAAAATGTTTATCATAGAATAACAGAATCATCGAATGGCTTGAGTTGGAAGGGGCAATAAAGATCATATAGTTCCAACCCACCTTCCATAGTCACCGACAGCTTTCATCAGACCAGGTTGCTCAAAGCCCCATCCAACCCGGCCTTGAACACTTGCTGGTATCCACAGCTTCTCTGGGCAACCTGTTCCAGTGTCTCACTAGTCTCACAGTAAAGAATTTCTTCCTAATATCTAAGCTAAACTTACTCTCTTTCAATCTGAAGCCATCCCCAATTGTAAAAAGTCCCTCTCCATCTTTCTTGCAGACTCCCTCCTGAAAGAAGCAGCCACAAGTAGGTTACCCCAAAGCCTTTTCTTCTCCAGGCTGAACAATCCCAATTGCCTCAGCCTTTCCTCATAGGAAAGGTGCATCCATCCATCACCTCGGTAGCCTCGTCTGAACTCACTCCAACAGATCAATGTCCTTCTTGTGTTTAGGGCCCCAGAGTTGGATGCAGCACTGCAGGTAGGGTCTCACCAGAGCAAAGTAGAGCAGAGGGGCAGAATCCCCTCCCTCAACCAGCTGCCCAGGCTGCTTTGGATGCAGCCCAGGATGGGATTTTCTTTCTGGGCTCCAAGTGCACATTGCAGGCTTGTGTCCAGCCTCTCATCCACCAGCACCCCCAAGTCCTTCTCTGCAGGGCTGCTCTCAGTCTGTTCATTCCCCAGCCTAGACTGATATCCAGGGTTGCCCTGATCCACATGGAGTGCCTTGCACTTGGTCTTGTTAAACATCACAAGGTTCTCATGGGCCCACTTCTCAAGCTTGTCCAGGTCCCTCTGGATGGTTTCCTGTCCTTCAGGTGTGTCAACCACACAGTGCTTGAGTGGTAGATATAAAACACTGTACAATGCACTTGTGATCTCACCTCCAAAGTTTGATGTTAAATGACTGCCTACAAATCAAAGATATGGCTCTGTGTAAAAACAGTATGATGCCTTTGATACATCTAAGCCCTTTGAGCAAAAGCTGCTGTGTTTTACTAATGACACCAATTCGCTGAAATGCATTAACTTGCCTAGCTAAGGCAAACTCCTTCATTCATGTACACAATACAATTTTTTTTAAAAGAAGCAACCCAAGGTAGTAAACTCAGACAGACAAAATAAAACAGAAAAGAAAAAAAAAAAAAAGGCATGTTCTAGTTCTGCTGCTTAATAAAGCACAGATATCCAAAGAGGAAGAAAATGGATGAACAAGAATTTTAGCCTTGGCTTAGGAGAATTTTGCTGTAATTTAGCAACAGATTTTGTAGGTGTTTTGCTCACAAATGCTCACCTAATCACAGAAACATATATGCACTTTGGCAATGGGTATATAATGCTATACATGCTGTCATTAATAAACACTAATAGCAGCTGCATCCAAAGCTAACTGCTGCACTACCTAAAAATTATAGATGTTGTAGTAGATATGCACTTTCTTTACTTTTTTGTTTTGCAAATAAATGAAATATATGTCTAATGTTGTAAAAAATAGAAACAACTATAGTCCTTTATGAGAGGCAATTTTAACTATTTATAAAAAAACTTTATAATCTGGAAACGTCTTGAAGAGGACAGCAAGAGGAGATATTTTTTATTAACCTCTCCAGGCTGTTTCTGGAACTTATTTGAACTTATTGTTTGTTTTTTGTTCTTTTTTTTTTTAGCTGTTGTTTTGGTTTTGTGGTTTTTTTGGTTTTTTTTTTAATTAAAGTCATCAGTGTTGCTTTTGGAACTTTGCTAAACTTTCTCCAAATACTATGTATTGCAAATTCAGCTAAGTGTTTTAACACATGCCCATGTCTATTTTTAATACCATTTTAACCAGTGTTTCACTTGGATCCCATATATTCTTCATGCAATTATTGTACTTAAGCATCATGGAGTCATATATATTCTTGCACCCATTTTGTCCTAACTATCCCTCACCAAAAGGGAGTGCTCCACACTTAAGGCAACACTGAACTGAATACTAATTTTTGCATTCACAGCATGAGGAAGAAGCAAAGAAAACATTTCTAGCAGCATGGGGGCCATCTCAGCGTCAGAGGGAGTGTTCTCCTATGTG
Organism: Orthonyx spaldingii; assembly: GCA_013397795.1. Taxonomy (NCBI): domain Eukaryota; kingdom Metazoa; phylum Chordata; class Aves; order Passeriformes; family Orthonychidae; genus Orthonyx; species Orthonyx spaldingii. Next base: position 36,354 of record VZTJ01001556.1, on the reverse strand, counting down.
AAACTAAACCCACATCTGTCTTTGTGATTTGTTTTAAATATTCGCAAAGGGATATACCTGAAAAGTTAGGCAGAAAAACTTTGTTTACCCATATGGATTCTGAAACCATTACAACTCTCAGTTCTTTCAAGCAGAGATTTTTCCCCCTGAACCATTCGCCTCTGTTGAATATCACTGTTTTCTTTCTTTGGCACTTATGCTTGGTGCTTCATGCATTCATTGTTATTATTTGCAAGAGTAACCTCTTAAACCCACATTTCATCATCATCATAATCAAAACAAATAATATACATTTCCATAATTTAAACTCACTGCCTTTAATGCTAATTTTTCATTCATCCTTTGTTTAGGTTTTTGTTGGCATTTTGCATGCTCAGGCTTTTTTTAGCAAGGGTTATGATGAATGTCCTATGTCCCCAGGGGAGGAGCTGCCTGAAAGTTATTTGGCAATAACTGCAGATGTGTGGCTTGGTTTAAAATCTCTCCAAGAACTCTTTTTCACCCTTCAGTTATATTTCTTTAAACAATACAGCAGAAATACAAGAATTTGTAGTCACATTTGGCATGATGGTTGGCTGTTGTTGCCAATTTAATGTTGGTAGCCTTTGAAGCACTTCAGTGACCGTGGCTATAACATGACCCTGCAAGATCTTCCATGGCAGAAAGAAAGGCATGAAGGCTGAAAGTCTTATGTTATTTTGAAATGGCATTTTCATTAGTTATTTTTTACTGTAATAAATAAAGAAATTTTTCAGTGGTGTTGAAATTTTCAGGACCAACTATACTGAAATCAAAGGTAATGTCTTAGACTATTCATGCAAAGATTGAGATCATGTTTTGATCCTCTGTCAAGACTGAGGCTGTTTGTGTCATTAGAAAAAATACAATTGAACAACAGAAGAGGGATAATTGCACATATAAATTTGCTTATAGATGTGAAAATTATAACTATTCCTTAGGCATAAAACTCCACTTGCACCTTCATACTGAAATGGCTTTACCAGCTGAGGTTTTTGATATACTGATGCAAAGTTTGTGAATAATAACTAAAATAAATAAAAATCCATTTAATTTCTGGTAAATTTTTCTGCTTTGGTAAATTATCTTCTATTACTTTTTCATCGGGTCATGTACATGCACAAGGTATTTTTAATGGAATGACAAGTGTAGGACTTCATCACATGTACCATGATAACTATTTTCCAACTTGTATCAGGCATTGAGGGTGATCAAAGCTTTATGGCTATGGGTGTATTTGGAACCAAAACTTGGTTTTTTTGTGAATTGTATCATTTGAAATCTACCTAACTGGCGTCAGAGAGGGGAGCATATATTCATTGGTTCACAAACATAAAAAACTTGATTTTTTTTCCTAAACCAAAAAATTTGTGTTGGTTAGGTCCTTCCTACCCAAGCATAGAAATTATTATGAGCTGAAAGGAAGAACACCACAGACCAGTGAATGAATTCCTTTAGTGCGTTTCATGAGCTTTGAATTAGGTCCTGTGGTAATCAAAATGCAAATAGCAGCACATCTTTTGAGACACTCACTGTTTGATAAAAATGTTGTAGTTCACTTTGTAGTCAAAACTCCAGACTCCAATCCAGTCTGAAACCTGGCTGGGATAATTTGATAGTTTTTCAGACAGATATGTTGTTTGTTCTAAAAGTCTGGGGTTTATATAAAATTAGCTGTGTCTACATTACATCTAAGTAATATGGTGCAATAGATGAGCAGACTGAGGTGGTCAGAGAAAAAGCTCTCTACCTACAGCATCACTAAAATGCAACCTAAAATGCACTAAAATGCAATGGGTACAACCATGACAGAATCCTAACTGGATCCCCTTTACAAACAAATGGAAAATGGTTTATTTATTCTAGAAGCCCTTACATCTTCCTTTTTTTATTTGGTAGAGCACTCCACACAAATAAAAGGAGCCAATTAAATTTACGTTATTTATTTTAATTTTATATTATTTACAAAGAAGCTGAGAATATTGAGGCTGGAACCAAATTTCTTTCAGGATGAAAATTTCCAGTCTTGAGTCTTACATGAAACTAACAACAAGAAGTATTGGTAATGAGAGAGGAAATGTCTCCAGGACATATATGCATCAATTTTCTCCCAGCCACCATTTACTTGGAACAGAGGCAACAGAAAAAGCAAACCAGAGTGTTTTCAAGACCAACTAAAACCCTCTATTATTCTCCACTTCTTCATGCTTGCTCTCACGTTCACATTTCTTCTTAAAATCTCTGATACTGACACTTTTATGTAGACAGTATTTGCCTTCCCAGTGATCACTTTTTCCTTCTTTGCTTCAGTCTGTTAAAAATTGCCACCAATTACATCTCCCTTCCTGCTACACACAGTAGGCTCCATACATGTGCAAACTGATCCTTTATTAGTATGTAAATTTAAACTTTTTATTTTCCTGCCAGCTTAGTATGACTGGATTCTGAGCTCTAGACCTTTGATATGTTTCTTAGTTTTGTCATTACCATAACTGTAACACAAATGCACTAAGTCAACTCTTGACTTCCAATTTTTGGGGACTGTAGCAGTTAGCTTTGGATGTAGGTGTTTGCTTGGTATGCAGAAGAGTTTAACCTGCTGTTTTATGGCAAATTAGCTCCAAAGGATTGGCAACATTGGACATCATCACTTCCTTGTATCAGTGTGGTACAGAGTGGTACTGTAGTCTCTGAACACAGATCATGCTCTATTTTTATTATTTTTAATTTACCATCCTTAGAGTCTTTCATGGTAGGGAAAGGACAGTCCTTTGTCCTCTTTAGAAGCCTTCATTTAAAAGCACTTTTTTCCCATGACAGCCTCAGACAACAAGAGGAATGTGCTCTGTAAGCTCAGCAGTTGCTCAAGAAGCTGCCACCACACAGCAACAATGAGTGTTATTAAAGTTCAGAACATCAGAAGTGAATGTTTCCAGTTGCAGAATATCACAGTCCTGGCTCATTGCCACCAGCCTGTGCTCAAGCTGTTTTCATTTGTGCTAACCAGCAAAAGAATAACAGGATGTTTATTTTTTTTTTCCTTTGAGTGAGCAAGTCCTGTCTATAGGGCTGCATTGAGGTTTAAGTGCATCTTTACTTTTTATTCTATAATTTGCAGAAAAGTGATCTGGTAATAAAAGATGGGAAAGAAGAAAGGACTGAGCAGTGCAGTATTTACATGGATTAAAGATTTACTTTGGCAAAGTTCACAAGCACATGTACTTGCATCACAGGTGTTTTCCCAAAGCATCTCAGCTGCCTAGACAAGATGTCATGGCAGCAACTCATCTGTGTGCTCTTTCCTGCTGAAGCAGGGCAAAAATTTTGCTTAACCACAAAAGAATTCATGCAGAAAAAAAAAAGGAGAGAGAAAAACCCATGATGCTGTACACTCAATTGTTTTCAATTTCAAAAGTGATTCTTGGGGCCAGGGTTATTCAGATTTAGGCTGTCACAGTTCATTCTGTTTCCACAGAAAACATAATTCTATAGCTCAAATCCAAGGCAGAGGGAGAAGATCCACAATGTGCTCTGAGCTTTGAGCAACTTGCTTTTACCTTTAGCTTTTCCCTTGCAGAATGACAGCTGAGCTCTTGCTTCTCTTGTCTTTTTTAGATCAGATCTGCTGGCACCATGATCTTCTGGGCAGCGGACTTCTTTTTGCCTGCTCTTGGACAGCACTCATATTGTTTGGGTCTGACTGACCACTGCAACAGCAATAACAAATAGAAAGATTAGCAAACAACATTTAAAACTGAGGACAGTATGGGAACTGTTATTGCAGTTCATCATGTTCAAAATCCCTGAATGCAAATTTGTATGGAAACTTGCATTATTCTGGGAATACTGTCTATAATCCTGTTGTGGGTTGACCCTGGCTAGGTGCCAGGTACCCACTCAGTCGTTCTATCCCTCCCTTTCCCACTGGGGCAGGGGAGAGAATAATATGGAGGGGAAAAAACTAGAAGGGTGAGATAAGGCAGTTTATTACAGCAAAGAAGAAGAAGCAAGCAAAAGTCTGCACGCGCAAGAGCTAAAGAGGGAAAAAATAATCAATCCCTACTTCCCATCAGCAGCGATGTTCGGACACTTCCTGGGAAGCAGGGCCTCAGCACGCGTAATGGTTCTTCTGGGAGGCACACAGTGAAGACTCCATGAATATGCCCCCCCCCTTCCTCCTCTCTTCCTCAGCTTTTATATCTGAGCTGACATCATATGGTATGGAATATCCCTTTGGCTGATTTGGGTCAGCTGGCCTGCTTGTGTCCCCTCCTAAGATCTCGCCCACCTCCATCCTCTTTGGTGGGGGAAGGAATGTCAGAGGGACAGCACTGCTTGGCAGTAGCCAAAACACTGGTCTGTTATCAACACCAGCTACCAATGCAAAAGCACAGCTCTGTAAGGGCTGTGAGCTTTACCTCAGTCAGACCCAATACAAATCCCTAAAAGAATTATAAATGTACTGAGGTAGTAGAATGTAATAAAGTTGCTATATTTTAACTATAACTAGCACTTTCTTATTTGTTTCTTGCTCTGGAACCTGGAATCAGAGTCAAGCACTATTCTCTGCTGTTGAATGGAGCTATTTGTAAACACCTGACACATTAATTATTGTTTTCTGAACCTATTCCAGGAATTACATCTATTAACAATACATGCTTATGCATGAGAGTTTTGTTTGGTTAGTGTTGGTGAACTTTTTTAGTGATGCTGGCACAGTTTATCAATCATTTACAACTTGTAATCTAATAGTGAAGCAGTTCTGCATAACTAATGAGATAGTTATTTTCTGTGAATTCTTCACTGCTTAATATTTTAATTTATAGGAATTTCCTGACAACTGAGAGAGAGTTTGGGGCATAACTTTTTATGAAACAATGCAGAAAGTCACAACAATGGTTAATAACCAAGACTGAGAGACAGAATGCTTTTGTAGAAAGTCAATATTAATATTTTAAAGGATTTGGAATATTTTTATGTATTATTATCATGCTATGATCCACAAAGAGTATATTAGGCAATAGGAAATTAATTACTATTACCATCTTTACTCTTTAGGACATGTTTGTATATAATAAACTTATCCAAATCTTATAGAGAGCAACCTTAACACATGCAGTCATAGCAATTTTTACAGGGGGTGGTGGGAAATTGCTGATATTTGATGAAAGGTTTGATTTGCCCCATAGAGTTCTATTCTTGTAGGATACAAACTCGATGCAAACTCTGCCAGCAGCTGTGTGTCTCACCCTGTAAAAAATCATGGAGACCTTCATCAGAGATGTACTCAAGGATCTCTCAGCACAGGGGAGCTGGGATGAATCTAGTCAAGTAACACCAGCAGATCTTGACCATACTCTGTGGTTGCTGTAGAAAGTCATTGGAAGTCCCAGTCCTTTGTATTTACGGACTTAGAAATTTGTGCAATTAATTAGGCCCTTAAACTGCAAAGATATATGAAATTTTACCCTGTGAAGTTGCCATACTGCCTTCAGAGAGTTAGTACCATTAGAAAAGATGATAGCAGTGCACATGCTCATGTTATTAGAAACTTCAGCCTGTAATGAATAATGTATGGCAGCCTTGTAGTGTAAAGTTTCATGTCATTACATGTTCAATGCATTACAGATAACACATAATTTCGGTGTCAAGGGAAAATAGTGGTTTGATATTAGTTTCAGCCCTTTGATTTCTGACTTGCAACCTTAAAGAAGTGAAGTTTATATGTAAGGATAAAGGAGAGATTGGAAATTCCTTCACTTACATGTTGCAGTAATGTTTTGTATGTTTGTGGGGAACTAGAACTCCAGTCCGTAACTCCTTTTGTTTAAGCAACAATTCAACAACACTGTTCAAAGTGCTGCTTGTGCAAGATCAGTATGAAGAAAGGTAGATTCAAAAGAAAGGGATTTGTAGGGCTGACTAGGGTACAACTTCATCTTGAAATTTAAAGATAAAAAGAAAGGATGGCACATAAGCACGTTTCACTTTAAAGTGACAAAACCCAGAAACTCTATGCCAGGAAAATGTAATCAATTCTCCTGCAACATAATGGAGTGTCAGTCAACCATCTAGCTTCTAGGAGGACAAGGCAGCTGTGGGAGCCCTTCTCATGAGACATGAAACAACTGAAGAGCTGGAAATGGAAAGACTATGAGCAGGCATGAGATTATCTGCTGCTGGGGAAATATCCTCTGTGCTTTGGCATCTTGCCCTCAAGGTTGCTGGACAACTGTGAGATGATTTACCATTAGAGTGAGGCTATCTGCCAGATGGATAAGTCCCTACAAACTGAGCTCAGACTTCCTGACGTCTCTCTGCTTGTACATATCTAAGAGCTGTGGCTGGGACCTTGTCAAAGGATCCATTAATGGGGAATGGAACATGGAGAGTGTAACTGGTACTTAGGGAGAAGCATGCAATGCCTGAATATCCACTCTGACTCCTGCACAGGATTGCAACATGCTACATGCAGTATCTGCAAGGCCTTCTGTACTCTTGTGCACTTTACTCCAAACTAATTGCTGCCTAATCTGCAAGAGTATTGTAGCCTTGAAGCATTGTTTTTAAGACAGAAAGTATTGCATTGAAGTATTCTATTCAATATAAGGAACAATAAATTATTCTTATGGAGTGTTAATACAATACCATGCATGCACATATATGTGTATAAACGTACATATATAAGTAATTTGGGGGATTGCTTTAAGTTTCACAATTATTTGTTCTGCTTAGTTTTCAAAGCAAGTAGAAGGTGAAAATAAAACCAATCTCCTTCCCTTTCAAAGAAAGTACTTTGGAATCACGCACATAAAGACACCCTTTATTTTTAAAGCTATATTGTGTTTGAAATGAGCACAAGAACCAACTGCATAATACTAATTTTCTCTTTCCAGAAGAGAGAGTTGACACTCCTGGGATCAGCCTGTGATAAGGCTATTATAAACCTGGGGCTTAAATCGCAAAGGCACTAGTATGCTTTAATCTGCTGTGAAGCTGTACCATCCTGATGGATGGCTAGTAGCTTGCAATGAGACTTAATATGATACAGCTTCTACCATCAAGTGGCATCCCTCCTACATTATTGTATGGAATACAAGAAGTATACCAATGCTTCTCGCTTCTGGTATCCTTCTATTTTGAGAGAGGGAGGGACAGATATGAGAAGGTGGACTGTTGAGGAGGAATAGTTCTCCCCTCCCCTGGAAAGAGCTGGAGAGGCAACAGCTTTATCCCCAAGGTCAGGGCTGACATCACTTCTGTGACAGCTCTGAGGCACTGTTTTCTTACAGATACTCCTGCCTGTTTCTGGCACTGGTGTGTCCACTGAAGGAAAACAGGTTGAGACCAGGATTAAAGACTCATTTCTTTGCTTCTGGCTGATTGCTAAACTGGATCTCTGGCACTCTGAGTGCAATTTAAACAGTTTGGTGTTGACACTCAGTTTTACCTTGAGTTGCAAGTTTTCACAGTTTGTGTGCAATTAACTTGCTTGTGAACAAGAAGTCTCAAGTGAAACTAATTTTAATGGGAGGTACATTTGCAATGGGCACTGAGATTTCTGTGCATCCAGGCTCTGAGATTGTTCCATCAGCATGTGGGATTGTTCCATCAGCATGTGGGATAAATCCTTTCTAAAGCCCACATGAATTCAAGGCTCTGTGGGCATATTTCTTCTGGTATTCAAAATGGAGAGAAGTGTCCTTGGCTGTAATGGAAAACAAATAACATAACTCAATACTGAAAGCCATACAACCAATGGGGGTTGTCAGGCTTCTATACACAAAGCACTCAATCTCTAATTGCATGAGAAAACAAGGCATGTATCTGCACTCAGGTTTTTAGGATACAAACGTCATGTTTTGAAACCTTATCTTGGCATACCCAGATGCTATTATTTTGATTATTTTATAAAAAATTTAGGATGGAGATTGAAGTAAAATTTCAGCAAAGTATTAAATTGGTCTGTGTCTTTAATCAGTTAGATATTTAAAGAAGGCAACAGATTTCCCACCAGACATATGATCAGTTGTGCAACAGAATGAAAAAAGCTCTAAAGATTGAAGCCTGAAGGAGATCAAAAAATTAAGGCTTTTCGATCTGATTCCTCTATGAAAAAAAGTGGAATGTCGTTGTTCTCACTACTAGTCATGGTCTTTTTCTAAGTTTTTAAAGATTGAAATAAGTTATTTTAGGTAAAAATTTAGATTTGACCACTAATATTAAACTGCAGTTGCAGAGAGCAGGCCTTCAAGCATTTCACATTTACTTCTGCACCAGACTACCACAACTGATATTGCTTAAAAATGTCAATAAAGAAGTTTAGCTTCATATTCTATTTCTTTAAAATATAAACAGAGATGTTTGTTAGTTTTTGGATTTCTTTTTCATTAGCATTAAACCAAAGACTATCCAACATATTACCAGTGCCAAAGGGGAACAGCACCAAATTCTGTCTTCTAATATCACTTAGCATTAAGTACAGCAAAGTGTACAGGATCTGTGAAAATAAGTTCAATCTTACTTGCAGTCACCATAAAAGCTCTCAGACGATGATGAAATCCTCTGAGAATTATCCTAAGAATAAAGAATATCCTTGGAAACTGTAGACCTAGAAGTTGTAACTCATTACTGTGACTGTAAAGTTTTTGCCCTTACAGCTACCACAGACTTATCCAGTACCCATCATGTTTAACATCAACAGAAGTGCCTATTGCCTAATTTAAATCAAAATATTTGACCACAAGTAAAGCAATCCACAGGTCAGACCATGCTGGGACTCTGTGGGGTGTTATAATTGCTGTAGGTCTCACTGCAAGACTAGACTTTACTGTGGACAGACCTTTCCTTGGAGCCTTGGAAGCAAATGCAGCTGCTGCTGCAAAGGAGTGGAGAGAAAATAAAAACTGAGAAATCAGAGAAATTCAGGCACTGGTGAGTATGTATTATTTGGAGCTTTGTATCACAAGCACTCAATGAAAATACCGGCTGTATTTTAGTATTGTCTGCACCGAATCGTTCAGAAGGGTCAATGTACTGCCAGTGTAGCACAGCCCAAGGGGACCAAGTGGTCCCTGAGCACCACCACTATCCCCTCTGCCTTCTCTAGAAACTCAGATTTACTTCTAGGTACCTCATTTCCAAGGGCATACTTTGGCATCCTAGTATAGGTGAACCTTACTGCTCAGTATATGAAGGCAATTCTCTGTAGATGACCAATTCTAATTCTCTCATCCATGACTGTTACAGTAAGGTTTTAAAAATATGACCTCATATTTTCAGTAGTAGAGTTTTTGTTCATTTTACTTTGAGGGTGGTAGCTTACAAGTTTGTAGAATAAACAAACTGGAAATTGTTTTGAAGTTTGGAGGCAGGCCAAGAAAGGAAGGAATTCCAATTTCTGTGACCTTCAAAGATATCTGGAAGTCTGTGTTAATCTGAATATCTGTTATCTCTATAAATGTAATTTTTATCTTTTCTATCAAAAGCTGGTAACTCCAGAATGGTACTAGGTAAGACCCCAGGGTCTTAACAATAAAAGAGGATCCATGGAAGAGAGAAATTTGCTAATAGTGCAGTCCTTGTGTTTAGCTGGTGCTGCATCGAGAGGGAAGAAATCTCCTTCTGTCTGTGCGTGCAGCTGGTGGGACAAGCTGTGTGCTAGTGGGGCCACAGGGAAACTGCCTTCCACTTGTGCCAAAGAAATACATTGAAATAAAGGAAAATAAAGGATTCTCTTGTTTCAAACTACCTTCAATGCCTCAGAGGAGGACTTGTTGTTTTATGGCTTGCCAAGAGGGATAAACTTTCACCTGAATGGGGTAATTGCATGGATCTCTCTAGTGAGAGAGAAGTTGGTGGAGTCTGGCTACAGCAGAGAAAGAGCTACATTTCTGCATGCTACACAGCAGTACTGTGGGGTTTATCGCTTGAAATAATGTGCAGTACAAGCTTTTGTCTTGAGGTTTCAAAAAGTGTTCACACCAATGTAACCACAGTGAACTAATCTGGGTTAAATTATCTTGAGCTGTAACTGAATCTGACCCCAGTGTGTTTTGCTTCCAAGTAGGAAAGGCATAGGAATGACTAAGTATGAATTATATTTAAAATCAAAGATTCTGCTTCTACATAGCAACTTACATGCCTTGTTTAGTTTTTGAGAATATGGCTCATTCTTCGTGTGTCATATTATGAAAAATGTGGCTTGTAATTGTGTTGTGAAGCAAGATATTTGTGATCATAAATACAAATTACATCATTCGGGGTTTTTTAATAAGTAATTGTGAGCTATCAGAATATTTTTCGTTTAGGGATAGCAACAGGAAGATGTTTTACATTATATATGTAACTGTGTATGTGTATATGTACATATATAAAAGTGCATAGCATTCTCAAGACAGCAAGAAGTAGGTGGCTCTTTCTGAATCACAAAAGCAGAATGTGTATCCTGAAAAGCAGATTTGAGGAGGAGATGATTGGTACCTAGGCTTTGTAAGTGTGGAAAACTGTACCACCAGTACAATAGGTTGGGAACGAAACATCCATAAGGAACAAGTTGTCCAAACCATGGCAGCAGCTGTGTAGCCTTCTTAGTGACAGGAAGGATATCATGGATTTGCCAAATGCCACCCTGAAGCTCAAATGAGCCCAGAGGATGGCTAATGAAACTAATCCTGTTTTTCTGGAAAAAACCTGTTCCAGGACCACTTGATGCTGCCGATATCAGTGCCAAGAGGATCATGAAGTAGGAAATAGCTATTTGAGAGCATAACAAAGCCTCACATGCTGTAGAAGGACTGCTTTGGAGGCATACTCACTGGTATGGGGTATGACGATCATTCTAAGTCCTCCTCAGGCTGAACAAAGATATGTGTCAAAGAACTCTTATGCTTTTATCATATAGTCGCCTTAGATTTGGCAATCAACCCACTATTTAGATACATAAGGGGTTGGTTAACAAGCCCTTAAATTTTTACACTTCTCAAAAGCAGTGGCTAGTATGCCCTTAATTTTTACTGTACATTTTAATAAGCTCTCAACTCCCACAACACAGTACTCAAAGTTGCTGGCTAACAAGCCACAATACACCACTTCTCAAAGGTGCTGGCATAAGCCACAACACACTTCCACAAACTCCCCACTCTAGCAACAAACTTCAGTATGGAGTCTGGTGTAGAATGCGATAGCTGTTCTTTCCACATGCAAAACAAGGAAGGACAGAAACAAAGACAGAAAAGAGAAAAAGTAAACAAAAAATATCACCAGTCCTTAGATGCTGCCTTGGTGCTGCCACATGGATGGTCCAGAGCTGGGGTAAATAATACGAGTGAAAGAGAAAGGGAAGAAAAAGAGCACAAGGGGGCCCAATCCACTTCTTATTACAGTTAACTTGGTGCATACCTCTTATGTAAACTAGATTTTTCCTGCTGTTTAGTTTGCATGTGTGCAGACAGCCCCTTTGAGCCTTTCTCCAGGAAGTAAGTAGAGGAGCAGGTGGACTGAGCATGAGTCTGCAGGTGGAGAGAGCAGGATGTTGGTTCAAAACTGGTCTGCCCCACCTCCCCGGGATCCTCTCTTCCAATCACACCTTTCCTATCATAACAGTCAGAATGTTTGAGACAAAATGTGCTTGTGTCTAGTCCTTCACAGAGACTGAAAGGATGGTAGGACATGGTGGAGCAAAAAAAGGGTTAGTAGGAACTAGAGTTAGTTAGAACTCCTGAGCCTGTCTAAAGACACAAGAAATCTCACAGGAAAGACATCTGCTGTATCTCAGCATCTTGAGCCACTCAAGAAACCTCAGAGGAGCTTCAGAGATTTGGCAAAAAAGGTTGATAAGATGTAGCCAGGCACATTAGGACTGGAATGCAGTGCTTGGTTCTGGAGATGGGGAAAGAAGTCGCATAGTAAACATATCTTCAGATACACATTGCCTCTCTCTCTCTTTGTCAAATGATTCAAGCAGTCACTACCCTGGAAATTGTCAGCATCATGAAAGTTAGTTGTTTTTCTCCTTTTCTTGTGGGTGAAACATGAAGTTGCAAGTGGTTTGATTACTCTGTTAATGACAAGTGTTACAACCCATGCAAATGAACTTCAATATGAGCTACTGATTCCAGTACTATGGGAGTTACAGGAGGATCCTAAAAGACTAGGCACTAACAGGGCTTAAATCCTGTTTCTGAGGGTCGCAATTCAACAATATGAGGGTCGCAATTAATGCAATATGTCCCTTTGAATAAACTGCTGAAAAATATGTTAAGACCAAGACCTAAAGCTGAAGTAATTTGATGTCCTTTTAAACCACATTTTGGATAAACTCCTATGTGTATTTTGGTAATTAAATATCGTCTCCACACTGTTTAAGTGGGCCTAAGGTGAAATTAAAGCACGCAGATTCTCAGGCTAAAGCAAACTCGGGGAAGTACTTCTGCTGCTTTTCACAAATTCAATCAGTTTAATACTTTTTCTCCAAACAAGGGCAAAATCTACAGGTGAGATGACATTGGAGGTTTGCATTATCATTCATATTTTATTTTTAAAACAATTTTTAAAATATCTCTTAAATCTGGTTGTTTTGGGCAGTACATTTAAAACTGTCCATGCAGAATTGCCTGAAAAAATGACCCTCTTAGGTTCCATATATTTAGGTTTAGTTAAATTATCTCAACAGCCATGAATCCCTTTGCAAGAAATCAAAAGGAAGGTAAGAATTACTTAGAAATGGAAAAGATTTCCTCTTCTAGCACCCAGAAACAACTTGACAAATTACATTTAATTGCAAATTTAAAATACTAACAAAAGCATAAAACCAGAACAATAAAAAGAAAGATGATTTTGTTATACTTTCAGTGGACATTTTCTAACGAATTTGTGTTTGGTTCCTGTCAGTTTGTAGTAGTAAGAGAATCAGTGTTAGAATCATGGCTTGAGTGATCAAACAAGGACTGCAAAAGTTCTTTGGCAGAGATCCATCTACACAGGAACTTGGCCTGCATACAGAGAAAATATACTACAGATGTATAAATTACACAGGTTGGGATAGCGCTAGTCAAAACCATCTATACTGGAGTCATGTGGGAAAGTCTAGACACCATAGATTAACTTATTTCAACTAAAATCATGCAAACTAGAAATTAGCTAAACCACATTTGCACAAGTAGGCATAGAAAAGTTTCTAACTAGCTATGTTAACTAGATGTTCAAACAGAACAATCAAAGAAATTTAGCCAGTTGGGTTTATTGGTAATGCTTACATACAATTTTAGTTATAGTTACGTGGTTTTTTAAGCAACCAATCAATTAAGCCTGCCAGAGAGGCAAAGTCAGTCCACTTTTTATTACAGAAAGTAACTTGCAGTCAAGGGTTAATTGTTGCAGCCCTACATTTTCATTGCTGCAAATAAACTTTATCAAAAGAGAATCCAAATTCCTAATTATTAGCACACAAGGCCAAATCAAAATAATGTAATTTATTTGATAATTTTAACCAAGGACAGGTTTTTTTCCTGGGGGGAAAAAGTCAGAGTAGAAAAGGAGCAATGCAGGATTGTTCAGTCATTCTTGGGAAAGATAAGGAACTGTGTCTGGAGCTACTGACATTCGTGGATGGCAGAAGAAATTGGGGAACTGATAATGAGATGGGTTTTATGTAATACATAATAACATATAATGATATATTACATACAAATGCATAATATATTATCTCTATGTTTCTAAGAGATTTGGATTTAACTTCTCTAATTGTATCCCTTTTGGTGATTGTGGATAGAGTCTGGCCATTGCAGATAGTCAGGTCATGGGTGTTTTTTGGACCTATGTGCTCAGTCCCAAGCAGAGTGGAGATTTCAAGGGGTCTAAAGATATTGCCAAGGAAAAAATACAGCTCAGGCAAGTCAGAGTACACAGACAAGAGAGTGAGAACTCCCAAATCTTTTCAAAACTCCTGCAGGTCTTTTTGTAATCTGTGTTTGCCCAAGAAAACACTTACCTGGACAGTCAGAAGCTGGCTTGCATTTGGATATTGTCAGACAAGTTTTTATGGACAGCAAGGCTGAAACAACTTGGTCAGCCGTCAGCGTGCAAATACTGTAGATGAGAGCTGTGCCAACTTTAGCTGCATTACAAGGTAGCTATTTAGGAAGTTTGCAACAACTTTTCCAGGTCTCATCTGTTTGCTTCCTTCTGGGTCAAGCCATCTCCCCCTGCCCTCAGCAGGTAAGTACATCAAAGAGTACATGTGTGACACTCAGACCTTACTTCATGGTCTCGCCTCTTGCCATCAGTGGTGATGCTACTCAGTGGTGCATCTCCTCGTCTTGAAGCCTCCCTGGTCACTTCCTTCTTTCCCAGGCAGCACTTTTTGTGTGTGCCTCATGAGCCCTCCCCAGCTGAGCCCTGCAAGCTACCCCTGCAAGCCCTTTCTGCTCTTGGACCTGGCACCCAGCAAGGGATGCACAGCCACCAGCTCAGCTGCAACATCTTCTAAATATATAAAACATCTTCTATGATACCTTTGTAATGACACTCCTTATGCCTTTCAAAAGCATTCCCCCAGTGCTGAGAGATGTCACTGTGCACACCAAATCTGGGCTCTGGATGTAGCCTGGATTATGTGCATGAAGACTATGACCAGCCCTGGACTCCACTCCAACTGCACTGCAAACACAAAATCTCTCTTAGGTATGCATCCACCTTTCAAAAAAAAACATTCTGTCTGAAAAATTACTTCTTTCACTGTAAAATATAGTGGAGCAGGTGTTTCATTTTGACCATTTTCCAGCTAAACTGCCCTCCACAAATAGAAATATAACTGTTTACTTGTCTACATGACATTTTAATTGAGAGATTTTACTAACCACCATAATGGATGCACAAAATTCTGTCCTGCAGTCTGGAAAAGAACTACAGTAATGCCTGCTTTGACTGGACAATGAATATAGGAGGAGAAAAAAAGAGGGAAGTAGGTATATATACATAAGGGATGGCATGGTCTTTCAGGAGGCAGCAGAGAAACAGATTCCTCCAGTGTTTTTCTGTATTTAAAAACCAAAGACCAAAAAATCCCACCTGCAATAGGATTTTTCTGAAAAGAAGTGACTTATCTCGCTATATTATTATTGAAAGTAAGAACTGGCATCAGTTAACTTAGACATTGTATATATGTGGTATAGATACTTCAATTGTGATAATGTATGCTGAAGCTAAGAAGGTATTCCTGAAAAGTCAGCCAAGAAACAAAGTATACTTAAGAATACAGATAGTGTTTTACTAGGGAAATACTTAAAATAGTGTGAATCTTCAGTGTTGAGTGTAGCGTCCTTAAATAAAATGTTTGTTCAATTGGAAATGAAACATTTGTGTGAGGGTTTTCCATAGAAGTTGCTGAACGTTTTCAGTTGAAAACGGAAGTCAGTTGAGGTCTGAGAACCTAATTTACACAGTATTTTGAAGTGTTCAGTGCAAGAAAACTTAGATTTGGTTTTTCAAGTGCATGAATTTTCAAAATGAAGTCCAGGTCTTCAAGTCAAGCAGTTGGAAAATAAAAAGTGCACAACTAGCAGATATCATTTCTCAGTTGGTTTTCTTGTCAGCTGTAACTCACCTCCCCTTCCAGTCTCCTCCTGCCCCTCCTGCATGTGTCAGTCACTGTGGCACTATCCACCCCAGCAGTATCACAATATTCAGCAATATTAACCACTGCCATTCATCCCCTGTTCAGCACTGATTTCTTCATGTGCCCTGGTAGCAACAGCTCCCCTGATGAGCACCCACCATGAGCCATCCAGAGTTGTTGAATTGTGCTGGTTGGTTCCTGGGCTTTTGTCTACTCATCAAAATGAATTCAGCAAGAACTTGGGCCTCGGTATCCATCAGCCCTTTTGCTCACAGAAAGCATCTCCACATTATGAGGGACAACCACAGCACATAATTATTTTCATGATTTGCTCGAACTTCATTTCTGAATTGTATCAGTCCTTGGTCTGCGGTGATTTACTGGGAGGATATTCAAGAACTCTTTTTCTTTGATGGCTCATTTCCCTCCAGTTTATGTCTATTTGCTGTATGTACGTGCACATATACAGTCATTTAGTTTAAATTGCTCTCATATGTTCCTATGAGCTCATAGTGTATTTATAGAAAGTAACTATATTGCTTCTCAGGCTTTATTTTAGTCACCTTAGTGCAGTGTCTTCCAGTCTGTGTCATAAAACAGATATTTCTGGTTTTATGTTTTTGGTTTTTTTTTTAATTTGAAATGATCTTGCTTTAACAGGAAATTTCTGCTAACACACTGCAAAGTACAGGCCAATTAATACAATCACACTAATACTTATTTATTTCTGTCCAAAATATCTTGGTTGAAAAGAATGGGCTCCACTCAGATTCTTCCACAGTTGTACTAGAGTGGTTTAGATATCCTGTGATCAATTAATATCCAAAGCTTTTTCTCTGCTTCTGCCTTTAGTTTGCTGAGTTCCAAGCTCAAGACAAAAATTCTTGCTCTCAGTTCCAGAGCACATATTTTTGCCAAATTTTATCCTGTTTCTATTTGTAAGTTATAAATTCTTCTTTATCTTCCTTATATTATGTTTTCTTGTTTTAGGGCACCATCATATTTAATAAATATCCTCTAGCTCTTTGTGGCAAAATGTTAAATTATGTTAGTTCCAAGAACAGTTCTGGAAGAACTCCATAAATTATCTTGTTCAAGATGGATACTTGTATTTTATTACAATAGAAGCACTTGTGGACCTGATATTGCCTCTTAGCAACACTTAAGTATTTCTGGAAGGAGAGACTTATCTTGGATTATATAATGCCTGCTGATTATTTAGAGGTAAGATTTTGCCCCTAAAATCATTAATAAGTATCTCCTTATAATAACAAATGATAAAATCACAATGTGGGGGGTTTGAGCAATTTGAGACAGCACGACTATGTTGGAGTCATAAAGCAAGACTGACATCAGTCACTAACAAAAATATTTTTTATAGTGGAAATCTGCCATCCTTGTGAGTTATTTTAGACCCTGCATTTTCCCAGCTCTGTTTAGTGCATGCAAGAGGCTTGTCACGATCATTAAAAATTCACTCTTTTGATAATTTCATTGGGTTTGAATTTCAGTATTTAGGTCAGTTGAAGTTTCTAACTTAGCTTAAAATATAAGGAGAAGGAATTAATGAGAATTTCATCTGCTTTCTGGACAATGAAAGTGTGTTCTTCTTCCCCTTTTCATTGTGAACAAAAATGCACAGTAAAAGGAAACAGTTTTAACATGTTTTTCTTCACACAGTTTGAAATTAGTAGTTATCTAACTTATTAGGTGTCACAGAAATGGATTTTGCAAAAACTGAACCGCATCATCTTACAAGATAGGGGGAGTGGATGATGCACATCAGTGATGTATCTTTTGTCTTTATAGGCAATTAATAAATCACAAGAAAATAAGGTGTTCTTTAGTTTATATCAGAAAACCATCCATGTACTTTAAAGTATTAAACACATATATCAGTCTAGCTAAGTTGGTCAATAAAGACCTAGCTCAAAACTGAATTATTACCTTTGAAGAAAACAGTAATAAGTGAGCTTTTTCTAAAGGATGAGCTCTCCTTAGCAATCTTTTTTGCTCCAATTCACTATTTAAATCTTGGCTATTATTTTGTTTTCTGGTAAGTTACTATAACATTTGCATGAACTGTGTTATATAAGTTCAAAGATCTTGTCATGTGAAGGAGAAGATTTTCTCAAACCTTTTGTGTTTGATTAGTCTGACAGTGTCTCAGGTGAGTTGACACCCTCGTGCACAGTCAAGTCTGTTAGCGTCCAGTTACAGGGACTCTTCACTAAAAAGTCTGCCGGATTTGAGGGCAGTTCAGGGTCACATGGAAACAGAAACACACCCCTCCCAAGTCTCCACATCTCTAATTGATTTGTCGGTGCCTCAGGGAACATTCAAGAACACACACCAACAGCATAAGAGAGACCTCCCTCCCAGGTCTCCACAGTCAAAAGTACATTATCTACTGCTGGCAACTGTTAGCCCCCCTTGGAGGACTCACACATAACAATTTACAGAATACTCTTTATTAATATAATAGAAAATTGTTAAGTTTAAGGTTTGAAGATTGAAGGTGATAGTATCTGGCTGAAAAAAATCTATTCAAAGCAACATACTAGCAAGCTCTAATCACTAAAAAACCTAGCTTGAGCTAATCAATCTGCACACAGACTGCAGTTCTTATCCCATAGGCATCCCTATGGTGGAGAAGATATGTTCAGCCTGTCAACTGATATCAGAAGCATCAGTGGCCCTATCTTCTCCTCATTTTTAACTTACTTTTATAATAATTTTTACGTTTAGGTGGAGCTTGAGTGACCAGTCATATATCATGTTCAGTGGGGAGTGATTGTACTTTGGATCTTTTTGTGATCTCACCATGGTTGCTGGTTCAACAGCAAGACACCTTTTTCCTCCCTTTGCTGACAGGTGCTATGGTGCTATGTGGCTTATCTTCTAGTAGCCCCTTTTGCAAGGATTTCAACAGAGCCTGACTGTCATGCTTCCACTTCACCCTCCATTTAGGCCCCGTTAGCATGTATTGTGTGTGGGAAGTCGGGCATGCTAACTGCATTCCAGCTAGGGAGTAGCAACAGTCATTTTCCCCTAGAATTTTAAATACTGTTATGTCTGTAACTTTCCACCCTGCTCCATCCTCCCCCCTAGCATGTAAGCTGACTGCAATTTTTGCAACACTTTTTTTTTTTCTTTAATTTTACCTCTGGTCTGTACATTACTTTGATGACAACTAACAACCATTACTGTAACATATTTAGGATTTTCAAATAGTCATTACTCACACCAAAAGATGTATTTGTAAACCACAACATCTTTGTATTAAACAACTTGTAGATATTAGGAAGAAATTTTTTACTGTGAGGATGGTGACCCACTGGAACAAGATGTCCAGAGAAGTTGTGGCTGCCACATCCCTGGAAATGTTCAAGGCCAGGTTGGATGGGGGTCTGGTCTAGTGGAAGGTGTCCCTGCCCATGGCAGGGCAGCTGGAACTAGATGTTATTTATGGTCCCTTCCAACCCAAACCATTCTGTGATTCTAAGATTTTTAGTGTTCTAAAAAGTTATTAAAACAGCAGTAATCCGTAAAGAATGAACAGTGCAGCAGTAATCAAAGAATGAACTGCTCCAGTGTAGCAGTCTTATTGCAGAGATGTAAAAATACTTGATAGTTGAGTGAATTGATCTGGCTGCTGTACTCGTAAGATGACACTTTAATTTTTGCATGTTTGTAAGATAATGGACTCTTCTTTTTTCTTTTCATCTCCACTGTATGAAGAAAATTAACAAAGACAAAGTGGCCCAATCAGAAATTGGAACTATCAGAAATTCATAAGCAGAATTTTCCAGGTATTCTATGGAATATCACAGTAGGAATAGGAATATCACAGAATATCACAGTAGGAATAGGAATTCTAGGAATATCACAGAATATCCCTAAACAAGGGATAAGAATGTTCCGTTAATTCTGGGAACTGACTAAAAACCAGTTTATCTTTGAAGGGTGATCTATTAGTAAACTTAGTTTCTTACTGTAATTGAAGATTTAATAAAATCTTATCTCCTGTGAAATTCTTCATGAGATATTTTGAGGTGTCTTCTTTGACAGCTGTATCCTGCAAAAGAAGGCGTGCAGACAGGTAACAGAAAGGATTACACACATCAGCTACCACAGCAGCCAAGGACTGGCCTAAATTCCCTTCTGAATGTCCCTGAGGAGCCAGATTTCAAGCCTCCAGGAAATTATATTTTCCTCAAAGTCTAGCTTGAGTAAATCAAACTAAATTCAACTCTGTTCTTAGCAAAGTGACTCTTGCAGATGCTCAGTGGAGTAGTCATTCTTAAATTCGTTGCCAATAAGTAATGTTTGCTTGTAGTGTCTGGATCTCACCTGGGAATAATTGTTATGGCATTGGAGTACTGCTCTTCTGGGGAGCCACAAATCCCCATCTTGGGTTCAGTGAAATAATGATGAAGCTGAGGCACTCCAATGAAGCATTTCAAGTCAAATTTTTTTAGATATTTTTGTCTGATTCTGTTCCTGTGTTCACATTTGTGTTTGAATTCCGAATCTAGTGTAGTACAATGTTATTCTTTATTTGAATTCCAGTAACATCATAGAATGGCTTGGGTTGGAAAGAACTTTTATAGGTCATCTAGCCATGAGCAGGGACACCTTCAACTAGATCAGAGCCTCATCCAACTTGATCTTGACATCCAGAAGAATCAACTATATCCATAAGTTAAGACAGTACTAGGGACAATGTCTGTCCCAGAAACTAAACTCCATGAGGTGAGATTCTATAATATCTGAAAAATATGTATTTCATCCTATGTGGTCCTCTCATACCTTGATACTAATAACCTAAATGTTTACATGAGAATGCAAGTTCCAAGAACATAACACAAGCTACGTTCCTACAAAGACTTATTCTATATTGTGTTAAGAAGAACCCATTAGCTCTCACAATAGCACAAAAAAATTACATGGCACACGAAATAAAGTGACTTGTACACAGGTACAGAGAAAACCAAGGGTAGAGCCAGGAAAATATCAAGTTAGGAAAAAGAGAGGGATTCTTAACTTGTGCTGTCTCCACTCCTTGCCCTGAGCACGCAGAACAGGCTTTAAAATTTTTCTATTCACAAACCTCTGCAAGATTGAGTGACGGAGATAACCCCTCAGTAAATTAGGAGTTTGTATCAATATCAAAGGAGATAAAAACAATCGTTTGTCCTATTTGGTAGTCTGGGAAAAAAATAGTCTTTCTGCACCAAAACCGGTAAGTATTGGTGGCAGTGTGCAAGTATGCAGAGCTATGGGAATGCAAGTTTTTTTATTCCTGAAACAGAGAAGACAACTGTCTATTTGAAAATAGGGGGGGAAATTGATGTACATGGATGTAATCTGGGGAAATATTTCACAGTAATGTAATCTAGAACTAATTTAAAAACAACACCACCAAAAAAACCCTCACTACCAAGAAAAAATGTTATTGGTAGGTCATCACAGGAGTGCAGCAGCATACATTCCCTTTCCTGTAGGTTGTCTGCTAAAGCACTCAAAAACACTGTAGGTGATTAATCATGGTCTTGTTTCAAAGAAGAATGAGGCTCAGCAGCACAGTCTTTGTGCACGTGGTGCTCAGTGAACCCAGCAGCGAAGATGATATGGGTAGAACAGATAATACCATAATTTTCCAATTATTTTTCACTTGCAGGATCCAAAGTGTCTCCCTGAGCAATAGATATTTGGGCAGATCTACACTCTAAGCTAAGCACAAACATAAAGGTCAGAAATTAGGCTGCACATTTTCCTCAACATTGAGATGTTGTTTTCATCTCACCACCTCTGCATTATTTCATCTTATCACCTCTGTTTTTATCTTCTTTGCTATCAGCTCACTGCAGCAGTGAATGCAAAGATGGAAATGCCATTGCAACTTCATTCATTAATTGTATACAGTGATAAGTATAAAAATTTGATAAATTCTGTCGGTTGCTGTTGGGTCTTGTGATGTGAAAACTGCTTTATATCAGATCCAAGTCTTGAGTGACACTAGCAGTGCTTTCAGAATCTGAAGGGCTGCCACAAAATCACTCATTTACATTAAAAGCCATCTAATAGCCATTCCCATCCAAACTCCATTCCCATCTTTGAGATAAAGTTTTATTTCTGTCTGATTTTTCATCAAGCAAAAAGCTTAACCACGGCATGTTAGAAATACTGAATTGAGTTTAGTTCAGACCTTGTGCTTGAACTTAGTTCACTTCAGAAGAACCTGCTTATTCTGGTTAAGTGCTCCAATTTGAAAAGAGAATCAGTTCCTTCTGTCTGAGGCAAATGAG
Source organism: Orthonyx spaldingii (assembly GCA_013397795.1). Lineage (NCBI taxonomy): Eukaryota > Metazoa > Chordata > Aves > Passeriformes > Orthonychidae > Orthonyx > Orthonyx spaldingii. The sequence continues at coordinate 14,409 of VZTJ01001556.1, read as the reverse complement.
AAAATCTCATGCTCTGAGAAAAAAAGGTTATGAACTCCATCACACCTCAGATGTGTTGTAGTCCGTGCTGAGGTGTGCAGGGTGCCTGGCTTTCTGGTGGTCGGCACGTATCGCGGCCGGTCTCGGCTTCGCCGCACAGACCTGCAGCTAGCAGCGGCAGAGTCCGGGGCAAATCGGCAGTCCGCGGAGGCAGCTGGCACCAGACCCCTCTCGGCACTCGGGGCTCAGAGAGGAACGAGCAGCCTCTAGGACACCAGCAACACCGGGCTACCTTCTCTTGCAGAGCGACAATAAAAGAGTTGGGAAGGGTCCTTGTAAAGAAAAATTCCACGCGGGAGATTTATTTCATATCCCGCGGGTGAAGGAATTCTCAGGCAAAGACGCAGATAATAAGGTGCACAGGGATTTTATGTGGGGCGGGACATAGGCGGGAGTGAGGTGAGGGGGCCAATAGTGAAACCCTGGGGTAGTGGTACTTGGCAGGGGCCAATAGGGAAGGAGGAACTTACTAGGTAAAGGCGGGGGGCCAACGGGCCAACTGGAACAGCAGGACTGGGGGTACATTAGCATAACAGAACAAGGCACACTGGGGAAGGGTTTTTCTCTCACTGTAACGTGGGGGAGCATCTCAGGGACTGTCCCACCAGTGGATTCCCTGAGTTCTTTGCTCAGTGGGCCTACCAGCCCCCACACAGATGAGATTGCACAAGCATATATTACACATCTGCTAACTTTGTAATATACTGTTGTAGAAAATTCAGAAATTAAAAAGGATTTTCTTACTTTGCAAAAGAAATTGGTATGTCTGTGCAGTGAACAAAATAAAAAAGAGCAATATGGTTGCTCTTTATTTCATAATATAAAGAAGTTTGTGCTTAATTTAAAGCACTTCCTTGGAGTTAAACCCCCAGATAACCGATTTTCTGAAGGGTGGGCCAAGTCCATAGAGAAAGAGATCATTTACAGGCTGAAATTCTATTCCATTACTGTTGGTAAACACAAATATAAAATAAAATAATTTTCCAGGTCCATTCAATACTGCCTCTTTAAATTTTAAAGATCTGCTTTTCATATGAGACTTTCAAAAGGAAGCAGCTGGGCTGGATCAGCAAGTTTGCTGTACAGGCATTCTGTAACTATATATGGATTTAGAAAGAAACTTAAGCCATGTGAAGCTTGAATAGTAATATTTCACAGCTAGGAATTAGCAAGAACTAATTCAGCTTCTTTCTATGAAATGATACAACCAGAAATTCAAGGCAGAATTGTTTTATTTGAGAGAAAACTGAATGTGAGCCAGGTGCCCCTGTTGCCCCTTGTCCAAGAACATGGGACTTGTCCTGCTCCCAGTGTCTCAGCACTCCTAGCCCTACCAAAAAGAGCCCTCCTTGGGAGCAGTGCTTGTTTTGCTCATCAACTCTGCCCAGCACTGAAAATACATATTAAAATTAACACTCTGAAAAAGATCAGTTGCTTGCTGCAAATGCTGAGGACTGTTTAGGCATCTAATTAATGTGGTCTTGCACTTATGGAAACTTGGCCTTTCTGCTTGGGATGGTTTTGGCTATGGGTGTGTTCTTGGTGCCTGTTTTTTTAAGAAAGAAATGGGTTGTTATTTATTGCTGAATGAAATGGCAAGCACTATTAATATCGTAGTGCTGACAAAGAAAGCCTTTTCCCAGTTTGCTGTTCTTTTTTTCTCTTTCTCTGGAAGTTCCCGTTCTCTTTCCATTAAACAGATGCAAGCAAACTAAACATTTCCTGCAAAATAAGGCAGTGAGCACAAAGTAGCACTAGCAGGGTTATCTTGCCGCTCAAAAAACATATTTTATTGTATGTCTGCACTGTCAAAGCACAAAAATTTCACCAAGATGAGAAGTTTTGTGTCAGGGTGTTTGAAGCCAATTTTAAGGTGTGCTGCATAAAGATGAAAGGTATTCAGGTGCAAACTGATGAAGTAGAAGGCCTTTTTTTACTCCCATCTGTCATGATCCGATTATTAGGTTCTTAGAAATACCTCTGCCCGAATTAAGGTGCAAACGAGACCATATGCCAGTATATAGTATGGGTTTTATTTGATAGTAAATAAGAGAGAGAGAGAGAGAGAGAGAGAAAAAAAGAAGAGAAAGGGAGGAAAAGGGAAAAGGCTGAGGGGACAGAGAAGTGACAGAGGCAGAATAAAAGAGTATCACCGCTCCGTGGGTCCCACTGGCATCCCGATGATTCTCTCCGGCCGGTCTTCTTGATGGTGAAGGTCCCCCAGCAAGCACAGAGTGCCCTGGGTTAATATGCCCTCAAGCCAGGGGGTGATGTCTAGGCATGTCCCTGGAGTTTGCCATTGTCTCTTGCAACAGACTTTGGATCTGTTGCATCACATGTGGTCCTGTAGTGCAAGGCATCCGGGGGGGCACCTTGGGGGGTCTTTGATGGTCTCAGCTGCCTCTCACGTGAAAGTCCCGTGGATTTTGGCCTGTGGGGTTGGGTTTCACACAGCTGGGCCAGTTTGTATAGTTGAGGATGGATGTTCAGTACCTCTGGCCAGAGGTTATGCCACACACCCCAAAAATCTCCTCTCCCCCACCGCACTCGGTTGGCGGGGGAAGTTTGTAAGCCTGGCTTCTGTGAGCTGTGTTCCCCCCCACCCCAAACTCAGCCGGGCATGATTCTCTTAGCGCAGCTGGTGGCTTTGTCTTTTTGGAGATGCATACCTTTTCCCCCAGCCTTGTTTGTTTCAGGTGATTGAACAAAAGGGCTTTCCCTTTATCTAATCAGCAGCTTGACTTTCAGTCCAAAGTCCCAGTCTTCAGGGAGGCATCTCTGGTTGTTGCCTTTTGTAGTATCAATGTTTGAGTCATGAATTATTTTCAGTCTCTGACACCATCTTCCCAGATACACCACATAATGCCATTTTTTTGCCCTCAGACTTGCAGCTACAAACTCCTTTTGCGAATATGAGTTGCTGTGATGCTGACCTGCCCTGCCCTGCCCAGAGAGACAAATCCCAGAAGAAGATGGAGATGCTCTTTGTTGGCCTGAACAAGATCAATGAACCTGCATACACGAAAATTGCTAGAATTTATTAAGATTAAGAAAAAAAATAAGACTTTGAGGATTTATATATTTGAAGGCTCTCTGAGCCTTCTGATATTGGGCAGACTCACACTATCCCCAGCATACCAAACACTGCATACTAAATCTTGCGGCAAAACTGAGTTTATGTCCCTGAAACAACTGACCTTTGAAGCAAAAATGCTTTGCAATACCTGAATAATGGAAGCTGCCACCACCAAATCAGAGACAGGCTGGGAAACTGAACATGAGCATCCCTCAGTGCTGTGAGAAGAATGATATTACACTAACCCAACACTTTTTGTTCATTTGTTTTGTGTTGAATATTTACTGAGGCTCTGCCCTTTGTAGTTGATGTTTTAAACACAGGATTGTGTTGCCTAGAGGTCTTTTTTTTCCCTGATATGAAAGTATGGCAAATAGTCTAGTCTTTACTCCTTCAGTTTATCCCTGCTTCATGTTCCGGCAGCATTGGAACTGTGAAACTGCCAGCCTAGAGTTTGTCAAATATAGGTATGACAGTAACTGCAAGAAACAAAGGAAAGGAAATTCTAGTGTTACCACAGTCTTGTGTGTCTATGGGGAATTTTACTATACAGCTAGAGATCTACAGCTTTATTTCCCAGTGTCATAACCCACTTGATAGGGAGCATGATGTTCATTATAAATTCTTGTCAGGTTGAACCAACACACCAGTCCATGTGTCAGGGAATTTTCTGCTTTACAGTAGAATTGTTTTAACTCTGGCAACTAGCCCATTATTTAGTCTCAAAAGCCTTGGCTCACAAGCCCTTTATTTTTACAACACAGTTCCACAAGATCCCAACTCCCGCAACAAACTTCCATATAGAATAACTGTCGTGGGTGGACCCAGGAAGGGTCAGTCTTGCAAGTGACCTATGGTGCAGGAAGCAATGCACTTTGCTTCCTGGGAAACAGAGCCAGTGACCAGCTAGTTTTGAGTATTGATGGGTATATAATCCAATTAAAAGTTGTTCCGCCTCCAGGAAAAAAAACATATTTAAGAGAGCTACACCTGAGAAAAACCCTTTTTTTCTGTCCTGTTGCTGCCAGAGAAGCAAGTCTTGTGCTTCTCTCTCTGGTAAGACTGGGCCCT
>VZTJ01001555.1:67570-291938 GCA_013397795.1 Orthonyx spaldingii | reverse complement strand
GGGCTGCCGAAATTCTGGCAGGGGGCCCCCCGCTCAAAAATCCTCCCAGGTCACCAAGACGAGGCGTTCATTCTGGATGAGCTCCCCAGTTGTGAAGAATGGCACTTCACGCTGTACAGAGTTTAACAATTTATTAGCAAAATGATAAATATAACAATCAGAGAAACCACAATGCCAAGCGGACAGCGCACGGGTTACTCTTTGGCTGACCACCAGAGAGTACGCCTTCTGCAGATTCCGTGGTGGCTTTTATTCCTTCTCTATGTCCAATCAGCAGTTTACCCCTCTGCATTTCTGCTTTTCGCTGGGTCGAGCCGCAGTGGGGAGGAAAAAAAAACTCCTCCCGAACCGAAATGGGAGCAGTGCGGGACTTCAAGCAGCCCCTCTGGCTGTGCCGCGGGAGCGGGGGCAAGAACCCATAGGGGAGAAGGGCGGGGGTGCACGCCCACAGCTCTCCCCCTTCTTTCTCTCTTTCTCCCCTCCACAGGGAGGAGTCGAGGGTGTGTTTCCCCCAGCCCCTCCCCACCTCTCCCTGGGGCTCTGCTCTGTCTTCCCTGGGTGCTATAACAATAACATCATAACTGATTATTAACCCGGTAACATAAGGCACTTAATTGATAAACATAACAACAATTTGAATACGAAAGTCAACTCCAATTAGCCGTTTATAACATTCATGGTGCACTGGCCCTCTAACAGGTGGTGGAAAAAAACTGTTAATGGTTTACTGGAACACATCCTCTACCATGGGCACTGTTGTGAGCAGGTTTTGGAAATCTGTTTTATCAGTTATTTAATGATGTCAGCAGTGAAAATTCTGTGATCATCTGGTAGATTCTAAATGCTGCAGAATTTCTGTTTGATTCCAGGCCATCTGTGATTCTTCTGTTGCTGTGAAACATTTGAGTGTGTGCTTCTAAAAAACCTGCACTACCTTCCAGTCTCTAATCATTGTTATTGATCTCTCAGCAGATAAAAGAGTCCTCCAAGCCCATGTCTGACTTCTCTTCAGTGTTTTGAAATTATGTGGGGGGTGGGAAATGGACTTTTTTCCTTTTTTAATGAAACAAACCTATTGGCAAGCACATTGAATTAATCCTTTCACATAAGACATGTTTTCCATGGAGGGCTGCCATGTTTGTTTCATATGAAGAGAATCACACTATTTAATTTTTTTTTGTTCAATCTAATGCAGGAAATATCTGATCATTCCTCCTAAGCTTTCCTCCCACAGCAGTGATTAATCTCTCCCTTTGAAATGCTTGTATTTTTGCAGTTGGAAGGAAAGCATTGATACCTGATTAAATTCCAGTTCTTCAAATGCTCATGCACACAAATACAGCAGTGACACATATAAATAGTTCCTTTGGGTTTAGATGGACTTGCCTGTAATTTATACTAAATTATCTGAATACTTGGAAGTTTGTGAGTTTATTTTGGGAGTTTGGAGATATTTCAATCACTGCTATAGAAGACACACATATTTTGAGTTGTGGTGAGTTTTCAAGCCTTGATGATTCTATGAAACTATAGATCCCAGCACAAAATTCTGCAGGAACTCCACTGGCAACTGGCCTTCAACCGGGGTGAAAGAAATATTCCCAACTTTTCCCAAATGCTGATACCTGTGTATCTCTGTTAAAACTTAGCGGATTTTCCAAGATTTAAATGTTCCTATAACTCCCAGCAGAATTTCCTTGGTGACTCCTTGAGCACCTATAGTTTGTAACCTGGCTTTTCTCATAGGAGTGACTTTTTGCTCTATTATTCTTCTTACTTAGAAGAGAATGCTGAGATTTTCAGTCCTGTGGACTGTGGGCTGCACTTATCTCAGATTCTGTGATAAAGGGTAACACATCAAGGATTATGTCTCAAGTGCTCCCTATGCAGGGAATGTCTCCCTCCCTCCATCAGCCAATTTGAAGTTCAAGTTGCTAAATCAAAATGGTGTCAGGAATTTGAAGCTTCTTTTTGAAAGTTCAGGGGTGGCATCGACACCCTCTTAACATCGTAACTGGAATAAAAACAGCCCTCAGAAACAAACTACCAAGCTCACTGATTACTGCACTGGCTTTAGCATCCTGTGACCCGGAATTGTTTTGCAGCATTTCATCTGCTGGGCAGCCCAAGAGTGTGCACCACCATGGCATTGCTCCAGAAAATTTACAAATGTTTATGTAGATAGCCTGAAATGTTATGTAAATAACAATTAACTCCACAGCCTTATCATGATTTATAAAGCCTACACGGAGATTTGTTAAGCCTGTTTTGTAGCTTTGTGTGACTGCACAGTTTGCAGTGGAACACGAAATGGGACTGGAATGGAGCCTGGTTTGTGCTGGGAGAGAGGCACCAGTAAAGTGAGAGGGATCCAAGCTGTTGAGTCACAAACCTGGTTTCCTGCAGCACCCCATCCTTTTTCTTGCTGGTCTCCTGCTCCTGTTCAAGACAGGAACATGGCACAGGGGCAGGTTTCCCTCCAGACATCCTCAAATTCTCAGCACAGTCTAAGTGGGAAAAGCAACACCAAAACTCAGGAGCACTGTCCTGCTACTCAGCTGTACGTAGTGTGAGGCAAACACTAAACCTGTTACTGTCCCACATCCCCAGCATGAGGTAAATTTAAACACTTCATCTCATTGGCTAAAAAACCAGGTTGGAATTCACAGGAATATTCACAGGAACCTGTGAACATTCCTTAAGAGTGTTGGGACTAAAAATTCTTTCACAAGTCTTTCTGGTGTGACCTCATTGTGACCTCATGCACAGCCAAGATTTGGCCAGCCCATGTCTTGTTGGATTTCCCCCTGGAAAGCTCACACTCTGACCATTTGAATGCTGATTTCTTTTCTCCCCTCTTATCAAATTGCATGGAGTAGTTCTTGAATTTTGCAGTGGTGGTGAGAAAATAAATGCAATCAAAGGGCCAGATCTGTTAGGAACTGGCAGAGCTCCATGGACTTGCTAAGGTTGTACTGCCCCAGCATTCACAAAGGTCAGATGGTTACAGACTCGTGAGAGCAACATGACATTTAGGGCTCTGGCCAGATTCCAAATCCGCGTGGTCAGTCTTGCTTTTCTTCCGAATTTGGGCCTTATTAGCTTCTATCTACTTGCCCTTTGTAAATATGCAAAATGATCTTTTTAAACATGGCCTACTTAGCAAAGCAGAACACTCAGCTTGCCAAAATGTGTCTGTGTCCTGCTCTTACAGCTCAGTGGTTTTGTCTGGAGTCCTCCCTTGGTGATTTTGCACATCTACAGCTTTTACAGTGTGCTGTGATTGTGGGGGCAAACCTTACAAGCAGGTGAGGAAAATGGAAGCTCCAGTTCAGACTCTCAGTGACAGTTCTGAGATTGCAGATGAAGATTTTTGTCTGGACAGAAACAGGGAGGAGTTGTGACTTATTCTGTAGGACAGCAGCACCTCTCTTATGGGCCTCATTTCCTTGAAGAGGAGAACAAAATTATTTTCAATTAAATTTGGCTTGATAGAACTGTCAGAGTGCCTCGCTCTTCCACAATTTCATTCATCTTCCTGAGGAAAGAAGCCTTTGGATCCAGCAGCTGACAGGAAACACAACTAATGATGATTATTTGTATAATCTAAAAGTACTTTCTCTTCCTTTCATTTGGGAACACTTGCACTCTCTCTCCGTGTCCCTGAGTTCAGCTGAACAGCAGCCAAACTGCATCACTCAGTGATTTCATTAGTCTTTTAGAAAGGGCAAGACAAGCAAGAGAGCAATGCTGAAGTAAGAAGGGCTTCACTTCAGGGGTGGAGAAAGGGTTTCTCTGTACTCTGAGAGAGAATTGGAAAACTTGAATTTTAAATTAATCTAAGAAATACAAGAAAAAATATTTAATATTCCTGATTGTAGGATGAGCAGGAGCAAAAGAAGAAAAAAATGATGGGCAGAATTTTAAAGTTCATTAACACCTTTGGAGGAAGGTTTGCTGTAAAATGTCATCCTGATTTCTCACAAACCTGTGAAACTATACCAGAAGCCCTCGGTCCTAAAATGCATCAAATGCTGAAGAAAAAGCATAAATGGGAAACCAAATTTCATCAAACTTTCCAAAATCATGCTATCAGTTCATTGTTGAGTCTTTTCATTAAATCACAGAATCCTGGAATGGTTTGGTTTGGAAGGGACATTAAAGATCAGGTGGTTCCAACCCCCTGCCATGGGCAGGGACACCTTCCACTGTCCCAGCCTGCTCCAAGCCCTGTCCAGCCTGGCCTCGGACACTTCCAGGGATCCAGGGGCAGCCACAGCTTCTCTGGGCACCCTGTGCCAGGGCCTCCCCACCCTCACAGGGAGGAATTTCTTCCCAATATCTAATCTACACCTACCCACCTCCAGTCTGAAGCCGTTCCCCCTTTTCTTGTCACTCCAGGCCCTTGTAAATAGTTCTTCTCCATTCTTTCTGTAGGCTCCCTTCAAGCTGCTGGAGGTCACCCTGAAGCCTTCTCTTCTCCAGGCCAAATAATCCCAATTTTCTCAGCCTTTCCACTCATCTGTATATTGTAGTTTGGCCAGAAAGGCAGGAAGAGACATCTCAGCAGAGATTTTCCATAGGAATTAGTGTTTGATGTCATTGGGAGCACTGTTATTTCCATTTCTGATGCAATAGTAGGTTTTCAGAACCTACAGCATTCCCCACTTGGAGCTCAAGGAAAGCTTGTGATTTCTGTGATCTTTATTCTGGAAAGACAGAGAAAGTTTAAGTAAAAATTAAGTTTAAGTAATATAACACATTATTAAGGGAGGAAAGAGTTTGCATTATTTGCATTATAAATCTGTGTTCTTGTTACTGCACTGTCCAAACGACATTTGTGTGCTACTGTGCCTGAGGACATCGTGTGGGAAGTGCAAGGCAGTTTTTGTTAGTCTACAGATTATTAAAATAAAATAAAAAAAACCTTGCCATTAGTTTGTTCATCTGCTGCTGTAACTGTGCACTGCTCCCCAGTTTCCAGGTAGCTTTTACAACAAAGCGTGGTTGTTTCTGGGGGTTTTCTGTTTGATTTTTAAGAAATTATTTATCTATGCCCCTTCTCAACAATGTGCTGTGTCCACATCTATTATTCAGGCCTTCTGTACTGCCAGGAGGCTTCCCCAGTTATCGTTTTGCCAGAGTGTTTCACTACAGATGTGTTTTGGGACGGAAAGGCTGACATCCACACTTTGTCTTTGCAGTCTGGCAGGGCTGTGGGTGGCAGCCATGACCTCACCGATGCCGTCATCACCGTGCAGAAAACTTAATTATGGTGCAGTTCTCTGGGGATCTCTGTATTTTGTGTGGTGGTACCTTCAGGCAGCAGGGATTTCAGGGAGGATTGTTTCCACTCCCTGTCCATTCCTCCCCCATCTGGCTGGTTACCTGCTACCAGTCCTGCCTGCCAGGTGCCTCTGCTGAGAGGCAAAGCTAATGTCCCCTGTGCCTGGCCATTGCTGAGGGAACAGCGTGCAGAGCGGATTTTTAAGCTGCTTGTTTATCAGAGGCCTGGAATTGAGCTGGGAATCAGAATAAGTCTGATTTGCCTGTTAGCATCCAGCTCTGTTCAGTATCAGAGACAGCTGCAATGCTTGCACAAGGCCCAGCCTTAGCTGACCAGCTATCTCAGTTTACCATGCAGGAAAAGCTTTCACTGTAATGGAAATGTGGTTCTGCAACACATAAACAAAGTTTACTCAGAAATCCTGAACAACAATCACGCTGTAACTCGTCTCTTTGTTTTGTTTTTGTTTCAGGGTTTCTGGTGTCCTTTCCAGCGGAGGGGTTGTTAATGTCTGGTGTTGTGGGCCAAGGAAAAAAAAAAGAAGGAACACGCTTGAAAAACCCCACATCCTCTTGTAGGAGCAGATTCCTCCTTTGGATGTGGTTCCTATTGAGTGCACCAGATATTGCCCAAGTGGAGCTAAGCACAGAGCTTGACCTGCTGATTTTGCAAGCCCCAGTTTAAGTTTCATGTGTGCTTTTATCCAGTTAAGCAAACAACTGTTTATGCTGTGAGATAAATCTCCTCTGTCTCCAGGCGTTATTTGGCTTGCTCGGTCTTTTCTCCTGCTTGCCACAAACCCCTCTCTGTGTGGCCACTGGGTGTCAGTGAAAGACCGCGAAGTGATTTTCCGTAATTAAATATACATGAGTTCCTCTCAGGCTCTGTGGGTGTTCCTTACTTAAGGTGGCCAAGGCAAATTTGAGAAAACAACTGACAAACGCACCAGGAGTGTAGAATGAGTAACAAAAGCAGCTCAGATCAGTGAGTTTTTCCTGAATCACTTCACTGTTCTATTTGATTTAATTCCTACTATCAGGACACTTAATAAATTAAAGAAAAATAGTTTATCCTTTTTTTCCTTTTTCAAGTAAAACCACTATTCTCAACTTAATCATGAAGTACAAAACTGTAATATTTTAATGTATTCATATTTCCTGTGCATTAAGCAATGTGTAACTGGAGGTCCCAGTCCTGAAAGGTGCTGTCCTCATGCAAGGTGGTCTGGAGGAAAATTCCCTTCAAATGTATGAGAATTCAGGGGGTTCCCCACCATTAAAAAAAATCTATTTTCAAGGCTCTTCCTGCTTCCACCAAGGGGATCAAATTCTTCAATGGATTTTTTGTCAGACTGGACTCCAAAGATGTGAATATCTCACCTAAGGCATGAGCTGAAAAGTCAGTGACAGCCAGAAAAGAATTTGATTGAATGGAACGGGTAATTAAGTGTATGCTCCTGTATTTACATGTCATGTTTATTATATGTTGGATTTTATTCCGATTTTCAATATGTAGAAGGTGTAACAGCATTGGAAGAAACCCGAAGGGTTTTGGACACTTGTCAGGAAACAAGTGGCCCCTAGGAGCTGGGCAGGTGTCACAAATATTTGGGGTTGTGTAATAGGCACATTAATTGTACAGTGCTGCAAAAATGATCTGCTGTCCAAAACCTGACACTTTCAGTCAGTTTGGTCCTTCCTCTTTAGGCTTCAGAGTTCTCTGACCACTGAAATAAGTTACATAGTCAAATTATTGTGGTTTGCTGCTCCATAATGCTGATGTGCACAGGAGGGTACTGCTGCCCTTGCTCAAGCTCTACTCAGATTTTAAGGAAAGTTTGAAAAATTAAAGCATGTAAATATTTATTTTAAATAATCTATTTTGGTGGTCATTTCTTAGGGAAAAAAAATCTGCAGCAAATTCTTGGGCCATACAAATAAAATATACATTGGGCTCCTCTTCAGAGTATAAATAGAACAGAACAAAACAAGATTCATGCCAAAAGTTTTCTTTTGCACATACAAAATGGAATTTCTCTGAATTCCCCCTCTAAGTGTTTTCCATCTTTCCAGAGTAGATGCTAAAAGTCACAGGTATGTGAAACTTCACGTGCTACATAATTGTGGTGTTGAACAAGGAGCAAGAGTTTATCTAAGCTGAATCTGTGTCCAAAACGTCTTAATATTGTCAGCTGTAGGTGCTCACAATTTTTGCTTTACTCTAAAGCTGAAGTCCTCAGCCTATACCTTCTGAAGTGTTTCAGTGCACCCAACCACTTTGGTTTTAATGATAGGAATTTCAGTGATATTTAAACAGTGATGCTCAAAATTTCATGTTTGCTTAGGAGTTTTTATTTCAGCAATGAAACAAAAGATGCTTTACTATTCTGTCGTCATTTATAGCAGCTGGAACATGAAATACTCTTCTGTTTTAATAGGATCTGGTACTGAGAGTGTTCTGTGTGTAACGCTCTCAAATAGTTCAGATCAAAGCCTATAAACTTGATGTCTTTCAGCATTAAGGATTGCAGATAAGCTGGAGCCACTGTGCTTTTACAAACTTGATTTTTCTTAGACCTAAACAGATCACATCCCAAATTAGATTTGTGCAGTGGCAGAGTACCAGAACATATATTAAATGTACAGACCAGAAATCTAATTTTTTTTCAATAGGGCAAGTGTTTCTTCCTATATGCAAGACATGATTAATTTCAAAGTAACAATGTAATATTTTATTATTTTTGTGCATTACCTCACCATTTTAACTCTACGATGACTTTAGAGAGGAGCTTCCACCCAAGTGAAATAAAGGAAGGGTCAAGCATCTCAGAATTGTATTTATTGGGAAATCTGAATAAGAATCTCACCTGGAAGCTTTAGGATGATTATCAGGAGGCTGTTTGCTGAACCTGGTCCAGTTCCTGCCAAGCTGGAAAGGAGAATCCTGTTAAATTATATCTCATTTTTCCAGGAAGAACCCATTGTTTGCAGAGAATGAATCACCTCAAGCTGTTTCAGACCTCCAGGAATGAAGACTTTTATTCTACATTTTAGACTGAGGTCAAATGTAGCATGAAATGAGTGGTGCTTTTTCACAATGAAGGAAATCCATCACTGGACTACCCTCACGTGAGTTGTGGTGGGTTTTTCACCACTAGAATTTTCTATCAAAGCCCAATATTTTATAAAATACAAGAAATAATTTGGGAATGTCCCATGATCTGTGCTGTACACAAAATAAGTCTCAGTTACTACAGTGGTCACTCCTGGCCTTGTGATTCTTCAGCAGTTATTTCAAATGTTTAATATCTGCATTTTCAGTGTTTTCTTTCATAAAATTAAACCTTTTGTGGCAGTGGTGGCACATGTCATGTTTCTCAAAAGCAAACAGCATAGAAACAACTTCTGCCTTTGGCTGGTTTGAGACAAAACAAAACAATATTTTAATTAAATCTCAAGGATTAGTGAATGTAAAAGGGAAGGAGAACAAACATACAAGTAATTTAAGAGATCAGAAATGCAGCCAGCTAACTTCAAGACAGCCAAAGTTTTAAAAGTGTGTGTTAAACAAAACAACAAAACAGCTCCTACAGCCTCCCACTGTATAAGTGCACATTTTAAATTTGGGGAATAATACACTGTGACTCAAAAAAAAGACTTCAAATAACACTTTGTTTTGTAATAGAAGCAGTGATGATTTAAAAGCAGTTTGAGAAAAAATTAAACATGAGTGTAAACATATAAATGTATATACACATGAGGGATCACCTTAGCCCAAAGCAAATCTGTCTCCTAGGGATCAATCAAATTTCCAAGATAAACTCTCCTTTGAGTGTGGCTCTGCCCCTGAGAGCTCCCTGCCCCTGCTGCTGGTCCAAAGTGACCTCCTGGGAGGGTTTGAGGCAGGAAGTGCCCGCCAGGCTTGGACTGGAGCTGGTGTGGGATGGGGAAGGACAGGGACAAGTGACTGTCTGCCTGCCTGGGGTTCTGCCTCCCGCTCCAGAGCACTCCAGGCCTTTCTGAGACATTTATCAACCTCTCCCAGCCTTTCAGTGAACAAAGTTCTTGGCAGTGGTGTGGGTCAAGCTTTCAAAGCTCTCTTCAGGGTTTCAGCATCCTGCCTTAATGGAACAGATGAGGCACTCTGCAGTTAATACTTCTGCATTTGCTGGTGAGGTGTGGAGTGACAGGGACATAGGAAAGCTGTGTTCTCCAGCTTCACTCGCTTATTTGCTATCTCTCCATCATTTACTTTCAATTAAAAGATTAGTGGTAGTTCACTTCAACCACCGTGGTATGAAGCTCCTGCTTCTCCAATTGCACTTGAGGAGGGAGGAAGGATAAAGGAATAATCTTGTAGGGTTGGAGAAGGAAGAGTTGTCTCCTAGCAAGCAATCTTTGTCCTGAACTCTGCCATGGCCACTGAATTTTGCTATTAAATGTGTCAAGAATGAGATGCAAATTATTATTTGTATCTCAGCATAACCTGCCAGAGTGTTTTGTATTTTAAGGGTTTAATTGAAGCTCATTTTTTGCCAATGTACACAATGATTTATTTCAGCTGAAATAACCCTCTCCTTAAGTGAATATTTGGCCAGTAATACAGGCTTGCCTCTGAGGGCAAATCCTCTGAATGAGCTGTGGATCACAACACTCAGGCAAGTAGTTCCACACAGAAGGGTTATTTTCTTGTTTTGTTTTGTTTTTGGGGGTTTTTTTGGGTTTTTTGGGGGGGTTTTTTGGGGTTTTTTTGTTTGTTTGTTTTTTAACCTTTTTAATCCTCTTATTCTTTTCTTTGCAGAATAGTGGGGCTTTTTTTACAGTTACAGAATGGCCCTTTCATTATGGGTTACATGATTGTTCCTGGAAAAAGGATGTTATGCCTGCCCGGCTCAGTTTATGTGTAATGTGGGTAATGTGTGTTTAAAACCCGATCGGGTAAATTCAGCCTTGCCGTGCCACCTGAAATTGGGCTCTTGGAACTGTTTCCACATCCTTATCACCGACAATGGGGCTGCTGCTTCTCTCTGATGAGGGATTTTGCAGAGATTCAAGGGGTACAGTGCTCAGCTGTACTCTTTTGTCAGGCCTGCAGGTGTAGAGACAATGGGAAAGGTTTTCACTGAATTTCTCCAAGTGCTGGATAGGAAGCCTGGTCACATTAGTTAAATTTAACATGTCAGTAGTAACTCCAATTTGCTCAGTGGCAGGCAATTGAAGCATTCCTTCCAATGTTTGGCATTAAGATGCTAAACCCACTTATTTCCTTTGTTATTCCAACAAATGAATCCACCTGCTCGTGCTGGTTTCATGGGAAGCTTAGCCACTGAATTCTCTGCGGTGATACAGGTGGCATTCAGGTACCTGCACACCAGAGTGACCTCAGAACACATTAATTTTATTTAAAAGGTCATTTATGGGAGAAACCCAAGCAAATAACCAAACCACAGAGCAATATCATCACTCCGGCCTCGGATCAGAGTAACTGAGCACACACAGAGCAGAGGTGCTCAGAGTTATGTGGGAGCTGCACAGGAGCCATCAGGAAATAAATTAATGATGCCTGGTTGAAAAGTGTTTTTTTCTTGGATCAACTCATCAGGCTGGAAAAATAATAAAAGGAGAAGGCAAGATGACAGCCAGAGCTGGTCAGCTGTGTGGGGATTCACAGGACACCTCAAATTCACACTTTAGCTGACACTTCTCATTTTTGCCCCTTGTCTTTGTACATTGACTCCTCTGGACAGTCACTCATGCTCGTTTGAAGGCTGCATCAGACAATGCCTGAATGTTTCCAGATTTAACAGCCATCCATATGATCTCATTCAAAGTGCCCTTTTCAGCAGAGAGTAGCAATTACCTTGATGTATTGAAAATTAAATTTAAATTTATTTGAATAATGTTTGATTCTACAGCAGTGATATCATGAAAGTCTAGATTGTGGCCTGAACACCTCATTGCTTCTTTCAAAAGCATAAAAGCCTACATTATTTTAAATATGCCCTAGTTACTGTTGTCCTTTCACCTGAGAGTCCACTAGACTTTAAGCCAGTAAATCTGAATCTTCTTTCTTCCTACCAATTAAAATGAGATTAATTAGCTTCAACTCACAACTTCCTTATGAAAATCCATCCAAAAAGTGTTGCCATTAATTTCGTAAATGAAGTAGCTCAAGTCTTCTCCACTTTTCCCACAAGATGGAGCTGGGAGAAACCACCAGTGCTAAAATTCTCCATCAGGATATGGAAATTATTAATTGCCGAATGGAACTAATTGAACACCCCAAAGACAAGTTGGGTTTCTACTTCATTGTGGTTGATACTTACCAAAATCAGTGTTAGCAAAAAGGCATGAAGGGTTTAAGGTTGAAAATAGCTCCCTTCCTCTAAAAAATTAGCAATTGTCTCACCCTGCTGCAGCTGAAATCCTGTCCTGAATCGTCGGTGCTGATCCCAATGCAGGCTCAGAGAGGGGTGCCCTCCAACACAGTTTATTTGTTCAGGGCAAAACACAGATCAGCATATTTAAAGCAGAGTAATCATCATCATCATCGTCATCATCTTGGTCCATTCCTTCATCCTTCTTCACTAATATTACAGCATCTTTTGATCACCACATATTTTCTCATTAAAAAAACCAGATTGCTAAAGAGTTAGTTTTGTGTCAGTAATCACTGTGGAGTTTTATCTTTATTAGTAAAATAGGGTGATATACCTAGTCATGTTCCCACATTGCTTTCTAGTCTGGAAATATGAAACTTTAAACATGTGTGAAGCAGTATTAACCTGGTAAACTCATCTGGGCAAGTGTTGCACCCAGCTCTGTTTATTCTAAAAATCCATTTTTCTTCAAAGGGATTAAAGTTCCTCGAGTGCCATCCTCCCCTGCCAAAGCAAACCCAAAAGAGATACCAAGGAATTGGACAATTCTTACTGATATCCTCTCCCAGCACATTTTCTTTGACAGTGGCAGGAATTTTTGCCTTCCTCAGAATGAAGAAGCAGAGCCCCCTGAACATGTTCACAGCTCCTGCTCACTCTTACAAACTCTGCCTGAAAACCCCAACCCCAGCAGTGCATTCTGAGCCCAGGCTGAGTGCAGGGTGTTTATCTGAGGCTGAAGCACAAAGTCTGTGATGAATCTTCACTGCTCCTTGCTCACCTTTTAAACAGCAGTTTATTGAGTGAAAAATGAGATAGAAGATGGGATTTACCTGTTTTTTCATTAAAAATTGTGTCCTGTTTGCAGTTTATGTATCCTTTTTTTTTTTTCTTTTTGTGGGTTGCTGTGCTCTGAGCTCAGGGATTATTTTTTTTTTTTAAATGCAAAAAGGAGCCCCCAGACAATGTTTAGGTCCTGAGAGTATATGTGAGCCTGTCAGAAATTTGTGCAGCCACGTGCTGCTGTTTGTGTCTGCTGCAGGCCTGGATTCCTGCTCTGCTGAAAGGTGGAATACTGACAGAAATCCACAGCTGCATTTTAAATATATTTCCTTAACTTGTACTCTATGAACTGTCATATCATAGGGCATAAACAGAGCACTAAACATGACTGCCAAAAAAAAAAAAANATAAAAGGGAAAAAAAAGAACACAAAACAGAACACCAAAAAAAAAAAAAAAAAAAAAAAAAAAAAAGAAGTAAAAAAAAGCTGCTTTGCTGCTTTTTATTAACCACTAACAGGATGATTGCCAAAAACAGAAGTCATATGAGAGAATTTCAGGTTTCATTTTGTAAATTGATAGCGATTTTCTTTTTCTTTTTAGGCTTTTTTTTCCCCCTCTATGGGTTTGAAGCACAACTTTCCACACTTCTCTGGTGTTGTCTGCCATGCAATAGAACTTCTTGAAGGAGAAAAGACAAGAAACTCCACTTTTCTTGAGAGAGGACTTGGAATTCTCTGGCCTGTCCTCATCCATTGCCTTGCAAATGATTGATGTCACTGTGGTTTCATGCAGTGACATCGTCAGTCATGGAGGAAAATGGTTTCAAGTCTAAAGGAACACTGCCCAAAGCACTCAGGGTGTAAATAATACCATGTTTGTCATCAAGTTTACTGGGAAAAGGTCATGTTATGCAAATACTTACTGTAAATTGGTGGAGAACAGGATGGGCTTGGATTTACAGTTGGAAAGTTCAACAAGGCTTGGGAAATCCAGAGCAGGAAGCCACCCTTGGGCTGCACAGGTGAGGGGTGGCACAGAACGGTGATAAAGTTTCTCCTGATCAGGGGAGTTTGTGTAAAAGCTGGATTTCTTGAATAAAAAGAGTATTATGTTCTCATTTTCTTCAACAGTGAAGTCACTGTTATGAGGATTGACTACAAAGAGTGGTGTGGTTTGGGTGTTTTGGGGTTTT
Organism: Orthonyx spaldingii; assembly: GCA_013397795.1. Lineage (NCBI taxonomy): Eukaryota > Metazoa > Chordata > Aves > Passeriformes > Orthonychidae > Orthonyx > Orthonyx spaldingii. The sequence continues at coordinate 278,295 of VZTJ01001555.1, read as the reverse complement.
TTTTGCACCAGTGACAGGATAATTGCCTTGAGATTCATGGTAGTTTTTATGAGAACTTGTAATTCCAGGTGACCCGTCACTGTGCAAAAGTGCAGAGAAAAAAACTAGACCTGCACTCAGAATAGATAAATCATATACAGGATAGATTGCCTGTAAAGATGGTGTTCATTCAATCACTCTTCAAACTCTCATATCACCCAAATACCTCTGAATTTATCAAATTTTGTGTCACTGTGGTGAGTGGAACAAGGTGAAAATTGCCTGTATTTATAAATTTGCCCCTTAATAGATTCTTGCAGTAAATTGAGGATTTGGCTCATTGGAAATACACACTAAACCCAGGGAATATCCAGCTCATTAGAGACACTCAGCTCTTGTGAGACCAGAGTGCTCTTACACACAGTTCAGAAGTCACTGCCAAATTTAGGGTAAAACATAAAGAATATATTAGTTCTCAAAACACTAATGCTCCCAAGAGTTTTAGAAATATCTGGGAAATGTGGTCTTTAGGCTGTTTACCCTGTAGAGAATGGGATTAAGGCTAGAAAAAGTGAATCTGGGAAGCACATTTGATGCGAAATCCACTAGAATTAATTAAGATTTACATCATCTTCAGTAGCAGTGGTATCAGCACTAAGGCAGAGTGAGATTCAACTGCTTAATTAGTATAATACAGGAAACAAGTTAATTATTGCACAAGTTTAACCCCAAAGTTCCAAATTACAAAAGGCTACAGCCACTGTTGATTGACCACCACTATTTCAGCTTTGTTGGTGTTTGCTACCAGAGTTTCTTGTGATTCTTTTAAATAATTACATGACACTTTCTTTTAAGTGATCCTTTTTAGGAACTGATTTCTAAGGATTCAGCTTGAATGCCAACACCTTCTGCTGGGGAACACCAACCCCAAAACCAATGGGAAATGAGGAACCCAGTCTAGACTTCAACGGTGTTTCTTAAGTAACAAATGTTTGCTCTTGATCTGATGTGTTCAGGTTTCACTGTGAAAATTCACTTTTCCTTAAAAAAAGTCAGGCTCTTTTCCTCGATAATTTTTTCACAGATTTCACAAGAACATTCTGAGTTGGAAAGGACCCGCGAGGATTTAAAAGTGCAGCTTTGAAGTGAATGTCCCATGAGGAGATGGAACCCCTGGCCTTGGTGTTATTAGCACCAAGCTCTGTCCAACTGTGCTAATCCCAGGTTTTCCCCAGGGTTTGTTGTTCTCAGGAAAATTTTGGTCAGTTGAGACTCTGGTGGAAAAGACTTTCTGATGGAAAAGATTGTGTATTAAAAAATCTCAGGCTTTTATTTTTCAGTAAAGTAAAGCTCACTAAAATATTTTGTTTTAATAATGACATGAATTTTCTATATTTTACATTCATCTGTAACATTTAGACAAAACTGTACATATTTCCATGCTTTCAGTCTTCATGAAATCACTTACTTGGCCTAGTGTAGCTTTAAGGCACAACTTTAAGGTTTTCCAGCTTCCATGGATGGAGAGATCATTACAAATTCTTTTCCATTAATTTCAAAAACATTTTATTAATTAAAAAAATCTTAATCTGACAATAGTGACAATAGCAAAGATTTTGGGGGGTTGTAGCTGTGAAATCTTTCTACTCTTATTCTCACCTTTGTAAAACTTCATGGAATCCCAGAATGGTTTGGGTTGGAAGGGACCTTAAAGCCCACCCAGTGCCACCCCTGCCATGGGCAGGGACACCTTCCACTGTCCCAGGCTGCTCCAAGCCCCGTCCAGCCTGGTCTTGGACACTGCCAGGGATCCAGGGGCAGCCACAGCTTCTCTGGGCACCCTGTGCCAGGGCCTCACCACCTCACAGGGAGGAATTTTTTGTTTTTTCAGCAAGTGTGGGGTTTTTGCCACTTCTTAATACAGAATATCCTGGACCAGAGTCCAATCAAAAGAAGTTTTTTTAATTGAATGGGATTTTTTTCCATGGACTTTTCTAGGTTTTGGATGAGTATCCACAGAAAACCATCTCATAAATTGTAGAATAATTGATAGTCGATGACAAGAGCCTCAAATGCAGGCTTGCCACTGCCTTGGGGTGATAGAAGTTACATAAATCTGGGAATAATGAAATCATCCATTTTTCCACAGACAAATGGGATCCAGAACTGAAGCTGTGAAACCACATCTGATGCTTCACAAAGGGAATATTAACACATGCATGTTCCCAGCTATAGGAGCATTTCTTCAGATGTGTGTTCTTTTATTATTGCCTTCCTGGCAGCTTTTTCCAAACTCAGCTTTTCCAGGTAGAGCACAGGTGAGGAAAGCAGGTGTAAATATCAAGCCTTTGCTGATGTCAGGTGTCTCTTTAAAAGCCACTGATCTCAGGGGCAGGATAGAGAGGCTGTGTTGTTAATGCTACTTTATTCATCAACCTTTGTGATTCTGAGTAATTCGAAAATATTGAACAACAAAGTATTAAGGATACAATTCTGCAGCAGATTTGATAGACCAGATCTGTTATTTGTGCTTGGTTACTTTGATCTTGAAAGAATTGCTCATATTTCCAAAATGTATTTGCAGAGACCTTTGACCAGTCACCACCTTGTCCCCAGCCCAGAGCCCTGAGTGCCACATCCAGGCCTTCCTTGGGCACCTCCAGGGCTGGGGACTGCAAACCTCCCTGGGCATCCCCTGCCAATCCCTGAGCACCCTTTCCATGGAGAAATTGCTGCTGATGTCCAACCTGAACCTCCCCCGGCCCAGCCTGAGGCCATTCCCTCTCCTCCTGTCCCTGTTCCCTGGGAGCAGAGCCCGACCCCCCCGGCTGCCCCCTCCTGTCAGGGAGTTGTGCAGAGCCACAAGGGCCCCCTGAGCCTCCTTTTCTCCAGGCTGAGCCCCTTTCCCAGCTCCCTCAGCCCCTCCTGGGCCCTCCAACCCCTTCCCAGCTCCATTGCCTTCCCTGGACACGTTCCAGCCCCTCAATGTCCTTCTTGTCATCAGGAGCCCAGAACTGGACACAGGATTTGAGGTGTGGCTGCACCAGTGGCTGAAAGACAATTCCTGATCACTCCTTCCATAGGAATCCCTTGATATGCATCAAAAAACTCAGCTTGAAATAAACTCAGAACTGAATACATTCTATTCACTTGTTTAGCTCATTTGCATGAGCTGTAAATTTGATTTTTATGTAAAATACAGTCTCAATGCCCTGAAGCCCTTCAGAAGGAGATTAAGTCCACCCTTAACTGTAAATCCTCGTGTGGATTTTACTCAGACCCTATAATACATGTGATTGTGAGTTATTTTATATACTATATGATCATTATGGATTGCTAGAAGAGACCCATCTTTAAGAACATTCAAAATAAATGGAAAGGTTATTTTCAAAGTTGGTGGCAGGCATTCAAAATCTGCCTGTAAATGTGAGTATTTTTAAAATAAAATACAAAGAATCCCTTTAAATATATGTTTTCTTACCTTGAGGCTGAGACTGAAGTTTTTGTGTACGATTTGTTGATACAAAGGTTAGATCTGGCTTCAAAAATGGCAAAGTATCCTTACGTAAAATCCAAATACATCAGTGTCCACACAGTGCAGCTTTCTAAGACCCTGCAAAACCCAAATCAAAATGTTTGTTTAAACCTGTTCCCTCCCTCCAGAAAGCCAAAAAAAGAAATACAACAAAATTCAAACTGCAACACCTCAGTTGGATCTTTTTCCATGACGGTCGGTCCAAAGAAAAGCTGTTTCCAACAATTTTTTTACAAGAAAACAGAACTCTCAGCTTATCTTGGTACACAGTGTATTTCCATGGAAAACTGCAGCCCCTGTAAATTTGGGGTTCTCTGTGTGCTCTCTGTTTGGCTGTGTGTTTGTAAAGCTTCCCTTGATGCGTGCAAATGCTTGGGTTATGACCCAAAGGTCACCATGCTGCAGTTCAGGTGGTTTTAGAGAATCCCAGAATGGTTTGGGTTGGAAGGGACCTTAAGGATCCCATCCCACCTTCCACTATCCCAGGCTGCTCCAAGCCCTGTCCAACCTGGTCTTGGACATTGCCAGGGATCCAGGGGCAGCCACAGCTTCTCTGGGCACCCTGGGCCAGGGCCACCCCACCCTCACAGGAAAGAATTTTTTTCTATAAGAAAAATTGCCCAGCTGATGAAAAGTTTTCACAATTCTCCTTTCTAAGTCAATAGAAAAAATGTCGCCTAGGAAAGTAAAAATTCTTCTTTAAAATATACGAATTCATATTTATACTTTCTGAGTGAATGTAGGATCTGTGACAATGCCACACTTCTTTTCACAAAGGACTTTTTTTTCTGTTTTCAGGGAAAGCATCATGTTTACATGATCCCCCTAAAAGAAACAGAAAATTAGATAACAAAAATATGGAGTTTTAAATCAGTTATTCTACCTAAAAATTATATCCACAAGCTATGAAATGATAGAACTGAACATTGTCCTATATTCTCCTACCCCCAAAAAAGTAACTTCCCAATAGGAACCATTAAATCCCTTCTCAGAGCTCTGCTGGGAGGGATGTACATTATTTAAAGGTCTGCTGCAATCCAGAACTGCCCACACAGTGTGACTCAACTACAACCTGGTTTTGTCTGTCTTCAAAAAAAGACCTTTTCTGGGGAACTGTGATGGTGTTTGGGTGTCACAGCACAGAAACCTCTTTCTCGTGAGAAAGAATGTATTTGTTTATATAAACTAAGATAAAGGTAGTGAAACTCTCATGAATCAAAGTAGCCAATTGCTACGGGGGGCGTTCAATGAGTGACCAATCAGGTTGGAATCCATTTTGTATATAAAAGCTGAATTTAATTAATAAAGGAGATCTTTTATGGCTTGACCCTTTGCCTTCCTGTGTTTCGACATCCGCTCGCTGCGACATTTGGGTCTTTCTGAAGGGTGGCAGCGATGGATATTTTAAATATTGATTGTGGATGCTGATTCTCATTTCTTCTGAAGAAAAAACTCCATATTCTAGACCTAGATCACACATATAGATCTCAAAGTGCTGAACAAAGGTAGATTCTGCTTTCACTTGGATCTGGTTTTCTCTTTTACTTTCAGGGAGTGCAAAATGTTTCTGCTTTTAGTTTTCTGCTATCTCCTTCGAGAGCTGATTAATGTAATTAACTTATATCTCCCCTTCCCTGGCTTTGCTGGCTGCCTCTCTTCTGCTGCTGGTTTTAATTCAAGGTGCAAACTCTTCAGTTCAGGGCCCATGGGCTTGAGTGTCAGTAGAACTCTCAATAACTTTCAATTCACTGATAAACGGGAGTAAAGTTCTAATTTGGGACCCTGGATTCTTTAAATTGCTAATATATACTCCCATTTATAACATCTTGAAAGGCTTAGTTTCTGAGCATGAATTCTCTTTCTTCCTTGCATTTGTTGGGATTGAAATTTGTTCCTTGCATTTGCTGGGCCTTTGAAAAGGCCGGATAAACTCCTGAAGTGGGCACTGTCTGATTGTTGTCTAAATCAGCTCCTCTGACCCCAAACACATGAAATATGTGGTTTTTCCAAACTCAATCCTGTTCAATAACTGCTGCCACAAGCTGCTGCTCCCGTGGGCTCTGGGAATGCAGGGATTGCTCACATCTTCTGGCGGGACAGCACAGGCCAAAAATTACAGAGGCTTCGTCCCCTGAGGCGATTCAAGCCTAGATCCCTCTGACACCCAGTGGTGTGACTCCTCTGCTGATACAAAATATCTGTGAAAATCAACACATTTTTGCTCATCATGACATTTATCTCGCGTTTTTCCAAAATGTGATTATTTACCGAAGCGGGCTGTCCTCACATTTGATTTTTTGAGTCTCTGTGCCTTAAGTCCTGAAGTATGTGGAGTTTATTTTACTGAAAAGAATACTTATGGTGTGTAGTGAAAGCATTTGGATTCTGAGTGCTGGCTCTCATTCCACCAGTTCAATCATGAGGTGGTTAAGGGTTATTTATAGCTCGTAGACATTCTTTAGGGATGAACGCATCGACTGAAAAAACAAACAGCCGTGGTGCTTGTGGGTAATTTATAGCAATTTTGTAAGTTAGCAGAAACCTGTGATCTCATAGTACGGGCTGAAAACCTGTCCATTCATTACTGCACGGTGATGGAATTTGGTTGGGGCTCTGACATACTCTGAGGAAACAGATCCACAGCATCCAGGTACCCCTGAGCAGGGAAAGGCTCACTTACGTGTCCTGAGGAATTACGTAACTTTTCCTGCTCCCATCTCTAATAGCACAGACACAAACAGAGTCAAAAAGAACTGGTTTTTTTCAGTACACTTGTTCTTTAATTTAATTAAAAAAATTGAATTCCACCAGTGTTGGAATGCATCATTTCACAGAAAGCAGAAACTCAGGGTTTATTTCCAGCAAGATGTTTCTAAATTTTAAATCATAGATTTAAATCAGAAGGTTTTTTTAATATATATACAACACTTCATTGCCTGTAATTTAAGTGCACATTTCCATCACTCTGGGTGCACAGTGAAATCCAGCCTGGTGTGATGTCACTACAAGACAGAGAACCCATCACCTCTCCTGTGAAGTTGTGTCACTGCTGAGGTGTTTCCTGGCCTCGGGATCAACGCTGGATCCAGTACACATCCACTAATTTTAAATAGACCTTTTCTCACATCAAACTGAATCCTGCCACCGTAGGTTATAGAGCATAGCAGTGCACCTCTGTGAGCTGTCTGTCTGGCTCCAAATATGTACTGCTGTGCCATGCAAGAGCCAGAGATTTGCAGGGGAGGGAAAGGAAATACCTTTATGACCTCATGCTATCCATTTATACTCTGAGTCATTAAAATGATTGCTTCTTATAAAAGTTATCTTAGCTAGCAGAGGAGTATGTGGGCAAATGCTCCCTCTGACAATCAGTGTGCTTTGGATCAGGCTCAAAACATACACATTATTCAAACTTAACTTTCCTTGACTCCTACTGAATGATTTGCCCCCAAAAGAAAACACCTGACTCTCCATAAAACTGCAGGCAATGGTGAAATTCCTGTCAAGCACTGGAGGTCCAGTGTGCTCCTCAGGTTAATTGTAAATTACTTTGTAACCTCCCATGCAAAAACAAGGTTCTATTCCACCTGTGGCCCACCAGTGAATTTAGAACAAGAGTCTATTGTCAGTAGATCAAATTTATTGCACAGTGTCCTTCCATCAATGGAAAAATTTAGGAAAAAAGACCTGACAACACTCCACTGTGTCCAAACATTCAACATCTAAACAAGCTGCCTTTCAGTTTTTTCAGTTTCAGTTACAGAATAACTTATAGTTGACTGTAAGTTATTTTCTGTAAGTGTTCAGGGACCTACTGAAAGAAAATGAAGAGCCATGGAAGGGCAGAATGAAGGACAGATGAATTTCATAAAGCTGTGGTTCAGTTCATGCACACATGCTTAGGTTTTCTTTCGATGGAAATGAAGTTACAGGAGGGGGACGATTCAGAACAGATCCCACTCTGATGTGGCAGTAAGGACTGAAGTCCCTGATCAAGGAAGCAGGAATTGCTCCCAGGTCCTGCAATTTAAATTAGAAGAAAATATATCTTGCTATAGCAGTTAAGACCCCAAACTCCACCAGTACATCCAGTTAAATCCACTTTTGCCCAAGCACTCTGGTGGCTAATGCAATTCAGACCCTGTGCCATTCTATTTCTCAATCATTTTATTTCAGCTAACCACATTTTGCTAGTCAGTATTTGTTTTTGCAACCATAGTGATGAAATATATTTATTGGCTACATTAGCAGGTGCCTGGCTTTGTCAAGTTTCAATAATTCAGAACATCTCCTGTCCACAGTACTAATAATTGAAATTTAAACAAATTTTGTTGTGGTAACAAATCACAAAACTCCAAATTTGGGATTGGCTAAGAAGATATGAGACTATTTACCTACAGTTCAATATTTCTGCCAGGACCTTGCTAATAATTTGCCTGATTTTTCAGAAGGCTGCTGTTAATAACTGTAGTTATTTCCATTGAATTTTTGTCTTCTGCTGCAGGATAAGTGTGATCTGTTATTATATTGTTATGACAGTGACACCAGATACTTATTGCACTGACAATTGATACTTCGAATATATTTATTGGCTAATTTTTAAGCTGGCATTGTCCTTCAATGCTGTTGGAAATATCCTTAAACCAAGGAATGCTCAGGTTCAGAGAAAGTTGCTTTCATTACAAAATCCAGTTACCCCCTACCTTTTATTCTAGGAGACATCAAATCTCATTTGGCTTTTATTCTTGGGTTTCAAAATTTTTTTCATTATTCTTTGATTATATTTTTTTAATTCCCTTCACTCTTTTACAAGTAGTCACAGACTCATGAAAATTCAATTTTACATTTCTCAGCTATTTCAGTGTTGCAAAATGCTGTACAAAATATACTCTTAAAAGCCCTGATAAGGAACTGTAATCTTTTAAACTGTGTTGCAGAGGAGAGATCATTTTATACTCTGTTCTTCATACAATTTAATCACCTTTTAATCCATAACAGCATCCCACCCCAGGGCTACAAATATCCTGAACTACCTCAAGAAGAAACATCCATACGATCAAAATTCAGGATATTTAAAATCAATAGCATTACTAATGACAGAAATTTGTCCAGATATTGAATTCTCAGAAGGAATTCTGTACTAAAAAGGAAGAAGCTTTGCTGATATATTTATATATTGATATAATTTTTATATATTGTCAGTCTCTAAATGCCACCATACTAAGAACATGTTTGAAAAGAGATGTGTTTGAACTTGATCACCTCAATATTAACATTGACTGATTAATTATTTGCTGTGGCTGAATATTCAGCTATAGAAATGGCACAGTGGAAATTGAAATGGCAATAATTTGTAGGACTGTCTGATATGTCTGTGAAAAAGGGAAGATTTTTAACAAGTTGGGAAGAAGTGAGAGGTAAACTCTAGTTTTTGTCTAAATATTTGTGCAGTAGGCACCCACAGCTGGTATTCTTGATTCTGGTCCTTCACCTTCCTCCCTCCAGCTCTGTTTGCAGCTGTTTTATTTATCCTTTCCTAAGGAGATATTGAAATGGAGCTAGCCTTGGAACAGTGGCTGAATATAATTTCAGCTTGGTTTCAGTTTTTGGCAGCTGAACCTGAAGACTTCTGGAAACCTTGAAAAATATATATGCAAGGGAGGCTACTAAAACCATTAGACAGTTGGGAAATATCCCCTTTTCCCAAGTACTCAGAGTGGAACAATGAATAACATGGACACAGCTACCACTGATGTCAATTGCTGTCCCTGCATCGAAGCTGATGATGAGACAATTAGTCAAATTTATGATCTGAACTCTTGTTCCTCTCCATTTCCCATAAGCAGATGTATTAAAAGTCTTATTAGAAGACATGGAATTTAAACCAGGACTGACATGTGTCCATGGAATTGACTGAAGTATATTGAAGGAACTCCACTTGTTATTAAAATTTAATTGGAAAGATAAAGTGCCAGCAAAACGACTGGAAAAATGCAGCTTTCTTTCTCCCCAGAAACATTATTAAATACTTACAGCATAACAGTCCACGTGGTAGATTCCTAAAGGATCATTTCCTTTCTCTGCCTCTCTATAGCTCCTTCCATTCCAAGTACTGCATGTTTCTTTTATTTATTTTCCTTTTATACCATAAAACTTCCCTGTCATTTGCTATATTTTGTTAGGATACAAAACAGCCCACTCAGCAATTGTTTTGCATTCACACCTTGCATTTCAAAAAGAGGGGGGGAAAAAAAGCTGCAGTACAAAGTGCAGCTGAGGACAGGCAATATAATCTGTCTGACTTGTGTTTCACTCTATGGAAAATAACTGGCACTATTAATGAAGTCAACTGCACTTCATTCTAAGCAAAGATGGCAGAGCTCGAGTGCTTTTAAGGGAGAGAGAGAAATGAAACTGGGTGGATTTTAATGTGAACACAGGAAGAGGTTAAAGAAGATTTTTTTCCCTCTAGTTTTGATAAATGTTTAGCCTGGAAAATACAATAGACACACGATTTGCTGTCTCAGGGAATGCCACCCCGAAGGCTTGTGTGTCCCTGGATCATAAAGGTGTTATTGTATATGAGAATATTTCAGTTTAGACATTAAAACTGAGGAGATTGACATCATCTCTATGTACCTGATATCTAAAACATCTCTCCTTTACCTAAATCAAAGTCTTACACACCTTTTTCATTTTCTCCTGAGCAGTTACCAAGAAATCATTTATTACATTGATCTAAAGGAGTGACAGTGATTTTTTACAGGACGGGTTCCTATGACTGTTGCCTGTTTCCTGAAACCACTGACCTTTGCAGGGGGAAATACAGAGTGCACAAATGATGCAAGTTGATGGGGGGATGTGGACACTGAGTATTGATGGGGGGATGCAGGACACTGACCATTGCCAGCTGTAATTCCGTAGCTCTCAGAACCTCTGGGGAGTCACTGCAGAGCCTGAATTAGTGCTACAGTGACAGACCCAGGTCCCCCTGGCAGAGAGGCTCAGACCTGCTCTGTTCTCCTTCCCCATATAATTCTCCTAGAAATCTTTATAGGAATTCTCTTTCTCATAGAATTCTTGGTTTTATCCTTGAGCAAGGAATGGTCTGTAACTTCCATCTTTATGTCTGGAGCCCCTTCCATCCATCCTGCTCTGAGCTGCAGCTATCTTTTGGCATTGTTTAAAATGATACCAATCTATTTCTGTGATCCTTGGCAGGGCCAGCTGTTCTTTATTACACAGAGAGGAGCAGCAACTCAAATGGTTATTCTGTCCTTGATCTGTGGCTCAGCTTTAGAGGTGCTTCATTCACCTCATCAGTTCACTTGCTCCTAATTAATTTGCTCAAACTATCAACAAAGGATTTCCCTTATTAATAATCTCATAGGTGACATTTATGGCCAGTGTTGCTATCACTGCCATGGAGATAAAGGATTAAATCTGTCTTCTATGGATGTTTAGTTTGCCTCATCCATTTTACCAGCAGCTTTAATTTTTTCGCAGTATTTTTTGTTTTTCAGATGTTACATATTTAATTCAGTATCGACAATGAAACTCATATTGCAGTAGCCAACAGAGTCTCCACAATTCAAAATTAAATACTTCATTAAAATATATACAAATAATGAATTGAAATAGGGGAGAAAAAGAGGCTTGAAATAGAGGCTGGATATAAGAGATAATGTATTCTTATGTCAGCCTTGAGATCTGCCCAGTGTGGAAGGCCCTGCATTTTAAATGCCAGGTTTGTTTTATGCATTGTGACCAAAGTATTTTGAAAACTGTAAGTAGAATAACAGCTTCAGTCCCAGAGGGAAATTCATAAAGCCCCACTCTTGTGCTTGGTCTCTTTCCCACTGGCATCACCCAACCTGTGTGGATTTAAATGATACGGTGCAAGACTGGAGGGGAAACCAGACCTCACTCAGCCATGCTTGTTCATATTTTAAAAAGTGGTATTTTTTCCATGTTGAACAGTGGTTTAGAGAAGAATAATCTTTGGGGTTTCTCTGGAAAAGGGGAATATTTTCTTTTCCAACAATGTGTTAAGAATCATTGCAAGTGAGAAAGGCAGTTTGGTTAATGGATGATGATGGAATTGTAGTTTCTTCTGCAGTGGGAAGTATGAGGTGAGTGGTAACTATTGAAAGCAGAGAGTTTGTTAATGGGAATGAAAGCACAAATAGCAAACACAGCAGGAGAAACTGAAGTCATAAATTTCGTGCAATTTCCAGACTTATCAGACAGCTGATCTACTTGTTAATGCAGCGATCATTGGCTTTTCATCATTCACAGCTGAGAGAAAACAGGAAAGCATTTAGTGTTTGTAACTATTATTATTACAATAGCTGATGTGCATGCACAACGTCAAGGCAATGACCTGCTACTGGGTTTTACTGGATTAAAAGTTTGGCAAATATTTCAGTGTTTGCAGAAACATCTTTATCAGCAGAGAACAAAATGTATTTTCTCCTTGTGAGAAATAACAGTGCAAAAGCCAGACATAGATTGCTTGTAAACTTCAGGCACTTTGGAATTCCACAGCAATGCACTTGTTCAGACCTGGGAATGGCAGTCAGACATGGATTAGCAGGTTCAGAAATGTGTATTATGTTAATTCATATAAAATGTGGGGGAAAAACATGATCTGTGTTATATCTGCTGTCATAGAGTTTTCCTGTCAAATTCATCAGTACTAAAGCTGCTCTGAAATTTCAAACAAAATCACATAATCACCTCTCCCCCCCTTCCCACCACAAAATCCTATGGGATGAGGGAAAAAATAATAGCCTGTCAAAATGCTCAAGAAATAGGGTGGGGGAAAGGACTCGGCCATGCAGGCAGCCATTCCCAGATGTTTTGCCCAAACATGGGATCCTCCATGGCAGAAAGAGAGGTCACACAGCCTTCCTCAGGCACAGAGTTCTCTCTGCAAGGCAAGATCTATGACTGTTGCCTGTTCCTCTAACAAGAGAATTCCTGTCAACATCACAAGTTTGTGGGTGAAGCAAGATCCCAGCTGAAATACTCTGCTCTTGTGCCAGGTGGGAGCTGATCCTGGGCACGAGGGCTCTCTGCAAGAGGTGTGCACGCACATCCTGCTCCAGTCAAACCAGTATCAGGGCAAACCCTGGCCACAGTGGCCTGTATTTTGTATAAACAAATATATAAACACTCCATAACAACCATCTCATGGTGCAAAACTCCATACAGCAACAGGAACTCCTCCTGGTTCAGTTGCAGGGAGGCTGCTGCCAAAGTGAGAATCATGGAATTAGAGAATCATAGAAGTATAGAATCACAGAATTACAGAATCATAGAATACTCTGAGTTGGAAGGTACTCAGAAGAATCATTGAATCCACTCCTGGCCCTGCACAGACACCCCAACAATCCCACCTTGTGCCTCCCTGAGAGTGTTGTCTAAATGCTCCTGCAGCTCTGGCAGCCCTGGGGGCCATGCCCATTCCCTGGGGAGCCTGGGCAGTGCCCCAGCACCCTCTCAGTGAAGAAACTTTTCCAAAAATCACAGTCGGTGATTTCCAGCCTTTGTTTGTCTGGGTCTCTCTGCACGGTATCTCTGCCTTAGAGGGAGTCAACACCTCATCCCAATTTAGCAACCTCTTTTCTCCTGTAATTGCACAGTTCACTCCTTCTGAACTTTTTACTCCAGATAACTCTCTCTGTGCCTATTTAAGTGATTTCTGGCCCCTACTCTCCTTTGCTAAAGGTTTATTCCCCCCACTGCAAAGGGTGCAATTGAAAACACAAAACAGATCATTTGCATCTCAAACTGTGTTAAAGCTGATCTTGTCAAATTAATCCTTTAAACAGAAAACACAGAGAACAGATTTTTGAACACTCAATCTAATGTCTTTATCTTTACTGTACTTGCAGTTTATGTTCCTGTTGTAACTTGGGCTCCCTGGGAATCTTTGCTACTCAGGACATGCAATGAATTCACTGACTTTAAAATTCTGTGAGAGGATTATTCATATCTTTACCCCTACTAAAAATTTCTTCAGAATTTTGATTTTTCTGCTGCCTGTTAAAGGCATTCTTATATACAACAAGTTTTCAAATGGCTGCAGTACTTATCAATAAGAGAAAAATATTTGGCTGGTTTAAATCAATGTGGTGTACTTAAAATGAAAACACCCAGGAGTTCAGAACTGCCTCATGGCCTTGTGAATTGACTGCAAACAGGAACACTTGGAAGTGAAGCATCCTGCTTGAATGGGGTGGCTTCAAAGGATGCCTTGGCCACTTTCCTCCTCCCAGTGCAGTGACTTCAAAGAAATCCCATTTCTCCTGGAGAGTTTGTGTTCTCCAGGGACTCTGTGGCCTGGAACAGCACTGCACACTCAGATGATAGCTCGTAGCAGTGAGTGATGAAAACATTTTACGTAACTTGAAACCAAACTGAATTGCAGGAGGATATGGACAAGTGATACAGAGGAGGAGGAGAGGGTGGGGAAAAGGAAATCGTGTAAACAGAAATGAAAACTTACATAAGAGCTCAATACTGGGTCAGGCTGAAGTGTCAGATCTTCTGTCTCAGCTGGTAGTCAGCTCTTGAAAAGGAATTCATGTAAACCAGGCATACTGAGAGTATTTAAAGGAAGGGAAAGCTCCCTGGTTTTATTCTTCTCCCTGCACTTTGACTGGGAGGTGAGAAGAGCGGTGTCACCAGGGCTGTGTTCGTGCTGCAGGCTGCTCTCAGATGCTCTGAGAAAAGCATTAAAACACTGCTGAATTCAAGGACTGCTCTCATGCACTCAAAGCTTTACCTCAGCTGCCTGGAGACCCTGGTGGAGCAGGTGAAGAACCCTGAAAGAACTGCGGGTATGGAGAGGGTGCAAGTTCCTATTTCAATTTGTCTTCATTTCCCACTGTCCAAATCAATTTTAATGGCTATAAATCAATTATTTTGGCTATAAATTTAGTTTTTTCCAGGTTTTTTTTTTTTTGCCAGTGATGGCAACTGGTAATCTCCCTGTCCTAATCTCAGTCCAAGAACTTTTTCCAAATTATTTTCTCCGCTTTTCATTGGTGAGGAAGGGCACAGTGATCGAGTGACTCAGAGGGAGGCACAAGGACAGAAGCTCCCTTCTGCTTTCCTAATCCTTTTGGGATGGTGTAAAAATGCAGAATTATAAAACAGGGAGTCCTGGTTCCAGACAGGACAGGGTTAATTTTTGCAGTAGCCATGAGGGCTCATGGCCAGGACCTGGAGTTTATTCTATACCACCCCAAATCCTTCCTGGGAACAGGGTAAGGGGTCCTTGGGAAGGACGCCAAAGGGCATTGTTGGGTTTTTGGGAGAGCTGCCATGGAGACACAGGGAGTTACAGAGCTGAATCCCAAGGCATTATCCAGAAGGTAACATTATACCCTTTCACAGCTGACTTGAAAGTTTAAAAAGTCCCTCTCACCAAAAGGCAGCAGGATAGAACTTTAAAAAAATATTTTGATGCCTTTCTTGCATGATTTTAATGACAAGTAAGCTACCATATACCCAAAACTGAGTAAAATGTGAACCAAGCTTCTGAAAATGGTTGCCTTTCATTCAGACACATTAATCTTCCCATATTTGTTTTAAGAAGCTTCCTCCTAGTTCCTTTAAGAGACATTGACTATCAGCAAAAGAGCAAATCATGTCTTGATGTGCAGGTGTGTTCCTTTAGAGGCACTGCTGTTATGGGGTGAACACCATTGAGTTCAAAGGTAATAACAGGATGAGGTAAAGAGCAGGGAAAACTGGCAGAAAACTGAATATATCAGGCCCCACAATGGCTTGCAAACAAAAGGAACAGAGAAATCCTGCTAACTCTTTGTCTTTTCTGGCCTTGTTTTCTCTCCCAAGTTACAAGGTCCCTAATTATGGATCATTCCCCTTCCCCAGGAAGGAAAGGAGCAGTCCTTGGATCACATCACCCTTGAATCCATGAGGGCTGGGAACTCCTCTTTGTGGCTGTGCTGAAAACCCTTGGGAGTGTGATAATAAGATCAATTCAACAGGAACACCACCACAACAAACAAAAACCACCCCGAAACCCCCCAAAAACCAGCAAAAAAAGCCTCCCAAACCAGTTGAATTTCAGATAAAGAATGCTTGCATGTAACATCAAAACCTTGATGTCAACCAATTTTATGCAGTTCCTTAGCTAAGAATTGCATTTAGAGAAAGTAGAGGGTGAAGGGGTTTACAAGACATCCAGAAGATTACAAAATTCTTGGAAAAAGCAAGCAAACAATAGATGGGGAAAAAATACCACTGATGCCTGAACAAAACCAGCAATTCTAAAGTGTAAATAGGGCCTGAATAAGATTAGCAATTATAAGGTATAACACAATTACTTCATATAACACAATATAAAATATCAACAAACCTCCTTTACCCTACTGCATACAATTCAGTTAAATTTCTTTGCATCTATTTAAAAAGAAAATAAAAATTCATCTGACTCTGGTGGCTTTGGAGGTGACGTGAACAGTTAAAACACTTCAAAACCACACTTTGTGTATGAAAATGGGAATTCCAGTCCTGTCCTAAACAGTGGGATTGAAAACCATCTCAGAAATTCTGGATTTGTGATATTACCAGGCCCTCTTTGCAGACCAAGATGATTATATTCTGGAGTTAGGATAAGATTCAGACAAGAGACTATTTTCAGTTATTTGTTCTAACAGAAGTGATATGTTTTGTAGTTTGCCAGTTGCTGAAATGTTTTGTATGACAATCAAAAAAGAAACATTTCGTTTGTGTGCAGGGGAAATCTTTCTCTGTGACTATTTGGGGCTTTTTTCTTATGTAAAATGATAATGTTTTTTAAATGGACTTTCTAGAACTCTCTTCTGAATGAACTAATATCTGTTATATTTTTAAATGCTTCTAAAATTAAAGACAAGCCAGGCTGTTCTGCTGGTTCTGTGTTTGCCCTCTGTTTATAAACAGTGGTGAGGATCATCCATCATCTGCCCTGGACTCTAAAAGGATGACATCTGGACTTCATCCTCACAATGCTGTAGCACTGACACTTCAAACAAACTCAGAAAACGCTAAAGAAACAGCACTACTTACAACCATTCCACAAGCATAGTATCTGTGTGCTAGCAAAAGACTAAAAGACTCATTTTGCTGGAAATAATTAAAGTTTTAGGGTTTTTTTTGTCTTGGTTTGCTTTTTTTTTTTTCCCTCTCTTCCCTTTTCCTGGCTTTAACTTATTAAACTTTTTAGTTAAGGCAGCCTGAAGGCACAAAATTACAGATGGTGCTCACTCATCCTAAAATTGAAAACTTCCTCTTTCCAAAGGTAATTGTTTCCAGTTGATACTTGCCACTTGAAGGGGATAAGTCAATCATTTCTAGAATGAAAATAGCTCTTATATTCCTGTGGTGGGAAACCTCCTGAAAAGACCTCTGTCCTCAGAAAAGGGATTGCATCTTCTTTCCTTCACCTGTGATCCAACTTTAGGCATCAAACCCACACAGAGAAACTTTGGCAGAAACAAATAAAAGTAGCAAGAGTTCCTTGTTATTTATAGTCTGTGAATGCTAAAAAAAAAACCCAACAAACACAAAGCAACAAAAAACCCAAAAAAACCCACAAAACCAAAATGAAAAAAAACCCTGCAAGAATATGTAAAGAGAATATAGCATTGACAGTGGGCTTGTTTCTAACCCACATTGAAAAAAAGAAATCCTGAACAGTTGTATCTATTTAAATAAACACTTTTACAGTCAGGAATATAAGATAGGCTCTTTCTATGACTTTTGATAAGCTTCTTGAGGGCATGCTTGCTAACAAGGATGTTCTAATTACTTAGCAGCTCCAGGTCTGGAGTAGGAATCTCTGGTTTTTGACTTTACTGCTCAGCACAGCTGTGAGCCCAGGCCTTAGAGGGAAATGAACTGTGCCTTTTCTCACTGGGTTTAATAAATACAAGCAGATAGTAAAGGCCTGCTGAGTTTTAGGAGTCCTGCATTTATTTCAGCTCTGATAGGGCTACAAATTCCTTTTCCTCTGAACAATCCCCTTTTCAGTTTCCTCTTCTCATTGCCTTTTTCTCCCAACCTCTTCTCTCTGACCTTCACCCAGGTTTCCAGTTTCTTGTCCTTGTTTGCCCTCTTGTAAACAAACAAACAAACAATTGACAGCTTCTATTTGTGTCTCTGAAACACAAATTTGACAGCTTTTTTTTGTGTCTTTGAGCTATTTCTGAACTATTTCTCTCTTCTGGCAAGCAGAAAAGCTGTCACAAATTAATATTTGCAAGTGATATAAGCAGCTTTGCATGCAAGCTCTCAGAAAATTTCTGTGACTGAGATTTGAACATCAAGACCTAAATCTGGTGCTTAATTTGAATCATGCCAGTGAGCTGGACTCAATCAACAGCTGCCTTTGCTTTATTCAGGAAGAAACACACTCCAGGTTATTCCTGTTCCTGTCAAAACAAGGCTATTTCCTACTGACTGTTTGCACCTTGATTTACTTTAGCTGAATCTGATAAGGGCTGCATTTTAGGACATGTGAGATTAGCAGCAGCTACCTAAAATTTGTGTTCTCTCAGGGAAACCAGGTGCTTGTATGTCCCATTTATGACTCGTTTTTTCAAGGGGAGCAAGGAGGAATGAGTTATGAGTCTGGCCCAAAGTACAGCTTTGTAAAATTATTATAAAATGTTCAAGGGAAGGCATAACACTTGTATTTCTAGTAAAAGGGAGGGGGGGAAAAAAGAAAATAATAAAAAAAAAAAGGAACTGCAGAACCTGCTCCAGTAATGTGGGCGAGAAGGACTGAAGCTCCTGCACACACAAAACCTCCAAGTCCATGGAACACCCTGGGTGTCCCAAGGTATTACAGGATCTGTCCCAATGCTTGGCTTAATAAAGCTCAGCTGAAAAACTCCTGATGCTTTTCAGGACTCCTGTTTCGGAATTGAAGAAGGGTTTGCATGCTGGAAAGCTTGGCCATATTTTTTTTCTCCTGCTGTGCCAGCTGCTCTAGGAAATGTTGTTATCTCCTGCAAATCTTTCTCCTCAGAAAAAATAGTGCATTTATGTTGTTTGTTTTGGTTCGATTTTTTTCACCTTCAGGATGGATTTGCACAAGTAAAAACCTCATTTCTGTTTTAACAGAACTCTAAGGGATATAAAACCACTTGCAAATCCCTCCACTTTCTGAAAAAGGAGTTAAGGGCTAACAAAGTTAAAGAGGCCACTTTAAAAAGAAAATAAAAGATAAAGCACAGCATGTGCCTAAGTATTTTGCTGACTATGATGAAATTAGGCACAATCTTAACTGCAATAGGGCCAAAAGATCCTCGTTCTCCCCGCTGGAAAGTTCAGGGGGGATGGGGGTGCCAAGGGAAGGCTTTTAAACAAAGCTGTGTTAAGTGAGTAATTCCAGTTTCCAGCCACAGTATGTTTATGAGAGAGGGAGCCTGGCCCATGATAAACACACTGCAGAGGAACTCTTTGGAATTATTTCATGCTTCCATTGCAAACTTTGTGAAGAATATCGATTAAACCCACGAGTGTTAAGAAATTACATGTAGCTATCGTCTATTTTCATAATATAATTTCTTCTTTTAATTAAGGTTTCTTGATGCTGAAACTAAAAGCATAATGTTTAACGTAATTTAAGTTCAAAGCTGAAGGCAAAAAACCTGAGAGTTTTATCTTTTGTGCCTCCAATTCTCCTCTCCGTCCCACCCCGGGGAGGAGGGAGTGGTTTTACTGGGAGAATTAAATTGGAGAACACCATTCCCAAACCATGACACGACCCTCTAAAAAAGTGATGACTGAAATTTTGCTTTCTCTGCTCTACAGACAGAATAAGCAGGACTTCACTACCTGAGCAGGAACTGTTTGTTCTTTGTGCAAATGGGTGTTTTCAAAAGAATACAGGGAGTAGGTAGGCAGTGGGATTAAGCAACATATAGAAAATTTGCCCATGACTCCCAGAATATTTGTAAAGAGATTGAAAATCAGTTCCAAACAATCCAATTTAAAAAGTTGTGGTGATGAGTACCTTGGCACTCAGCACCTGTGGAAGGCAGATCTTTCTCACCGTGTTTTTTTCTCCCCAAAAAAATGCTTGAGGAGACGCAAAACAGCAACTGCACCTCTCTTTTTCTTTTTTTAAGTTCAAAAATGCCTCCAGAAAGGGCTAATTTGGCAAGACACAAAAGATAAACTTTTTAAAACTGTGGCTCTATTTAGTTATTGTTCTTATGCTGAGAAAGAGAAACTTGATGATAAAAATGGCACTAAAATCAGTCTGGTAGGTTTAAAAAAACAGTCCCGTTCAAGGCAGTGAGGGTGGTGAGTGGAGAGAAGGTGATCTCATTAATAAAACAAAGCCTGGAGTGTCTTTACAGAGGGATGGATTATGCTGACAATCAAGTGAAGGATGCACTTGAAAGGCAAAGGTGCCGCTGGGATATTTGACCGCGGTGCTCTGAGACAAAGCTTGATTAAAGAACAGAGAGAGCAGGCAACCCTCCACAACCGCAGAGCTGTGTCCTGCTGCTCCCCACACAATGGCTCCTTTGTGGGCAGCCTCCTGCTCTGTGCTAAGCCCCAGCTCTCACAGGACAGGTATGACTCGGACCCTTGAAGATTTTAAATGTTGGGTTGGTTTTTTTTTTCAAAACACACTTCAGATCTCCTGAGCAACACAAAGGCGTAGCTCGTCCTGAACCCAGGATTTTAAAATTCCCCTCAAGTATAAAGTGGAAAAATTAGTACTTTACTACCTGAAATACAAATAAAGCATCCTTTGACTACAATTATTGAACCCTGGCAAAATATTATTTTAAGCTGGGTAATCTGATGCTATTTCCATGCTAAACAGCACTCAAGCCCTGCGATAGCGATGTGGAAACTCGCTGGCTGAAGCAGTGGGTGTGTGAGGGGCAACTACTGCTCATGATAAAAGTAAAGGAATGGGCTCAAGCAGCAAGAAAGGAAAACATGAAATTAATGCATTTCCCTTGTTGTTTCAACAAAATCTGTTTATTATGGAAGAAGGTCTTCAGATTAGGAAATCTCACTTCTGGATTAGGAAAAGGCCTCCATCACCTCCACCAGTTATTCCTAGGATATATACTGTTATATTTTGCCTGAATTCTTCTCTTCTACTATGAAAGAACTGCTGGCTTAAGTGAAAAAAGTATTACAATATTTCAATTTCCAATGTACAGTAGTTTTATTGTTTCTGTGAAATCGTTGCTTTGGTCTCTGCCAGACACTGGAGTTGTCTGAACACCTGATGCCTGCACTTGCAGTGTCTCTTGCTGCAGAGACCTGGCAGAGGTTCCTCATCAGCTGAAGCCACCAGAGTTCCACACTAATGCAAGAGGAGCATCTTTGCCTTTGGAGCAGGAGCTCTGCTTGCTGTGCATCCAATGAAAATTGCCCTTTCCATGCATTTTGTTGAGTCAGCTCGAAGCACAAAGTGCTTGTTAGTTTTCCCATCCAATGTTGGCCCTCACTCAACAAATAATGAATCATGGGTGTGTTGTGCTTCTATCCTTTTTCACCTTTACCACTTGCTAATTTTGGAACTTGAAGTTTATAATTACAGCGCTGAGCCAGGGCTCTTGGCTTGGGAAATGAGAAATTTTTAAAGGGAAACTTAATAGCTGCATCTTGGTTGAATACACCATGAAGGGTTGAGTCTGACCTACATTAAAAGCTTAGAGAACTTTTCATTCTGCAAATGAATAGAGGGCCCTGACACTGAGGGGAAAGCACATATTAATTTCTCTCCAAACCACTGGGATCCACAGAAATAGCAATGGCAGGGGTTTTGTGGGACCTCTCAGTGCTTGTTTCAGGATGTTATGTGGCAGTGCACTTTGTCAGAGCTTGAGTCAGTGCCTGCTGCAATAACCTTCCGTAAACTGGACTAAGCAGGCAATTTGATTTGTCCTAAAACATCTCCCGAATGCCAGCAAATTAAAGGCCACTTCTACATTATATTTTTAATTAGTAGCTAAGCAATATAGGTAAAAGAACAGCTGATTAAATTACTTGCAAGATTGTTCTGATGCTGCATCAGAATTCTTTCTTTTAAGTAGAAGACATCCTTGACACCTTGCTTCAGAGTCTGCATCTGTTACACTCTTGTCATGACAAAGGGAAGCAAAATGTCAGAACAAAATAAAGGAAAAATATCAATCAATAAAAGAAAAAATATCAAACCTGCTTGCTAAAATAAACAGATGGAAAAGGCAAATTATTAGTGAATACTTGTTTTCTAGCAACACTACTGCAGAAATAGAAGGAATATGAGCAAGTAAATACGCACAGCATTCCTGAAGGAGAAATGAACAAGGATCCTATTATACTGCTGCTTATGCACAGCTTGGAAACTTCACTATAAAAGCTGCAGGGAATAGAAATACACTGCATGCAAGCAGAACATCCTTGGACTGTTTATGACACTACATACATGCCATACCCTAGGGTTCCTATAAAATACTTATTATTTGCCAGTTCAAGCTGTTTGGCTTAGCTGTGATTTGGGTAATGTTTCCTTCCACTGGAAGAAGTGCTATGCTGTTGGTAAAGGCTGGAGTGCTACAGCAGCACATCCTCATCTTTCTCAGACTGCTTCTAGGTTTGCAGGACACAGTTATCAACCACAGGTAATCTAAACTGCAAGTGACTCCGCACGTGGATCCTCAGAGCAGGGAATATATACGAAAATTTCAGGTTCATTTGTTCCTCCGTTTCCATGGCTGTGTATCTCTGGTCACAGATTTAAAATATATTCATTTCCCTGGGCTCTGACACACATGCAGAAGTCCAAGGTGATCTCTGTTAATTGCAGGGCAGAATATAACTCTTAGTAAACTCACAGGCTTTTACTATACAAACCCAAGGTTTCTCTTGCTTTTGTTTTGAAGGATTTTCAACTACTTCAATCAAGCAACATTTTTTTAAAGGATGGAGTAGGAAAGGCAAAACAATGACAAACCTTGAATTCTTTGACAGAGGACAAAGGAAGCTTGTGATTAGGGGGAAGACAATTTGAGAATAATTTCCTTTCCTGAGGCTGCACCTACAATCAAAGGAAGAGATCAACTATTGCAAACCCCCGAGCATGGAAACAGAGGAGTTCTTGGTGAGTGGACTAGGATGGGAGAACTTCCTCGAGGTATATCCATAAAAGCTTCAAGGACATAGGGGCTGGAGCTGGAAGGGCATCCAGAGAAGCTCCCTCCCAAGGATAAATCCCACCTGTGCAGAGGCTGGAAGGGAACACTGCAGAGACCTGCTGCACAGTGTGCTAAACCTCTCCTGTTAAATCACGCTCCACTGAACTGTGACTGCGCAAGTCACACATTGACTGCAGGACTGACGTCTCTGCCAGCATCCCCACGGGCCACGCCTGGGAACACACAGAGCCCAGTGCAGCACTCAGGGGCCATGAACAGCCTGAGGGCTCAGCCAAAGGAGGGGTGGGCTGCAGACTCTCACCTCAGAGTGGCCAGGCCATGAGCTTTTTCCCTTTAGGGATATGTTCAAGGGATTCGATAGCTTAACTGCCCATGGGAGCAGAACTCATGGGGAATTCTACCCTGGAGGAAGTCAGTGATCAGGGTTCTTCTCTCTTTATCTTGGGATATTAAATATTCTCTCAGAGCAAACAATCTCTTTGATGATTTTCCACTGACTGATACTTAGCTCTGGGAAAGGACAAGCTCATTATCTTTGGATTAGGATGTTGCATACTCCATTGCTAGGGACATGGCCTACTGCAGAAAACATTACAATTTAATTATATTGGTGAATGCAATACTCTTTGTGAAATAAAATGGCCTTATTAGGATATTTAGCTTTCTTGGATCTTTAGATAATCATTAAACAAAGTAATTCCCTATCACCTCAGTGAAAAGGAATTAATGAAAGAGCAAAGTTATCAGAAAAGTCTGAAAGCAAATGATTAAGAGGTATCCTGATGTCAGCAGATAGAGTTCAAAAACATTTACATTTGTCATCTGGCTCGTCACCTCTGATAAGTCCTTCCTTCACTCTCTCTACCTTGCTTATTTGCTCCACAGCATCCCGTTCAATTTCTCCTTACTTTCCTCACATGTGCTTATTCCTCCCAAGCACAAAGCAGGGAAATTGATGTTTCTGACTATTTACTAAACTGAAAAATAAAACTCTGTGTTCAACTGGAATAATAATACTTTGGTCCTTCATTTAAAAGGGCTAAAAACAAAAAGTAAAAAAAATCCCCAAGATATTTTCGGTCTTAACACTACTTGCCAATCTATTGTACATGATACTTCTTGGCGGTTCTCTTTTTTTTTTTTCCTTCTCTTAAAGAGTAGGCAATTTGTCAAAAAAATGCCAAAACTATGAAACTTAAAAAACCATTTCCTTTTGAAATTCTTATATATTTTGATATTTTATAATGGAATTCTTCCTCGAAAATATATTGACCATAATTGGGCTTAAAATGCTTCTCAGTATAACTTAAATTCATGAAACGATGAATTTTTCAGTGAATTTACTGTCCATAGAAAATTTATGGCCACACCTACATACAAACAATGGGTAACAATATACTGTTACTCCTATTGATGTTGTATACTTTGGCTTAAAATTTACACTGTCATGTTACACTAATTTCAAAATATGTTCTGATTTCAACACATGCCCCTAGTGCTTCTGATGAGGTACAAAAAAGCCTTCAAAGCACTATGGTAAACCTGCCTCCAACTTTCCTAAAGTCTGAAGTGAGGGCTAAAAATTATCTGAGGGAAGAGGGTTGGTAGCCTTTGTTTCAGACGGATACTCTCTCTTCATGTACCAAAACTGCACAAAAACGTTTCCATTTTCAGCCTTAAAAAAAATAAATAAATTGCCCATTTTTAATGGGTACCTATTTAGTCATTAAATGTCTTGAAGATGTTGACTGAGATCTGCAGTCCTGGGA
This sequence comes from Orthonyx spaldingii, assembly GCA_013397795.1. NCBI lineage: Eukaryota > Metazoa > Chordata > Aves > Passeriformes > Orthonychidae > Orthonyx > Orthonyx spaldingii. The sequence continues at coordinate 253,816 of VZTJ01001555.1, read as the reverse complement.
ATGGTTATGGTTCTGGGGTCATCCATGAGTGCTACAGGCAGTCACCCAGACTGAGAGGTAGTGTCCCTGCTACCAGCCTGTTCCCAAACCGAGTTTGTCCAGAGAGCATCCAGAAGGGTAAAGTGCTTTATCTTCATGAAGGGGAAAGTAAAGCTTTGGGTGTGATTAGGGGTGTACATAGGAAATGACAGAGCAAGCTGGAAGAAGGTTCCTTAAATGCTAGGGTGAGAAAAGAGTACAGGATAAGCAGGAAGACATAGTAGGAGAAGAAGTAAAACTGTGATGCACAGCTGAAATGGATATGTAAAACAGGGATGGGAAACCTGTGGGATGGGAATGAAAGAAGAAATATCACACTGGGGAGAAATGGTTGTAGACAATTGAAAAACCAAGAACAGGGACTTTGTGGTAAAAAATGGATGGGCTTGCACCATCACAGGACTGCACGGCATTTCCGTTTGTGAGGGGAAAAGCTGAGGTAACTCAGAGGGGACAGAAAGAACTTCATAGGGGAGGGATGCTGGAACTCCCTGGTGTCATCTGCAGGGCACGGAATGAACATTTTGAGGAAAAAGTTGAGGAGTTTTATTCCCATGGGGCTGTGGGAATAAAAACTATGGTAATCTGTGGAGGACATGTAGTGGACATTTTGGGTGGAAAAATCTGAGGTGATCTCTGGGGGAAAGGTCTGAGGTGATTTGTGGAGGACAGGCAGAGAAAATGTTGTGATAAAACCGGAGGTAATTTTTAAGGGCCAGCAGGAACATTTTTGAGGTAAAAACTCAGGTAATCTGTGGGGGAATGAATGAAGGTAAAATCTGAAGTAATCTCTATAGAGTAGAACATTTTAGGAGCAAAATCTGAGGTAACTTATAGGGGACATTTAGGAGGGAAAACGTGAGGTAATTTATAGGGGATTGTTAGAGATGAACTTACCTTTTTGATGCCATTAAACGGGGACAAAGTCATCGAAGCAAAAGACAGCTGTTTATTGGTAACGATTCAACTGAGCCAGATGTGCCTTCCCCTCCACACACCCACACCCTTCAACCAAATGGCCACATTTTATACCCTTTCCCAGCCGGGGTGGTCCCTGTTCCCTTTCCCATTGGCTGGGTTCTCGGGAACTGACATTCTCTCCCCACCGCCTACTTTTCTGTCCCCTCTCCTCCCACCTCCCTCTCAATCAAGTCTTCAATCCTGCCGCTCTCCCAGCTCCCAGCACACCCAACAAACCAACCAGAACAAATCCAAACCAAAAATAACAACACATAGAACCAAACAGCTTTCATTATTTAACTTAATAACCTTGTGGCTTCAGCAAAATATCACCTCATCTCTCACAGGATGGAACGAACGTTTTTTGGGGTAAAATCTTAGGGGATGTTTTGGAGGGAAAATCTGAGGTAATCTCTTGGGGGGTCAGAAATCACTTTTTTGACTAGATGAAACAAATCAGCGCTTCTTTGACAAGTGAACTTGGGGTAATTTAGAGGGAAAAAAGGAACATTTTTGAGGGAATGTTTGTTGTAACACAGAAGACATAGGTAGCGTCTTTGACAGAAAATCTGTAATAACTTAGAAGGGACATGGGTGACATTTTTAGCTGAAAACTTGGGATAGTTTAGAAGGGTACTGAGAGGAAAGATGTTTGCCAAAGTCTTTACAAACAATTTGGTGGGTGAGAGTATGAGTGTTAACGTCTCTGAAATGGGTCTCAATGTCTCCCCTGACTTTGGGCAGCAGGTGTGTTGCTGAGCCCAGACAGCTCCGCTCCTGAAATAGCCAAGGGTCTGCACAAGCCTGAACTTGTGAGTTTTGGGGTAAAAGGACAGGTTCACGGGGGGATGTGTGGTAGGCAGTTCGGGCAGGCTGCACCTTCCTGGTACCTCAGCGATGGGGAAAGGAAGAGGCCAAGGTGTGGGACTTAGGAGACAAAGAGGCTGCGCCCTCTGGAACCCGAGAGAGAAAACCCCGCGGGTGTGTCCCGGTGCACTCTCTCCCTTTATTCGAATAAAGTTGCAGGACTCCTCTGTGTCCTTGTTGGGCCTCTGGCATTTGGGAAGATTTTCCTGACAGTACTGTCATGGACAGAGTGGGATCTACAGACAAAATCTCTAAGAAAAGCCATCCTGTTGAGTCATGAGGTGCAAAAAAGACCCTCTTGCTTTTTACACACCTCAGAGGAGAACCTGGGTTGCCTGAATGCAGTCTTAACCCAGAATTTGTCAAAGGTTTATGCCTAAAAGATTTTTATAGGTGTAATTGAACCCTCATACAATTTTCTACTTCAGGATAAAGGGTTGCAAACCAAATATATTTGTGTAAGTTTATCGTATTTCTTACGACAATTAGACAAAAATATCTCAATCAGAATTATTTACTTCACAGTATAGGAGTTATAAACACCAGTGTAGTATAATGCACTCTTTAGAAGCAATATTGAAGCAAATGTCTTTTGATTATCTTTGATAAATAACTCAGGGGTGTCCACACTCAGGGAGTTCACACATATAGCAAGAAAGAATATGTTAGATGACCGACTGTTAAAATTTGGAACTGGGTGGCTCGAGGCTCCCTGTGTGGGGCTGTTGGGTGGTGGTTCCCTTGAGGAGCTGGAGCTTCTCAGGCCTGAGCATGGCATCGTCCATCGGCAGCAGCGGTGCCACGATGGGGCAAGAGTGAGCCAAGAGGAGCAGCAGCTTGGAGCTGAAGAGGGGGCAGCAGAGGCCCTCTGGGCAAAGCACATTCCCGGCATGGCCAGGGCACCTCCTGGGTACCGGGGCTGGCTTTGCGCTGGGCGACCTCCCCGTAAGCAGGGCTGGGTCTTTGCTGTCGTTGGCCTTTTGGCTTTGTGCTCCTTTGGCTGCCCGGAGAGAGGGGCAACCCTGTAAGCAGAGTGAGAGCCCCTGTCTGCACACCTGAGGGGGGAAACGGAGCTCCCCCAGCCCACCCTGTAAGCAGGGCAGGGTGTGTTCCTGCCAGTCTGAAAGAAGTGTGAATATGATCCATGTCCATGTTGCGGTTGTGCATAGAGGATGCACCTTTATGATCTTTTAGTTGGTATTATTAAGTATGGCTTTGTTTTGTCATAGAGTTTAGTAAAAATTAAAAATGAAATTGTCACACAAGACTCTCATTCTGATATAATATGAAAATATCTCTTCCCATTTGTGTTCTTCATGAAGAAGGAGGTCAGGAGTTCAGAGGGTAAGATTTTGTCTGTCAAGTACCATTTGTCTGTTGCATAAACCTTATGCCTAAACAAGTGTCAGAAATAAGGACAATCTCCAGTCCAGGATCGAAAGCAAAAGTAAGTTTATTAACAAAAAAAAAATAATTGTCCAAAAAAAAGGAAAAAGAAAAACCCAGGTTACCAAGATCGGAGACCCTAGGTGTCCAAGATTGGCATAAGCCCCAGTGGCAGGGGACTGCAGTGTTGGAGCTGTGCTTTAGATGGAAAATTAGAGGCCTTCCTCCAACACCGGGCTTTCTGAAGGCTAGTCCACAGAGAAAAATGGCAGCTCCTGTCCTGAGACAGGGCTTTTTATGGCCTGCTATCCCCGCCCAGGAACGCTCCTGCCTGCCCCCTGTCCAGCCCCCATGGCCCTTGGCAATTGGTAGGTTTAAATGGTGAGGTCACTCCTGCCCGCCAATGGCTGAGTCGTTGTCTAGGGGGTAGCTTTCTGGCGGGAAGGAGCCTCATTAGTATTCGTGGTTGCCGTGGAGTCAAGTGGCAGAGGGACAGTGAAGTTACTATTTTTAGAAACTGGCAGTTAGGGATCTTAGTTAAACTGGGGGAGCCCCAAACCTTTTCCAAAGTAAAACACATTTAAAACATACATTTAACACCTCAAATAAGTACAAAAAAGACATTTTCCAACCAAAAAGAACACTTATATACAGGGAAAGTACAAAACAATTATCATTTTCAACTTATTCCAAGGGAAAACCAAAAGGCATAACTTAAATCATTATTAGGGAATTGGAAAAAAAACCAATACAACAAATACAACCTTTAATGACTATTCCTTTTAACACTAAACCTTTCAATAATTAACTGAGAACTTTGAGTAACTTTATTAACCTTATAATGAGAACTTAATGAAGCAAAAGTCAATTGCCTAATTTTATTTATAACAAGTATTTACTTTTTGTATACAAAAAATTTTTGATATATACACACATTTCTTCTCTGCTGTAAAGGATATAGTGGAATAGCCTCACTGTTTGCTTCGTGACCAGGAATAAGATTTTTTATCTAGTGATGATTTCTGATCCTTCACTTTTGTCTTGCAAATTGTTCTGCTATAGCCCTGAGTGTAATAAGTGACAATGCCAGTGTGATAAAGTAGGAAAGGGCAGTCAGAGCTTTACTCAGATTTATGAAGATTAAAAAAAAAAAAAAACCTAGATTTTAACATTCAACTGACTAAAACCCTGTGTGTTGACAATTGGCAATCTGTAAGAACAACTGAGGAGAAATTTTTTACACAGAACAGGGATACTTGGCTTTGCTTGTTTGTTTTGGTGGGGGCCCTGGGCTGGGCTGAGAATCCAGCACTCTAGCAAAAACAAATAAAGGAATTCTCTGGCATGATCATCTTTCCTGCCATTAATATTCAGTGATCACACTGAGTTTTGCAGTCACTATGTCCAGGTTTGGAGGGATGTATTCATGAGCAAGAGAAAAAATGTCATTGCTGCAAGGAAATTTACAGGATTTCCAGTTTCTAAATATACATTTTGAGCACCAAAGTCCAGGTTCCAAATGCATACCAAGGAAGTTTCAGGCAATTCAAACTTACTGCAAGCACGAGACTACTCACATTTTTTATTCTTCAAGCCTACATCAAGAGAGCAGCTGCTTCTTCCACATGAGGAAGTCCAGAAATTATCACTGTGTAGTGCTTTTTCTGTCTCATTAATTTCTTTTATCTTGTGGGATCAAATTCCCATTTTTCCTTTATGCAGAAGCGTCTCCTCCTCCTGCCTGTGTGTTTGTTGTTCTGGTCCTGTTACAAATGCTTAGTTCAAAATTCAGTAGATTTTTTTCCAGTAGGTCAGTGTCTGAGAGGTGAAGGTCTGAGTTCTCAAGTTCAAACACTGAGACTGTGCTGAGCTCTGCTCCTCTCGCTGGCAGGGTGCCCTGACTGCCAAATAGAATTGAAGATGAGGAATAGAGACACTGGAAAAGCAAATGCACTGGGGTTATGGGGTTGGATCAAAGTTAAGCTGTTTAAAGGCAGGCAAGTGCACTCTGATCCAAACAAAAAACTCTTCCCCCTCCCTTCCTCTCTAATCCTTTTCAGATAAATTTCCTTTCTTTTTGGAAACCTTGTTTGGAAGGGTATAGCACTGTGTGAACACTTGTTTTTTTTTAACACAAGTTCTCTGATAACATTCCAAATCTGGATCAAGTAAGTCAGCAATAAGGTAAGCTCAGTTCCTCAACATAATGCAAGTCTTTGTGCCTAAATAAAAAGGGCTAAACCTAAATCCTTATGGTTTTTTGCCATCTTTGGCGTGATATATTCAGTTGCTGCACATACCATCAGTGCTGCATTATTTAAAGAAGTGCATTTTTCACATCTATCAGTGCATGGAAAGTTTTCCATGACACCCTGAGAGTGGAACACAGTAGAAAAGCAAGATTGATTTTTAACATTTGATGTGCCAGAGACTTGGAAGATGTTACTTGGAATAGGTGCAGGTTTTTTTCCCCCAGTCTTAGACCTGGAGTTTAATCCCCTGGCCACCAACTTTTTTTTTTTATTTACAGTTGCCCTGCAGGCTTGACTGGGCAAATGAATTATTAAAGACCTTTAGTGTACAATTAGATCTTGATGGGTTTTAACAAGAACTACCCATTAATTTTCTCAAGATTAAGGATCTGTTTGGAAAACCCTCCAAACTTGGAGATAGTTGCTCACATCATGTGTGTAGGCTGAGATAGCACAGCAGATATAAGTAAAAGCCTCTTAGAACAGTGAACACAGAAGCATAGCTTAAAAATAGCACAGCACCAAACATTTGCATATGCTAAATGTCACTTTGAAACATGGAGTGTGTAGGGAAATGATTTGTGAGTGCAGCATGAAAACAGTGACTTTATTGCTGCAGAAAATTGCATTAGCTTCAGAAATTACTTTATTTTCACAAGGTTTCAGTGGATGTAACCCAGGCAGCAAAAAGCATCACAGCCACTGGCACCGTGCAATGAACAAAGAGTGTTCCAATGTTTAAGTGCATTCCATAACACACCCAGACTATTTTCGTTAAAACTACATCTTCATCCTGGAGGGCACTTTTAGGAGGGTATGACCCAAATGAAAAACCTACACCTGTGACCTTTCTGTGCTGATGTTTAGGTTGGTAGTTGGTGTTTGTGCTGTATCACAAGGGAAGTGAGGAGTGGCAGTACTGGTATAAAACCAAACCTGTTTCAATATCAGGTGGAGGTGGGTTGGAATTTTTCTGAGGAGCCGTGGGCTCCTTTATCTGCAACCAGCTGATAAAACTGTTTGGGTAGATCCAGTCAGGTTCCATGTGGCACACAATATGAGGTGGGAGGGCAAAACCGCACGCTACCTTCAGCATCCTGGCATCCTGCACCCCGGGTACTTTGGTGTAGGCTCAGGCCTGCTCCAGTTTGCATCCAGCTGCCAGAGCCCTCCTTCAGGCCACTTTTTTTTTTCACTTTAAAACCATCTGGCAAACTGCAAACACAGTAATTGCAGGGGTAACGCTGGAGAGATGCTCTTTTGTGCAGGGTGGCAGAGTTCTAATAGCCAGAGACTCTCCCAAAATGAGGGAAGTTTCAGGCACTACGAAAGCCATATTTGCTGGAGTGTCTTTGTGCTCCCAGTCTGGCATGGAGCAGCCTCCCTGAAGGATGCCAGGCCTGGAGCCTTTTCCCTGGCTTGCTGTGCACTGCAAACAAGAGCACAGTGTTTACTTCACTCACCGCTGGGCCCCGCGGGGAGAGTTAAACACAGACAGTGCCAGAGCTGCTGAGTTCCACATAAAACAGCAGGGAAAGGATGGGAGGCTGCAGAGGAAGCAGCAGTTGGAAGTGGGATGGCCCAAAGCAGCCCAGATAAAGCTTCCTGAGGTGGAGTCACTGGGTGATACCCAAGGGCAGGAGCACCCCACCTCTGATTTCCTCCACAAGAATACATTTTTTGCATTGATGGGCTTGTAAATCCCATTGACTCTTTCAGGCTGAGAAATTTTTTTTACTTTTCAGCCTTCTAAAATCTATGATACATTTCCTACTTAAAAAGATTTAGCTATCTTAATTCTTTAATTAATGAATCTTTGTGAGCACTGTCAGAGGCTGACCTTACAGCACAGAAATCCAAGTAGGTTCTGGTTTGCATCTAGAAAATCTGCATGCTCCAGGCTTCTGTTCCCTTCTTTATTTAAATTACAAATCAGTCAGAAGAGACAAAAAAGAAGTTCTGAACTGTATGAGCCTTTTAAAGTGGATTCTGTTCTGGTTCATGATTGTTTTAGTGTTCTTTGGGAACTGAATTTGAATTCTGGGTCAAACCTTTGCCCTTGGGTCAAATCTTTGCCAGGGCATCTAAGTCCAGTTGGCACCCATTAAAAATATTAGTCTTGCAATGCAAAGGGAAGCAGGGAGAGCAAAATTAATTAATTTCACTTCAGCTCTTGCATTTCCTGGCTTGATGTATAAAGTTAAGATACTGAATGGGTCTTCCCAGCCCAATTTTTCTCATTTCAGTAGCACCAAAGGAAAAGCAGCGGTTTAGACAGTAAAAGAAGAAAATATTTTGGTGGCTTAATTCTCCAAGGGGGTTTTCAAAATTCAAAATGATTCTGTTTTCTCCTTGACCAAGCATCATTATAGAATTATCTCCTTCAAAGGGAGCTTCATCTTAATTTTTCAAAGATTTTTTTCAAGCTATTTTCTGCCCTTCTCCCCAATAACAAGGGTGTTGATCAGTTGCTTATCAGGAAACATGAGTTACAAATTTGATTTCTCAGACTGATGCTTTCCAAGGATCTGTGTCATCTCTCTTGTCCATTATTTCTGAGAGGTTCACAGAGAATTCCATGAACAAAGAATATCAAAATTATTTGAGCTTTTATCCTGGATATCTGCTGAGCCTCCCACCATGAGATGAGATCGGAGTTTCCCCTATTATCACTCACGGAAAAATTCCTGCCAAATAGATTCTCCTAGATCTGGGTAAGTGCTCAGGGCCAGCACAGCATTGCAAGGTACCTCTAATTTTCCTTGTAAACACCTCATCAGATGTTCCAGCAGCTGTCCTGAAATGCCCTGACCCTGGAGATAATAGTTTTATCAGAGGGAGGACGGTTCCATCTGCTTCTCTCAGGCTGAATTACAGAACTGGAAATGCTTCTGTGCTTTCATTTTTCCTCCCAGTGACCACCACACCTATTAATGAAAGGTACATTTCTGGGCAAATTTTCCCCATTGTTCAAGGTTAATGAAACAGCAGGAAAACAAAGTTACTCTGTTATATTTGAAGAAAATCATGAAGATCCATTACTCCTAAAAGAATTCATTACCTTCTGCTTTTTCTGTAAGTCAGGCAAAGGCAAAGACTGGGATTCATCATATCCCTGTGAAATGATGAAACGACAGTTAGCAGGAGGAATTTTCAAAAAAGAAACCAGTGAACTCAGAAGAGAACTCTGTTTCCTTGGTAACACTTTTTTCCTTATTAAAGGAAACAGATTCTAGTACCTGTCCTAAGAGTTATGATGGCAAAATACTGTTAAAAGTTGTGCTACACTGTCCAATGAGAATTTAGAATTTTGCATAGAAAAAAATAGGTTGGCCAAGCAAGTCCACCTGTAAAACACTAGACAAAACACTAGGTAAGTTACCCGTCAAATTGAGAATTCTCTCTGTCATGTGCTTTTCATGTTCTGTTAAATCTGTTCTGAAATCTGTGAATGCAAACTTTGACTACAAAACACCCTCAAGCTGCACCAGGGGAGGTTCAGGTTGGACATGAGGGAGATTTTCTTCACGAAAGGGTGGTCAAGCATTGGAAGGGGCTGCCCAGGGAAGTGATGGGGTCTCATCCCTGCAAGTGCCTAAGAAATCACTGAATGTGGCACCCAGTGCTCTGGTTTAGGTGATGTGATTGGTCAAAGGTTGGACTTGATGATCTTTGAGGTTTTTTCTACCCTAATGATTCTGTGGTAGGTAGTCCTCATGCTCTCAGTGTTAATTACTGTTATGAAGGTCCGTTTTGAAATATTGCAGATTATTGAAACCAAAAGAAAGCACTCATTCTATAAAGACTTAAGTTACCAAAGTAGACCCAGGCCCTTGCTTGGAAAGTGTCTTTGGCTGTGGCTGATGTCATCAACTCTACCCAAACCACTGCAATCTCAGTGGAAATTGGCTCTCTGGATTCCTGTGATTTTTTTGTTCTTTATATAGATATTTTTTCACCAGTTATTCACCAAAGTCAATGGCTGTGTTAAAATATTTCCATATTTATGATCACATTTGAGTTGGAGAGTCCAACAACTCTGTCTTTACTACAGTTTTTTGGTAGCATTTTTCCTACCAGGATTTTCTTCTGATGTAGCATCTGGTCACAGCCTTATCCCTGCCTGTGATATCCTGTTATCCCCTGTTATCTCCTGGGAATGTCTAGGAAAATGGGCTGACAAACCCTTAATAAAATTTATCTGTGTGGGCATAAAATAGACATTGATGGAGAGAGAATGCTGCACATGGAGAGTTATTCCAGCCATATTAAGGAGAAATAAAACATATTTAGCACTATTTTCTATCCTCTTCAATATTCCTCTAAAAGGATAATTTTCCAAGGCAGGAAAATACTACAGGGAATGGATTTTGCAATGAAACTCTGAGCTGGTGCATAATGTACATTTATTTACCAACAGACTCATTCAGTGTTTACTGGTAATGTCCTGGGACATTTCTATGATTGTTCACTTTTTTCTCCCTTTTTGTGAAGCATCCAGAGAGTTCTGATATTAAAAAAAGAATTTGGATGTGATGGGCAACACTTATGCCCCATTGTGGGCTGTGCTCTATAAAGGAGATTAATCTGCAGTGGGAGGATGCCTGGTGTGAACTCATTAGATTCTCTTTGCTAGCTGGGAATGGAATTCAAATAAAAATAACAATAACTCTCCTTTCCACCCTCCCCCAGTGCATTTCAGTGCTCACTGAGTGCTCTAGGGATGTCTGCATTTCCCTGTGTCTCACTATGTTAAAGAAGAATTAAGTCAGGTTTGGATTTTTTTTTTTGAGGATTGTTTATGGAATGGGAGTGACGGAAAGGACAGGTAAAACACAAAGAATTAAGAATATGACAAGCAACCGTCACAGTTCCAGATTTGCTTTGCTTTTGCTTGATAATCTATTCTGTTGAAAGTGGATTTTATGCAAAATGAAACCGAGGGGAAGTGAACCCAACTTTTTAAATGTTGTGAAGAAAAAAACCACATTTCAGCAAGCAGGACTTGGTTAGTCATGCCTTGTGCTGTACCCACTTAAATATTCTCTGCTTCAGTCTTTTTGAAAAATGTAGATAAACTACCCTTCAGCATGTAAGTCTTCAGCTGATATCATCCTTCCACAAACTCAGTAAGGGAATCTAAAAATTCAGTATCAGCAGTATTATTTTGGATATTAAACTTGCAGCTGGGTACAGTCCACTTTAACTTCCCTGAAATAACTCACGCTGCTTCCAAACCGATTTATAAGCCAACTGTTTCAGCTATTAAGTGCAACAGTTTTTCGTTGCTTATTTCAGCTGGAATTATTGGGTTTTATCTTAAAAAAAGAAACCTGAAAAACCACCAAGCCATCCCCTTAAAGCACCGCTCTTCTGCTTTCTTTGGATTTATAAAAGATTGCTGTCGTAAGAGACTCCAGGTTCAAAAAGGCAAAGAGATTGTTTTTCATCAGCATCGTGACAGTTGTTAGGAAAAAGAAAAAAAATCCAGAGGGGAGATTTATGGAAAAGAAGAAAAGGCCAATTTTATCAGTGAATTTTGTTTACAGGCTGATAAACAGAGCTGCTATCTGGCCACTGGAATCTCTGCCTGGGTTTGGTGGAGATACGGAGCACATTTCCAGTGCCTGCTGCAGATCCTGGAGGGCTGCACGTAACCAGGGTCACGTACACAGGGAACACTCCTGCTTTTGCCTCGGTCACGGAGCCCCAGGCTGGCACGGAGCTTTGAAATAAGAAGGCAAACTCCAAGGCTGCAAACTGCATCAGCCCTGGGTCTTTCAGCACACCTCATCTGAAACTGTAACACAATTCCTCTTCCATTGTGGAGTACCACACAGCTTTTAAAAATATTAAGAAAATTATTCAGAGGACTTGGAAAAAAACCACGCCCTGTGTGTAGCATTGAGCTCCTTTTTGATTTTAGTTCTTTTAAGGTTTTAATGCTTCCCAGCAGTGATTTCTTTTCAAGGTTGAATTAAGAGTTGCACTCAAGTTTGTATCTTAGCTGAGTGTCCCACTGTGGCTTTGTTATCTAAGTGCCCTGCACAGCAGCAGCAAAGGCAGCAGTGAGTGATATATTCCAGGTGTACTCTCTGGATAAGAATAAATGGGAATCTGCTCAGTGTAGAGGAACTGTTCCCTTTCAGGGTTTAAACTGAAACATGTTAAATAAGAATAAAATTAACTGAGGAAAAAAAAAAAGATTTGGGATATGACTTTTTAGGTGCCCTGGGAGATTTTAATATGTGGCTGTATAAAAGTGTTTTGAAGTGTTTTGCACTTGAAAAGCCTTTGCATCATCAGGCATGGACAGATAAACCATCAGCAGCAGGAAAATTTAGTGTCAACAGCAGCCACTTGCAACATTTTCACTCAGGATTGTACTGACTCAGTGCATATTTGGTGTCACTGGTTAAAATCACTTCTGTGCTTTATGGTATATTTCTTTCTTTCTTTTTTAATCTTGTGTTTTGCTGGGACTAATGAGAACCACGTCTTTGGAGTTAGTGTGTAAGTAGTGTTTACAGTGGTGCAAGAAATCCTTCATCCTTATTTTTTCCCAAATGTCTTTTTAACACTGGTCACTGAGATACCTTCCTGATCCCTTAAAATAAAACCACTTCTCAACCTTTTCTCTTCTTCCCCTCACATATATCAAGTCTTGCATATACAAATTCATAAATACATAAATGTATACATATATGAATGCAAAAATACCCCAAAAGAAGCTATGGAACAGCCATGGCTGTAGATGATTCATGCCCAACACGTGAGCTCCTGGAGCTGGTGCACATTCTTTGATGTACATAAACAGTAGGACACCCCAATACTGCTGTAATTAACTGTAATTAACAGAAGGTGATGGCTGCTGTGGTGGGAGGAAGGTGGAAGTGAACCAGCACCTCATGGTTTGGAGATTCTCTGTGGGAGCACTAAACTGGGGAGTAATTCCTGAAGATATTTTAGATTTAGCCCCTTGTCCTTTATTAAGCACTCAACACACATAAATCCAATTGTTTTCTCTCTGGTTACCTCAGGGAACTCCATTCATTCAGGACACAATATATTAAACTTCAATAAGCTGAGGAAACATTTGTTATCTTCAGTGGAATAATATCCTATCACCAACTTCCATGGTATTCCCTTCTAATCTTGCACCTGATCATGAGAGGATCACTGAAGAAGCAGGGGAATCAAGAGTTCTCACATTCATAACTGCTTTGTATGAAGTGTGTAAAGAAATAACCAATAACCTTTTTAATTCCTGTGATGTTTATGTTTCTCCTGTGTTCTGTTTCTTTTCTGATGGAGGTTAACTTGTATTGGTGCTTAAACTTGAGCTCAGATTTGAATTTCAGAGTATTCCCAAGTACTGAGAAAAGTCTGTATTTACTAAATTGAAGCTTGAATGACAAGAATTTTATGATGTCATCTTCCTAAAATGCATCAACAGCAACGTGCACTGTGCATTAAAAACCTGCAGAGAATTAGGATGTGTGAACTGTTTAGGAAATAGTGTAATCAACAACTAAATAATGTACTTTGTTTGCTACATTATTGCTAATGTCTTATAGGTTTTGACAGTGTAACTGTTATTTGTTTTTTATTATTCCAGAGCAAGTGGCCAAATGCTGGAAATTGTTTTCCCTTGGGTGTACACACACCTTGACACTGTTCTTTTTCACCCTCCACATCTCCCCTGCTTTTTTTCCCCTAAAATTTTTTCCCCAGTGTGTAAGAAATAATAATCCTTTCTGCTTGTATCTAGAAGTGGAACTAAATGCAAAAGCAAGATTTTAGGTGTTAGTCTTACAGAAAACAGGAGAGTGTGGTGATTAGGAAGTGCCTTTTATTAGGAAGTTCCCAATAACAAGAATCCAAATCAGAGCACTTTGCAGTAAATTAAGAAGAATAATCTTGCAGATATAATTGCTGAATACACATAGCCTGTACTGCAGGAATTAAAAGATCATATCTTAGATTGCTACAAACATTTAGCAAAAAAACAGCAGTGATTATTTTTTTGGCCTTGATTTTCATTTCCAGCAGGTGCCTTCTTCAGGTAATGGTGAGGGGCTCCTAAAGGACAGAGTGGAAAGAGTGAGATTGTAAAAGACCCCCAGGTCTCTTAAAATTAAACAGACATTCCTGAAGCTTAAAATATCCTTTAAGTGTGCATTTACAACTCTATTTAAAAGTAGAGGCTTCTCCTCAGGAACTTCTTTGCTACAATTAGATGACCAAGCTCATACTGCTAATTATTGATGGTTTGAGACCTGATCAAGAGATTGGCTTTGAGGTGATAAAACAAATAGAGTTTGTAAAAATATTTCTTTGATAGCCCACCACATATAATGGGTGTGTTTTTCCCACACCTTAAGACATTGTACTTTCCCCAGGGGAGCACAGTGGCAAAATATCCCATTAAAAACCAAGTAAACAAAATAACAAACTCACATCATTCCCCCTCCCAAAACACCCTCATCCATGAAAACTTGAAGCCTGCTCTGACAAATGCAAACTCCAGGGCAAGCATATGGAAGAAAATCCAAAGATTTCGGGGCAGGTCATGGGAAATGTCACCGATCTTGACCTTGATTATAATCATTAATAATTGTTACAAGGCTCATGTTGTTTTTAAGGAATGCAGTAATAAAATTTCAGCTCCCTGGAATTGGAACCAAATATTGCATTTAATATGAGAAGACTTTCCTTGGAGACTGTGTTGCTTGCATAGTAAAGAGGGCTTGTCATCTTTGGTTTCTGCACTAAACACGACTGGAATGTTTAATATCGTTACTAAAGAGAACATAAAAGGAACTTTCATCTTAGGAAAGAAATGTACTTGATGATATAATAGGTTCCCATTTTTAATGAAGTAGTTTTCTTTTTCCTTGTTACTTTACATGGTCATCATTAGGAATATTGTCAATTTCTACAAGTTCAAGCACCCAAAATGCATTTGAAGGGTTGCAGCTTTCAGCCCAGAACATTCATATGGTATGTGACAGCCAACAGGAACTCTCCCAAACATTCTGTCCTTGCCATACCAGGCCAAATCTGAACTCCAGTAAATCCCTTTGAGGCCTCCAAAATGCCCATGAATGCTGTTTTTCTGAATTAGGTTCTTACGATCTCTTTTTAAAGCCCACCCATATTGGGTGGTTAGGGTGGCAGAGGGATTTGCTGAATCCTACATTACGAGGGTTCTGAAAATCTGTGTCTTTTCGAAGTCCTCCTACAAATAAAAAGCTTATACAGAATTATGTATCCCTACTATAGAATTTATAACTGGACTTGAAATACCCTAGAAAGGTGTTCAATCCCTTATTGCTTCTGTAAAGGTTTTTTTTTTCACAAGGAGGTTTATATAGGACTGTTTTTCTGTGGGCAAAATGCACCTGTGAATTTGTCTGTTCCTCATTATCACGTCCCAGACCAGACATGAATACCTGACTTGTGTAATTCTTCAAGTTTTAAGGTGGGTCTTAACTTCCAGTCCCAGCTGGAATTCCAATTTCCCATGCCATGTGCTCACATCCTACAACTCTCCTCCCCAACAGAGTGGACTACTCATGGTCAGAGGTTAAAATTATATTTATAACAAATCATAGGGTTGGACTTGATCTTAGAGACCTTTCCCAACTGAATTCTGTGATTTTTCCAATCTGATTCACTGATTCTATAACTCATTCAAAAAATGGTTTATGAGGAACAATAAAAAGCAAAGCAGACTTCTCCAAGGCTGATCCCTCCTGGATCTGAGGAGGCCTATGGACACAGCCCACTCTTCCAAAACAAATGCACCTCATTCTGTCTCTGTCTCACACTTCATAATCTTCCTCAAGGAGGATTCTCTGCTGCTTTTGAGAAACGTCTGACAGGTCATTATTGAACACATTCCTGTCTTTGAAACTGGGATTCCTGCTTCCTAAAGCCCATGGATCTGTTCCCTCCTTTCAAGTGCAATTTGCTATCCTGTTCAGGGATCTTCTTTCTTCGTTTTTTCTGTCTCTGTTCACATGTGTCTGTGTCGGGTTTTTGTTCGGTTGTTTGTTTTGGTTTGTGGCGCTCTGTTTGGTTTGTTGTTTCCATGCCATAGTAAGACAGCGCTGTCATTTTTGTAACCTTTATAAATGGTTTCCTTTTATGAATGTTTCCATTTATAAATACCATCTCTGTTGTAGCATCTGTGATGTGATTTCAAACTAATCCAAGTCACTGCGTGATCTCCAGACAGTTTAGAGATAAACACGAGGCCTTGGGAACTTCTGTAGCAACTCAAAGTAGCACAGCTGAGTATCAGCACGATCTGAGTGTTGACACAAAGCTTTTTTTTTTTCTTTAAATGCCCTGGAATGTAAGTCTTGAGGGCTTCTGCAACTGAATTACGTTAGAGCCTCCCACCTCCACTTTTACTCACTGATAAAAAATTGGCTGTTGAGCATTTCTGGGGTGAGATGAAATGGAAATGTTGTTATTGATTTATGTGTACTGTCTTCATTTACTTGGCTGTGTTACATTGAAGAGTTGTTTATTGGTCCCTGGGTTCCATTAATCAGCATTCCTCCTTCTCACACCCCGTGGAGGGCCCCCAAAGCCCTTGTTTTAAATTTGTGCAACTCAGGGGCCCTCAGGAGAATCATAAAACCATCCTGGGTTGTGATTCTCTCCAGAAGGAAGGCCAAAGTACAACTCTCATTTGTGTCTGGGTGATCAAGAATCAAACAGTGGCATTTTCTATATTTTTATGATGGTACCCATCTGTATTTATTTTTCAGTACAGACCTTTAGGAGTAATATTTGCAAATTCAAGGATTCTGCAAGTAAAAATAGCACTGACAACATTTTACCTGTTCCAAATGTCCAGGAAGAAGGGAATCTCTCAAGGAAAACTATCCTTCAGCTGCAAAGCCACGAGCTCATGAGATCAGTTTTCAATTACCAATACATAGATTGGCATGAAAATCACGATCCTACCCATTTTTTTCCCCCAGTTTTCCCCTTCCCCTGGTTAATTTGCTCTGGCATAGTGTGAGGGCTCAAGATGCATGTGGCAGAGGGACTCTTGACCTCCTGAGCAGCCTAGTTTGTGCTGCTTTTGAGCAGCCTGTTAAAATCAGCTCAGACAAGTGGCAGTCAGGCTGAGAGATGCACTGCAGGGGAGTCATTGCTGCTGCCAAAGTATTTACAAGAAGCCAAGATGCAAACCGGGGGGCAAAGGACTTCTGGAGCTGGAGAATGATGATTTTAACCTCAGATATATTTGTCATGGCTCATAAGAGTGGGATCAGTGTGGAGAATCCGCTACTGGCAAGGAGAAGGCAAAGGGATGAGATTTTAATTGCAAACATGTTTATTAATGGATGCAGGGATATGATGGGGAGAAAGAGAGTTTTCATTTCTAACACATGTGGATTATTAATCATGAGTGATCCTAAGGCTACAAACGGGAATCTGCCTGGAGGCAGAGGGCAGAAGAGGTGATTTTTATTAAATATATTGAGCCAATTTCTGTCCTCTGACATAAGCACACAGATTCCCTGGAACTCCATGGGAGGCCTACACTTGCATTGCAAGGCATAATTTTAATCCATACTCATTAATCATAATTAAAAATTCAGTTCAAGGCAGGTCTGAGGAATATGTGGCTGGGATGGGATTAGGGCCAAGGTAATCTACTTTGTCAATGTACATTTCGTAAGGTGCCTTGTGAGGTCCCTCCTGATGAGAAATTAGAGTGTTCAGTTTAATTATTTTTAATCCTGTAAGGATAATACAAACAGGCTGAACCTAAATTCTGAAGTGTTTGACATCTGCAATTGAAATCCACTTAGAAACCTTAAATATGTATATTTTAAATGTTTTGGACAGGTGCATTGATTTCATAATTTCAAGTGACAGCACTTTTGATGATAGGGATGCAACACATTTGAGTCACTTATCAGATTTCAGAGGTTGTAGAAGCTCTTCATAAAGTCTCAGTAAGAAAATCTCAGGAGATGATTGTGCTAATATATATATAAATATATATATTTTTTTTTAATATGGTGCTGTTTCTTGCCTTCAGGTTACCTTTTGTTCTGAAAACTGAAACCAGTTGGAAAGATTGGACATCAGGAAGAATTTCTTTATTGCAAGGGTGGTCAGGTATTGGCAGGAGCTGCCCAGGGAGGTTTGGAGTTGCCATCCCTGGAGGGATCCAAGGAAGGCCTGGATGTGGAATTTAGTACCATGGTTTGGTGACAGGGTGGGGATTGGGAACAGGTTGGACTCGAAGATCTTGGAGATCTTTTCCAAATTGGATGATTCTGTGAAGACCTGGGGAAGAGCTCCTAACCTTTGAAAAAAGATGAATTCATGACTTGCCATATAGAAATGAGACTAGAATTATTTTATATAAATTCTCTTTAAAGCAAAGGTTTAGATGAGATGGCCACAAACAGTTGAAAAAATGGTGTAAGTTTAATTTAATAAACAAGAAATTTATTAACAATTAGCATTGAAGAACACTGCACATTTTCACCAAGGCAGAGATCTCCAACCTCCCCTGACTCAAGTCTGAGTGTGTGTCTGATTCACAATTAACACCTAAATGATTATTGCAGAAAGTTTTCCTTTGGAAGCAGAAGGATATGCACTGCACTTGTTGATGTATTTGAATATCAGAAATGGTGGGTTCTGCTGCTGTAAATATTTATTGTTTAACTTCATTGGTTATGCTCAGCAAACCTGGGTGTTTAAAGCTGTGGTGAGCAGGGTTCAAGCAATGCAAAGGCAAAAAATAGTAGTTCAAAAGTGAAAGGAGTTTTGTTTACTTTTTAAGCCATTAATTGATTAACTCTCCTTCTGTCTCCCAGCTAGTTAGGACAAAACAAAACAAAAACAAAAAAACCACAAACAAACAAAACAAAAACAAAAAACCACAAACAAACAAACCAAAAAACTCAACCAACCAAAAAAAAAAAACCCTGCTTTCTGTGGGAACTGAGAATATTAAATTCCAAAGGAAGAAAGGTGAGAGATTAGGAAAGCCAGAACTGAGGGCACTGATTTGCCATGCCTTGCTGGTGTCTGGGAAAGCTGATTTTTGCCCTCCAAGCATCTTGAAAGCAGGTGCTGACTCACCACCCTGATATTTGTTAATCACAGCATCCATCACCAAATATTAGGGATCTTATTACAGGCTGACACCAGGAGACAAAGTTTGCTTTGTTAACGTTGGAGTTTGAAACTTGGCCTTGTATTGCATCTAAAAAAACCCCAAACCAACATTGTTAATTTTTTTTCCATGTCTTTGCCCGCCTTAACTGCAGTTTGAGCCACGAATTTTGCATGTCCACGGTACCTTTCGTACTGCCAGGTCATAAAAACTTCACCTTCCAGAGATGCCAATAATGGGATTTCCCTCTCATTGTGATAATGAAGTTTTAATGGAGTGGTATTAATCAATTTGCACAAAGTGAAATACATTCATTTTATCAAGAATTTTTACAATTGATGCTCTGCTTGTCTGGAGAAAATATTAAAAAATCTATGAGTACATTGTCATATATATCTTATTTTGTAGGGAGGACTGAGGTTGTTAGACCAGTCCTAAAAATTGCATCCAGGTACCCAGAGCTATAAAACACAGTCTTGAAAAAACAGCTTTTTATACCATAAAGTTTTAAGTCACAAATCATTTGTTATTTATATAAACTTTATTTTTATGCACAATAAGTTTTATAATATATACAACCCCCAAGAGAGTGTTCTATTTGTCTTATATTAAGATGGCAAAAATCCAAGGAGCAAGACATTTTCCTTCTCCAGTGGCATTCCAGGTCTTCTTTCCTTCTGTGAGGTTGTAACACTCCTATACTACTCATCAACTTTAAAAACAAAGAGTTAGATGTGGGATTTGTGCCAAACTCCTCAAAATTTATTAGTTTGCTTTCTTCCCAGCACATTTACCTCCTTCTGGTGAAAAACAGACTTGTGGGTGGCAGAATATGTGCAATATTATGGGTTATAGAAAGCAATCAGCTTTATGACAAAATTGGAGTAATTTTTAAATTGTTTTTTTAGAGTAAAGTAGATTTCACACTAGGAAGACTCAATAGGTTTTGGCTTTTTTTTTTTCCTGGCCTGGTTTCAACAGGTAAAGGGTGTGGTGCTCTCACTTGAAGTTTCCATTGAGTGTGTCCAGTTCTCTCTGGGATCATAAACTGCAAGTTAAAACTGGATTTATTTGTACTTAGCAATATAAATTTTATATCTAGCTGCCTATATTTGCTGTCTTTGTTTTTTTCTAAATCTTCACCTAAACCCTGAAAAAATCCAATTTATCTATGAGTTTCAATCTGTTTTTCTTTAATTCCTTTATTTTCATTAATGAACCCTTACCCAATAATATTTCCTCTGTGTCCTTTACTTCTAATAATCCTAGGAGGTTTTCGCTAAATCATAATAAAAATTTCATAGAAAAGTAACAAAAGCAATCTGTGTGGATCTTAAGGTTGGGGGTTTTTTTTGTACACTGATTATTTATTTACAATTTGAATTTTGAAAGCTAATACATAAACAGTGGTAATTCTCTTTGAAATATGGACTTAAGTTCCCTTGCTTTTAAACAGATAATTTTTCTTCCATTTAAAGAATGCTTGAATTACAAATTTTGTCTAAATAGAACTTTGTATTCAGCTCTCTCTGTGCAAACCAAAATTCTACACGCTTATTAAGAAAAGTAAATATCATGTAACCAGCTCATAAATTAAATTAACCTACAACAACAAAAACCAAGCCCAAACCCCAGTCTTTTGGGTCTTGTTAACAGCACTGAATTTTTGAAGAAGCACTGGGAGAGGCATCAGTAATTTATAAAAGCCATTTTTAAATCCATGAGAAGTGGTAATGATCAGTGGAGAGTCGAAAGCTGATATTGATAATTCCAAAAAACTCATCTACATGAGAGAATCAGGAAGCAGCGCAGTCACAGAAGGAGGACGTGATAAAATGTTGATATGAATGCAATATAATGTTAATTATTCATTTTGGGAAAAAAGCAGTGCTGGGAGGCTCTACAAGTACCATCGAATTCATTAAAAACAATTAAAATTAATGAAAACTGTTCAGTCTTCTTACTCCTCAGTCATCACAGTCAATGTGGGATTGTCAGAGATAGAAATTTTTGATGTCTTCCAGTTTTCCTTGAAGAAAATTCATCCTTGCAAGCCCCACATATCATCACAATAAAATCTGTTTGTAAAGGGCATTTTTAGGAGATTTCTGAGGAAAAATTAGTGTTTTCACATTTTAAAATAAAGTACACATAAAACTCCCTGTTCGCTGGGGATGGAGATGAAAAATCAAGTTTTTCATATAGATAGTAGATACATATTGAAGTTCTCTATAAGCTTGCTAGTTCATCATTCGAATCATGTAGAAATTGAGCAAAATGAAAAACTTAAATTCTTTCTTTCCCTACTGGGGCAAGGTATAAACTGCTATTCCACTATACTCAGACTTTTCTCCTGCAAGGGAAGAAAAATTGATGGTTTCTCTTACCACTGCTGATGGCATTTCCTCAGTGTCTTGTTTGTGGTTGCAGGAAGACTCTGTGAAATATTGTAAACTTACACAGGCAGTCTCTCTGCTTTTATTATTTATACTTTTCTTATTATTATATTTTTCATATGTCAAATATGCAGGAATGGCAAATCACAAATTTCCTCCCTAATGTTTCTACAACAAGGAGTAAGGAAAAAAAATCCATGAGAAACTCTTAGTGCACAAAGAGAGCACTAAACAACTTGTGGGGCCCATGCTGGTTTTGAAAACACCTCTGATTTCTGTTGGTTTTCATAGCCTAATTTGATTGTAAAATTATTTTACATAAGAATGTAAAGATAAACTATAAATAAGCTTTTCTAAAATGGGTAAAATATGCTGAGTAGGGAGCAAAGCATCACTGCTTGGTTTCCTGTTGTGCAGTTACTTCCATTCATCAGAATTGGAAAATCAGTTTAGACAAAACTCCATTGAATTTTAGAGTATTACTGATGTTCTGCTTGGGCCAGAGAGTTCACACTGAATTTGGGACACACTTGTCACATTTTAAGAGAACCTGGCCAATCTATTGTTTTAGGTGGTGATAGCAGGAATCCTGAGTGGTCTTGATTTACAGCTGCATGAAATTTTGGCAGTCTTAGCTACGCTTTGCTGCGAGTCTTGGGATTTATTCCAGCCAGAACGCAAATTTAAATGCAGAACTTACCAATTTTTATGAAAACAAACTGAGAAAACATCAGAGAAGATCCCAGTGCGTTGGGATGGCACGTCAGAGACAGCAAGTCTCATTATTCATTTCCTTTTTTCTCTTCTCCGTTCCACACTCAGTACAAACACGCCAGGAGACAGCTGCAGTAAATCTTCTCAAGTTTTGCATAATGAAGAGAGTTGAGTCTGTTTTATGTTGTTTGAGATAGCCATGTAGCTGATTAAAAAACCCCAACTAATCTACTAAAAAATTACTATTTCCAGGTCCTAGATATTTCTCCTTTCCCATTTCCACCTCATATTTCTTTTTATCACACCTTCCCTTTTCTGTCACTATGAAAGAACAGAAGGAGGAAGGAAAAGAGGAAGATCCTCAAATCTAAAAAATCTAGTTAAAAAGTATTTTTTGCAACAGTTTCAGTCAGCTTGAACTTTAAGTTGTCAAATGATTGTCAAATGACTTGAAGGGCTGGCAAACATAAGGGAATAGAACTTCAAGGATAAGAATATTTTGAAATGGACAATAAGAAAGAGTTTATAGTGATCCTGCAGCATGATAGAGGCATGGGGACAGCATTTTTAAGCCAAATAAAAAAGAATTAAATATATATGATAGGTTGCCGAGGCATAATAGAACTGTTCCTCTGTTTCATGAAATTTGTGGCTAGATGGCCTTAAAGAATAGAACAACTTGAAACACAGGAGTTGAAAATATGAGCATTTTCCAGTGTTTTTCTTGGTGGCAGTTAGAAAAGGTGTTACATTTACTGACACTGAGTGGATTTCTCTTCTCAACAGCTTGCTTTGGTTTCTGGGTATTGAAATAAAATGGCATGAGGGTAAGATTAGGCTCAGAGGGTCAGAGAACTTTGGTTTTTGCAGGCTTTCAACCAGGGAATTTTGTGAATCTCAGCTTCCTTGGAGAGGTGTATGGATGGCACCTGCTCCTGTGGTATCCAGCTGTGGGTTGAAGGCCAATCTCAGCTAAGAGGGGAGTTTCCAGGAGATAAAATGATTTCTTGAGGCTGATACCCCTCTGAGATCACAGCCCAGGCCTGATGGCTCTGGTTTTCCAGCAGTTCCAGCTGAAATCCTGCCCTGCAGAGCCCACTGGGGCCTCCTGCTCTGAACACCCTTTGCAGAGCACATTGTGCAGCCAGCAAGGCTTTGTCCCAGGGAGAACTGCCAGTCCAAACACTCCCACACCTTTGCTGACCAGCGAGGAAGCCTTCCCAAGTGCTCTGAAAAGAAGTTCTTGTGGGGAGGCAGCGCTCTGTGCAGTTTGACAGGGCTCTGCTGGGAATCCCTGCTCAATACCTGGCTGGGAGCTGGCACCTGAACTGGGCAGGCTGCACACAAATCACTTTGCTGGTGAACTGGGAGCCTGAACTAATAAAATAAAGCAGTACAGAAGTGAAGAGCTGAACTGTCTCAGAAATGACACAGCCTGTGTGCTTTCCAGTGTGCACTGTAAGGAACATTCTCATCTGTCTCTCTCTCTCTGAGTGGCATTTTCAGACATCAGCAGGTGAAGGTGTACAGAAGATGCATATCAAAGCATCAGTGGAATGCCATAAAGAGCTGGTTGCTTTTTGAGTGCTATTATACACCTGAAAAGGCTCCTATGGCCACAGGTTTGTCAGGAGAAACAGCACCTGGGTAAGGTTTAAAAAGATTCTTTACCAAGGTCTTACAACTTTAGGTAATCATTTGGTTTTCACTGATTTCCTCCTATGTTGGCAAAGTTATGTCTAGTTAGAGAGCAGTAATAACAAAAGGTGTTGTAGTGTTCTTGGTATTACAGCAGAGAAGATGATAAAAACTCTGATCTAAACAGAGAACAAATGCATATACCTGCTTAATATCAGGAAATAAATCCTAGATCTTCCATTTTTATCCAGTTACAAATATAATCAATATAAATATCAATCATATCATTGCTATTGGATGTTATTATGAGCAAGATATCAGCATAAGTGGAGGTTGTAGAAGCAAAACAAAATCAAGGCTGTAATATCTGTACTGTTCAGCTATTTGATCAATGGGGGCAAACAGAAATTATATTCACTTGGTCTTAACCCAAAACTGGGAAAATTGATGAGGTATACCCATTGGCACTTTATAACATGCACCTTAACAAGTGCTTCTTTCCCTTTTGTTTTGTTCCGTGCAGTTTTTTTCATCCTTCCCCAGGTGAAGAGTCTACAAACATAATGTGTAATAATAGTAATGACACTAAAAGTTAATTGGTGAAATTGATGAAAAGAGAAATTTTTTATAAACTTTTCCAGTCTGTGTTCAAAACTTGGATGGGAGGGCATAAGAAAATGTTGACAGAGATCTACCTGTTCTAGGACTCACAGCAAGGTTTTTATTTAACCTTGCCTTAATTTATGGGAAAGGGAGGGAGAGCAGGAAAAGGAAGAGAGCAGACTTGACACCTTTGGTCAATTTTGGTTTCTTCAGGGCTGGCCCAACAAAGCAATAAATGTTCACATTTTCAGTGGGAAAAAAGTACTCTGCTGTGTAAGTGGAAGACAAATGGGAGGAAATGAAAGCTAAAAAATAAAAAAAAGTACTTGGAATACTCTCATGAGACTGAAGGAATTGAAAGAAGCCATTCAGGTGGCTAAGGATGTGGATTTGGAGGAGCTCCCTTCTGTTGGTGAACTCTTACCTGGCTACAAACCTGCTAAGGAAAACAAAATAAAAATTAATATTAAACAATAATTTGAGTTGCCACATAATAGGCACATCCACAAGCAATGTCAGCTTTTACAGGCCGAAAAGAGTATGAAGTATAAAAAACTACACATCTGTGGGAAACAACAGATCTTCTGAGAGGGATGAGCCTGTTCAGCCCTAAAACAGAGGAACACCCTTTTAATTTTCAGAAATATTTTGGGTTTCTAAAATTGCATTCATCACCTGTTTATCCCTAAATTTTCAGTGTCATCCTTTATTTCAAATATCTGATTTCAAAACACTTTGGTATAAATAGGACACAGTCATTTGTGTCTCTGGGAGTGTCTCCCAGTAGCAGCCTCGTTTAGGGCTTGTCAGAACTGCTCTGTCAGGCTCTCCTCACACCTGTGAAATGGCACTGCTGGTTCCATGTCGCCACTCAGCTGAAACCATTGCTCAGGAAGCTCTTGCAGCTAACAGAGGTTCAAGCCAGTGCTTACATCTCTTATTTACTCATTAATTAAATGTGAGCTGACAGCAACAACCTGACAGAAGATATGGCATTAAGCACTCTCTCAAATCCTGGTCAGAACAATGACAGGGCTGAAGTTATATGAGAAATATTAGGCTCCAGAGACAAATTATAAAATCTGCGCCTAAGGAACGTATATTTCCATGAAGACATTATTTTATGTATTTACTGTATCTTGGGAACAAACAAGATCAGACAAGGTTTGGGGTGAAGAGAAGGGAGATTTAAAGCTTGATCTGCCTCTGGGAGTTGGTGATTATTGATGTCAGGAGAGGCCTCCTTGTGCTGCGCTGCATTTCATGCCTCACCTGTCAATTATCATTTCAGTATTTAGCCATCTTTGTCCATCCAACCTTCCTGTTAAACTCCTTTCTGGAACTGCCCTGTTCTTTGGGCAAAGGAACTGAGGACCTACCAGGGATCCCAGACAGTGGTTCTCCAAAGCATAAACTGCATCACCTGAGAGTGGGTGGCTTGAGCCAACATTGTCCTCAGTCAGCAGAAGAATGCCACTGATTTTAATATTCACTGGAACCCTTCCTTCTCTCACAGTATGGGCTTTGAAACAAATAAATGCCGTTGGAGCACTGGATTTACTTTAAGATGTGAAATTGGCGTTAAATACATTTGAGGTTAACCATCTGTTAGCGGCATTAAATGAGAGATTGAGCAAGTCAAATAAATGTAAGTGATAGCTCTTGGAAGCCTTTCACCTGCCTGTAACCATGACAAGAAAGGGAAAATTCTCAAGACCATTTTTGCTTTCTGCATGTGAATTAGTTGGCTTTAATTGAAATTCTTCAGAACTTGATTTTAGCGTAGTTCCCTGCTTTTACCTTGAGTTTATTAAATTTTTATGTCTCCCACATCCTATGCATTTAGTTTTCCAGTAAATGATCACAGTACAGTGGTTTCCCAGCAGTGAGGTAATACTACAGAAATAGTCCAAGCTGAGTATGCTTCAAAGTGTTACATTTTTGCCTTTGTTTCTTGCCTTTTTTTTTTTATTCCTGCAGAAAACAGTTCCAGACTGTTCAAAGTTTTTATAACAGGAAATGTATACAGAGCTGTGCTGTTTATAAACAGCACTAACTGTACCACTGATCCAGTGCCTTACTTACTGGGTGTAGAACCAGTCTGCAGATTTTTAATATAATCAGGCTGTTTGATTAAGATGGTCTTTTCTTTATTTCTGGTCTTCATTTGAAATGAAGGCCTAGATAAAAGCTAATTGCCTGAAACTCCCTGATAAGACAAAAGCCAATGCAGTGTTGTCTTTCTCAACAAAAAAATGAATCCACTGAGGAAGCTCAAGTCTTTCTGTTTATTTGTAAAGTGGCAGCAAACATTTGTGGTGATGCTTAGTGCAGGACTCTGTGGATAAATTAAGCTGGAGGAATAACACATCTTTATTTTGAACTATTTTAGTTCACTTTCTGCGTCTCTAATTAAAGGACAGCAGGTATCAGCTCTGTATGTCAACAGAATAGAATTATCTCAGTATTTTAAGCAGCCTGTTTTCATCCATGACCTCTCCTTCTCTAAGAACCCCCTGGCTTCTCCACCTCTTCTATCAGACACCTTTTCCTTTTGCAAAGGATTGAGTAAATAGTTAAAGCATTGATGGTATAAAATTGTAAACTGAGTGCTGTTTATTGCCCTGTTCTCTGGGATGGGCAGGGACAGTCCCACCTAATGCCAAGAAAATGCCTTCTTTGGCTCCAGGCTTTATTGGAAGCCATTCTGGAGCCAAGGACATTTTGAGGCCTAGATCCAAGCCTGTATGGAGATGGCAGTGCAGAATATTTTGTGAAAGATGGAAACTTAACAGTTGAATTCATTTAATAATTATTTAGTGCATACACCTTGTCAATGTATTAGGCCTCATTTTCAGTTTTAAAGTACCCCAACAGAAGAGAGAGGCAAGAATTGGAAATATTGCAACTGACCTTAAATTCTATTCCTGAAAAATAGTATTTGTGAGGCCAATTACCAGCTTGTGCCAGTTTTATTATAATTCTGCTTTGCCCAGCCCATCTCTCATTTTCCAAATGTATTTGAATTTTAAAAAAAAGCCAAATTTCACCAAAAAAAAAAAAAAAGGTAAAGGATCTCTTTGATGAGTCTGCTGGTAATGATACATCATGTTGTAAAACCAGCTTTCATGTAGTTTTATTTTTAAAATTTTTTTCTTGAAATAATTTATTTAGAAATGGACTTGTTTAGTTCTTTCTCTTTTAATGGGAAAACAAAGTATATGTAATAAAAAAAGAGCTGACATGCAAATCTCAGTACAAGGTGAGTCTCTTGGTGATAAGTAAAAAGATTTAAATAATTGCTCTTCTGCAATGCTGTGTTCTCTGTATTATTGTGAGTTTACGTTCATGTTAAACTTTGAGCATATTACCATGAAATGGGATGAAAATCTGTGTTTGTTTCTCCCTGGCAATCAAACAGCCTTGGTTTTGGTGCCTAATCCAAAGCAGAAGTAAAGAAAATGACTTCTGGATTGAGTTTTTTTGCTAAACTTCCTTATTTGTAGCTGACTATAATTCAGATCTGGAAATCTGATCCTGACTCACCCATCTGGCTTTTTACTTGTAGAAATATAGGTCAGTGCAGTTCTAACACAGTGAATCATGCAAGTATTTTTGTCTGCAAGAATAAGCCATATATACATTACACGTTATTCCCAGGCCTCCTTTCCATGCCTTCTGGGGTTTTTGGGGGGAATGTCGTGTGTTTGCATTCCTGTGTTTGCATCCCAACCTGGACTTGCCTGCAAGTGTTCCAGTAGAGTTTGTATTCCTGTTAATCAAGTGCACCTGGAAGTGCATCCACTCACCGTGTAGGAGTGACCCTAAAGGAGGGAAAACATCTCTGTCGTATGACAACCATTATAAAATCTTTTAAAATATTTCCTGTCTGTCTTCGAGATAAACACCACACATATTTCAAAAATCTGTGGATGGAATGAAAGTAATGCCACCTCATGCTGAACCCTACTCTCTTTTCCATTGCATATTTAATTTCTTTTAGTTAGTTTCTGACCATCTCAGCAACATTATGTCCTTTTCTGAGGAATCCTGACATGCGCCCTAAAAGCTGGTTGAAAACCTCATTGTAGAAGGGACACCACTGGTGTGAAGCCAGTGTTAACCCAACAGAGCAAGTTGTGGTTTTCATCTTCTGTTTGTATTTCCCAGCCCTCTCCTTTCTGGTTGGAAATAAAGTTTATCCAGTAGGTCACACTCAGTCTGCTTTATTTCCTTTTTTGACCAATGAGGTTGGAATATTACTTTTTAATATCCAAATCAATATTTTCTAAAATAACCTTATTTTCTTGTAATTTTCCTATTTTGTACATGGTATATATTGGGGACATGGCAAATAGTGCATTTTTGCTGTTGTAGAAAGAGGAAAAATAGTATAAATATTCTGAGAGAATGTTCAGTTCAGCTCTTTTCTTCTTAAGTTGGTTTGCACAATTTTTCTATTTCAGTTGAAAGCAAAATTTGAAGAGAAAGAACTTTTGAAATACAAGAACTCACAAACCATTTCTTTTGTAATTTGGTTCTTTTCTGCAGAGAATTTATAAGAGTCATTTGACTGCTTAATTAGTAGAGAGAATTTGTGCTTCATGGCATTTAGAGAGCACACACAGAAGTTCACATTAACCTTGTTACTGTTTGTACTTTACTATGGTGAGCAGAGTCTTTGCTCTCGGAAGTAGGAATTGAACTCTACCTTTAGGACACAATAAAAATATCTTTACCCTCAGCTCCAAAAGTTACCTCCCAGTGAGAAGGGGAGCATTTCTTCCTCCAGCGTTGGTGATGAGCAGGAACCACAAAAGGAAGAGACAAATCTCCAGCAAATCCACAGGACACCCTCTCATGCAAACAGCAGCAACCACAATTAGAAGGGTAAATAACACTTATTAGAGAGTGCACAGTGGTGTGATTTCAACACCCATCTGTGTGTTTGATGTCTTGCTGTGACATATGTTCCAGCTGGCAGAAACCATGTCTAAACAACAGGAATACATTCTAGTGCCATATAGAGAGTGGGTTCTCCACTATGAAACTGCCAGATAAAAGCAATTATGATAAATCACCTGAGAAAAAAATCCTGGAGTGAACGCCTGGCCCTGGCCTCAGCAGTGGCAGGACTCCCATTGACGTCAGCAGAGCGTTATTTTACCTCTGCTTTTGGCCTGCCTGATGGGAGGAGCATCCCCAGATGCAACTTTCAGTTGTCAGATCAGATGTCCCTTAAAAGCCCTGCAGTGAGTGCTGGGCTCTGTGTCACTCATTCCACAGAGGATCTGATGTGGAGCCCTCGGAGCTCTCCTCCTGCCCAGTAAGGGTTTCCCTTGGGTGAGAGATTTCTTTGCTCCACTTGTTCTAGATGAAATTCCAAATTATTGTGTTCACATTCCAGCCTTTTTGCCAAATGTATGATTTGGGATTTGTGGGAGTAGGAATCCTGAAGGATTTGGGAGCTACTGCCTCCCACTCCAAGCTCCCGCTCACCTTGCTGAGCTCAGGCACCCATTGCCTGTTCAGGCACACAATGCTCTGTCTCTTCCCAGGCTTCTGGAAGCACAGGAAGCCAGAAAAAGCAGGGAACTGCCAACCACAAAGGCAGGGTTTTAAGGGAGATGTCAAGGCAGTTTCTGTAAAAGATTTTGAGAAGATCTTTTGCATGTTTCCTGTTTTATTAATCCCTCTTTTTCTCCCTCTTGATTCTCAAACTTTGCATTTATAGATATTCCCTTATGAGCTCCATTTTCCTTGCTACTTACTGTATAATTTTGTATTTATCTTTACCTCTGTAACACATTTGCTCAAATTGCTGACTTTTTTTTGTTTGTTTGTTTCTGGTTGACCTCTCTCAGCCCAGTGACATTCAAAACCCAGGAAAGCTTCAAATAAGGAAACTGACTCGAAAAAGTCAGAAATAAAACATTTCTATTTTCTTTTGATGTCCAGCTCCTCTAACCTGTCAACTTTAAGAAGAGAAATTTTATCTAAAAAGCAAAAAGAATTCTTTTTATAGCTACAAGCAAAAATAAAATATTTCCTTACGGAAGTAGGATATGCACATTGGGACAATGCCTGATTTTAATAAGGACTTCAAAAGGCAGTGTGATTATTTTAAATTATGATTTATGCCTTTGATGTCGAAATGAAAGACAATTACATTTTATTTGGCAAAAGCAAACTTTACACAGATTTATTTTTACTTTCATTTTATGCCTGTGATAATGCTGTGTGTCTTCACTGAACTATTTTGGCATGTGGAGGATTTACTCACACTCTGAGTTGATCTGTTTGGTTCTCATCAATTTAATCATTGCATATTACAAGTTGTTATATCCTGGTGCCTTTTACAGAAAACAACGAAGCCTCACAATAAAATTTTTTGTAGTCTAGTGAGCTCACTTAGCTTGCTTCTCCTTGATCACTATTTTGTGGTAGTTTTGAAGATGATATTGAACTGATTTTTAAATTAAAGTGTTGAAAGATAAAACCCCATGACCAACATGTTGCTAAGAACACCAGTTATTTGGAAAAAGAGAGGACACATTTTCTCTTGAACTTAGGGTTATATTATGCATTCAAATCTCCCACACAGGCAAGGAATGACCCAGCAGAATGAGGTCAAAACACAACATCGCTTTAATCAAAAATGTTTGCTAAATAAGGATCAAAACATACAAAAAATACTTTCTATTTTAAGGGGGAAAAAAAACACCAACAAGCAAACAACAAACAAACCACTGGAAGTTTTGCAACAGAAAACATCTTTTCAAGCTTTCCTTCTAGTTTATTTTCAAATGATGGCTTCAGCTTCAGCACTTTCATGTGTTGGCAGTCACAGCTCAAAGGGAATCTCCCTCCAAAGGATTCCCATTTCAGGATTACATCCATAAATACATGGATTTTTAGGAGGAAGGCAAGGGTGGCTCAGGTTCTTGTTAATATAGATCCCTCGGGGCAGATTAGAGTGAAACAACCTTGAATGGTTGGGTTATATAAATATCTGTATATATATATATATATATATATATATATATGTATAAAATGTATAAATATTTCAGTCTCTCACAACTTCACCTCTTTCCTCTTTGGAGTCTCACAATATGTAGAGAATTTGAAACTAATTTTATCTTATTTTAATAGGGAATTGGATTTTTTTGTTGTTGTTTATTTGTGTTTTGCAGAAAAGAACTCACATCAGTAAATGTGCTTCCACCAGTTTGTATCCACATTATCTAAGCTTCAAATCCATGTCCATGAGTATAAAACATAGGCATTGTGTTATTGTTTAAATCATGCTATTTTATTCAGTTAAAAAAATATATTTCTAGGAAAAACTTAACAGAAAAAGAACTTTTCACACCAGAAAAATAACAGGCAAGGAGAAAATTGCAGGCTGACATTTAAAGAATTTGTATGAGTTCATAAAAAAAATACAACAAAACCGATTTCTATAAAGATGCCAAATTGTCAAAAAAAGAAGTCGTTATAGTCAGATATTGTTATGTCAGCATTTCCATTTTGTCTTTCTGGGTTTTGTAGGTCATATGTAAGGGCTCACTCACCATTAAACTGAATTTAAACTGAATTTAGGTTCTCTATCACATCACTCAAATGAAAAGGAATTGTCTTTGGTTCAGACAGTTTTAAAGCATCATACCCTAAATATCACTTCAAGTTTTAAATTAATCCCAAAGGAGATAGATCTGTTCATTGAATCTGCAAAATAAGAGTTTCTTGATATTTAATTTTTTTTTTTAGTAGGGACTTAATCTCTTAAACTGTCAGTCCAGACCTAAATACATCCAGCACTGAAAAGTTACATGCAAGGGCTTTTCAGAAGTATTAGACAGATTGAGTTTTGGATCTGCTTCTTCCCTTGGAATGGATTTTCTGATGAAGATTTTGAGGGGTTTTCCCTTGACCAGCTTTCCAGCTGATTACTGGTTGATAGATATGGGGTGTATTTTTTGTTGGACTTGTGAGCATTTCTGCTCTTTGGAACATCTGGTGTGCTGCCAAAATGGATTTTATTCTTTCTCAGATAATTTGGTGATTATAATCTGCCAAACAGATAAATCTGATTCATTCAAATCCTTCAGAAATGGAATCATTTTCTTTGGTATAACACAAACCTAGAAGTTTGAACTTGGTGGCTTCCAGCTCTTCATCTGTGTGACACAGACACCAAAATCTAGAAATTCCAAAATTCTGGTTGAGGCAGGAGCTTTGGAGCTCCAGACTGGGGGATCTGTCACCTGCAAACTTGGGAACGTTGGGAAAATATCAACCTCTAAATTCTCAAGTATTGGTATCCAAACTACAAAGTCTTTTGAGCTCACAGGGAAATTCTCATCCTCCTCCCTGGGTGATTCAAATCCAGAGTCTAGAGAAAACGTGTTCTTCTTTATCCTAAAAGTTCCCAAAGTCTTTTCCAAGACTGTATCCCATTTCTACAAAATAAAAGGAAAATTACCTATATTCAGTAGTACTGGATAAGACTGCAAGAAATGAGATTGAAGCTGATGGAAATATCTGTGCTGGCAATTTCAGTAAGTCTGAGTAGTATTCTTAGGATACTGGTAATATTTCATTTTTGGAAAAAGGTGATTTTTTTTTTTAAAGAAATACTTACATTAAACAGTTTTTCCACCTTCAACTAGGTTTAATATCCTAAGATAATGAAAGTTGATTTAAAATGATCTCTAAAGCAGATTGGTCACCTTATATATTAACCACACTATACAGTTCCTCTGACTGTTACACAGTAGCTTCAGTTTTGCACTTACATAAACTTAAACTTGGAATTTAAAAATTGTTATTGTTATTATTAATGTTTTAATATGCATTGAAAATTTCTCTAGTCCACAGCATTAGAGAAAAAAAGCACAAGGAATGGCCATTTTTGGCACTATACTTTTGGTGTCTTAGGCAACTAAAACAGGTACTTTTTTCACATTATATTTAGTTATGACCTTTATCTCTAGTGTCTACATTTCTATGGCCAGCAAACCTCAAATGTGAAAAAAAATACTGTTTATTTGTCTGTCAGGAAGACAGAAATCCCAGAAAAATAACATACTCTTAGAATCCCAGTTTTTGTCCCAAAGGCAGCAAACGCCTGTGACACCTCCTTCCACTCTCATTGCCAGCTGGGCCCTGGAGAGCCAGGGAAGATGGGATTGACAGAGCCCCAGCTATTTTCTGCACACAGGAGTTTGGTGCTTTAAAACCTGAGCTATGGACAGCACTTCTTTCTCCTGGAAAATCTCTCAGGGAAAGGGAACGTGTTCCAACAGCAACAGGAGTGTGAATTTATGTGGGGGATAAGAGGACCGAGAAGGGTTCGTTTAGGTTTTATTATCAGCAGTGTCCATGGGGAGGGAATCTCTTCATTAGAATGCTCCTGAATCTTGGCACGAGGGTGGGAAGTTCCATTCTTTATCCTCTCTGGATGCCACGTTTCTGATGTGTCTCTCCTCTCCTGTCACTGCTTAGTTCAGGTTTAGCTCCTCCCAAGCACAGATCCAAAGCAGTGGCTTAGTCTGAGTAATACTTTACTCTGTCGTAGGATTCCACTAAAACACACCAGCTAGGCAGGAAAAAATACGTAGGGAGATTAATGCCAGGGTTTGTCCAAGAAAATGTCTAAACCACAGAGGAAGAATTAATGCAGCAGTATTTCCATTAATATTGAGGTCAATGTGCCAGCTCCACCGTCTACTCAGCATTTGGTCTTATTCTCTCCTAGACTTTACTTGCCCCAACAAACGCTTTCAGGGTGCCAAACCAAGGAGGGTTGCTGCTAATTTTCTCATCTGCTCCTGTTCAGAGGCTGGAGGTCTTTAAACGGAATTATCCCTTCCTTTATTCCTCTTCCAGAGGTATAGGAGAGTGTTGCCTATGCAAACCTGAGATAAAGCCTGGGACAGAAGAGCACAGTGCTCCAATTCCTGGTAGGGATATAAGGGAGGAACTGAATAATTGGTTAAAAAGTAATTTGCTAGCTTAAGAATCATCAAAGAATTCTGATTGCAGTGGTGAGGAGAGCAACCGAGTCCATCTGGCTTTCAGAAGAGTGGAAAGTGTCCTTTTATGCCAAAGCTAGTCCATAAATGTCTGGCTCAGATCCCAGCTTTGTTGGCTCATTATAAGCACTTTTATTTGACCTTTTTATTAATGTCAGTGTTGTTCCGAGCACACACATGTCTTAGATTCTCAAAGAGCAAGAAAATTAAAAGAGATGGTTTCATAAAAATTAAATATACATCAGGTATCACTGTCCTAAAGTCCTTGCCCGAAACCAGTGAGAAGAGAGGTCACTTTGTGTGTCATCTGTGGGTTTTTTACTTAGGTGCCAAACAGAAAGTGAATGGATTAAAAAAGGGTTGTGGCCTGTTTAAAGTATTATAAGAAATCCCAACATATGATGTAAATATAAAATCATACTTTGGGATCATTTATGCCTCTATTATAGCTTATTTAAACAGGAAGTTTTGTTGTTTCTGGTAGTGCTATATCTGTCTTATGGTCTCTCACTGTACAATAGCAAACCTATTGTGTTTCTTGGAAATTATTGTACATAAGGTTCTATGTCATAAAAATAGGAAAATTAATTTAGTTTTAAAAATTAGACCTTTTAGGAAGGTTTCTATGTTCATGAAGAGAAATTGAGCTATACGTGTGAGTTTAGATGTATGTTAGATGAGCAGAAAAATTCAGTCTGAAATTTCTTGGCACCTCTAGGAGCCAAAGTGAAATTCATTCTGTAATGTTGTCATGGTTTAATCCCAGGCAGCAGCCCAGCCCCACACAGCCCCTCGCTCACTCCCCCACCAGCAGGATCAGGGGGAGAACTGGAAGGGTAAAAGGTGGAAAATTCATGGGTTGAGATTGAGCTAAAGACAGTTCAAGAGGGAAAGCAAAGACCATGCACACAGGGAATTAATTCACTTTTTCGCAAGGGCAGGTGCTCAGCATTCCCAGGCGAGCAGAGATCACCATCACATGTAACAGTGACTTGAGAAGACAAACCCCATCACTCCCTTTCCTCCTCCTTCCCCACACTTCACATCCTGAGCAGGATGTCACATGGTCTGGGACGTCCCTTTGGTCAGTTGGGGTCACCTGTCCTGGCTGTGTCCCCCTGCACCCCCAACCTCCTCCCAGGAGCACAAAAAGCAGGAAAGGCCTTGGCTCTGTGTGAGCCCTGCTCACCAACAACAAAGACATCTCTGAGTTATCAGCCCTGTGCTCAGCACAACCCCAAAGCACAGCCCCAACCAGCCCCTGGGACGAAAATTAATTCTACCCCAGCTGAAACCAGCACAAGTGTGCATGGCTTAAAAGAGCATTGTGACACATAAAACATTCTGTTTGTTTAATTTTTCATCCATAGGTCCAAGTGTAAAATATATGGGCAAACAAGAACTGGACCTCCGGCTTGGAAATTTTTTTAATTGCAGAACAGGATGACTCAGGAATTTGTAGTGGATGGAGTTCAAGCCATTTATCCAAATGTGGACCAAGCTGGTGGTGATTGCAAGGCAGTGCGGGCTGCTGTATGTGTGTTTGAGGGGCTGGGGGACACGCAGGCCTTTGTGACAGCCCTGGGCAGTGAGATGGGAACACCAAACTATATATATTTAATGTAAAGTAACCTCACACAACCCGCTCCTGGCACTCTCAGCCTAAAGGCCAAACATAGAACGGGCACTGAGACAGAGCTAAACTTTCCACCCCGTGTAGTGGTGGCTCAGAACACCCTTTTCAGCGGGGCGGGCAGTGAGAGCTGCGCTTTATTGCCGCCGTCCGTGCTGTACCGGGACTGTGGAAAAACTGAAGAATGGAGCTTCCAGCAGCGCCAGCCTGGTACTCCTTATAAACCCTCTCACATTCCACCATTGTGCTTGGATTCTGCTGGAAAATATCAGTCATCCCTATGGGCTTGCACCTCCATCTGAGCACAGCTTTGCAATCTGTTTCCCAGAGCTAGAGTTGACTGCTGCTCAGGATGGGATGGCACTCTTCAGAGGAGGGATTAAATCAACACTTTTATTCAGTGCCTTTTAATTTATCTGCTAAATGCCCAGATAAAGGGGGTTGTCATGGACTGAGGACTGGAGAGAGGCCAGGCTGGAACAGGCCCAGGACAGTGATGAGACAGGTCACAGACCACAGGCCTGGCCAGGAAGCTCCTGAGGCAAGGACAGGGTCAGGTACAGTGACACTGCTGCATGAAGAGTACAGAAATTTGGCAGTGTTAAATCCCCTTGCTTTCCACCTTGGAAATCAAAGGGCCGGGTGCATCCGGGCTGAATTTCTCATATTAACCAACTTGGTTAT
Source organism: Orthonyx spaldingii (assembly GCA_013397795.1). Lineage (NCBI taxonomy): Eukaryota > Metazoa > Chordata > Aves > Passeriformes > Orthonychidae > Orthonyx > Orthonyx spaldingii. The sequence continues at coordinate 217,442 of VZTJ01001555.1, read as the reverse complement.
GGGTCACAAGCAATAAGGTCCCAGAAGCACCAAGGGTGTGGGATACATCCTAATTTAGGTCTCATCCATGATCACAGTGTCACCAACACTGTGTTTTACCAACCCAACCCTGTACGTCTGGTTGAATTCAATAACTTTCACCAGCAGATTTACCAATAGTGCTACAGGTTTTAGACTTTTTTAGATTTATTGAAGCAAGAGGGTTTAGATTCTGCTAGATTGCCACTGATAGCTGTACTAGATTACAACATCTGAGTATGCAGCACTGTGTATAAGTGTCCCTGCGTACTCTAACAGGGTTGGAGACACAAATCCTACCAAAGAGGTGTTCCTGATTTGTGGAGGAGAGAGGACCAAGCCTGTCAAGTTGTCTGCAAGATGGTCAAATTACCATCCTCTGCCGCTGAGGAGTTCAAATGCCAATTTGTGCTTTTGAGGGAAGTGCAAGTGAGACTGGATTCAAACACCCTGTTACTGATGTCTTGAGGGGGTGCAGCCATTTTATATACAAATGAGGGATGTCAGAGTGAAAAAAAGAGAGATTACAGAGGATGTGGGACTTGTGCAGGGATGTAACAGAAACAGGCTTGACCATCTCTCCCACTTCTACCTGGCTGAGGCAGCAATAAGGGTCGTGCAGCCTCCCCCGATAGCCTCTCACCCCTCAGCATGTCATCATGCCCACACATCTCATGGCATATCCCACAGAAATCCCTTCACCACATCCCATGTTGTATCTCACGGCTTTAAGGTCTCATTTCTACAGAGAATCACCAACATCACCCAGACTCACAAAGAAATTCTGCTTCCAAATTCACCCTCAGCTCAGGAAACCAAAACCTGGAGGCAGTCAGGGTTCTGTCAGAGCTGTGGGACTCTTAGTGAAACAAACAACTTGGAGCACTCAAATGAGTTTTCTACTGGCCTTTTGTGTTTCGTGAATGCAAAGTGTTACAGGCAGTGAGATCATCTTGAAAGGACTTTTAACTTTTTCAGATGTTCCCAGAGGGGAACTCTGCTGCACAAACAGCGCTGCTATACATGTCAGTTCAGGGTGCAGAATGCACAAAAGCAGTTGGAATTCCTCATTTTGGTTTGGTCCTGGCCAGCGTAACCCATAGCATTTTGTGGTAAACAGCAACCTATGATTTACACCTTCAGTAACACAATTCTTGGGACATTTCAATGACGCAGATTCCCTTGGCCCAGAGGTTCTGGGATATATAATGCTCTGGTCAAAATCGGGATCCAAATGGGAAGAGCTTTGTTATGTAGTTCAGAACTCAGTGATCCAGATGGAGATAGTTAGGAAGCAGCATTACTGAGACTTTGCTCTGCATAATATATGCAGCTCAATGGCAACTTTTCAGGCAGACTGGCATAGATTTCCTCTTTTTTTTTTTTCTGTAATTTAAGGGTCTCTGGCCCAACACAGAGAACACAGATTGGTCAATCATGCCTACAGCAAAATTTTTGGTTTTCTATTGACCATGACTTTGAACTTCAAAATGGATTTTTTTTCTTTTTTAGCATCTCCAAAGTTGCCAAAGAACACTGTAAATTAAGACTGAAAGGCACCTGACCTTATCTTCAGACACCAGCACCATGCTCTTCCATCTATGGCCCCCTTGAACTCCCCATATTCTTTCCTCGCCTTCCATAGATTTCAGAAAGAAGATTCTTTTTTCCAGAATGAACCCTATAAGAATAAGAAACTATTTCATTTAAATGTGTTAAATGTTCCTGATGTCTAACATATAGAGCTGCTTCTTTTTTCTAACATTTTGATTTGGTTTTCATAAAAAAAAAAATACAAAGGAGACATGACATGACAAACAAGAAGCAATGAAAGAGTTACACAATATGGTAATGATAGTTAAGCCTCAAAGTACACAAAGTTTAATTTGGCTTGGATTAGCACCCCAAAGCTCTGGTCCCTATTAAAATCTGCATTTTAGACAAGAAATTGGACCATGTATCTTTCAATAACAGGGTGTCTGGTTAGAATTACAGCCCGTCCTGGTTCTTGTCACACTGCAAATGTCACAGGATTAGTTTTCTGCATGCAGAATTCCTCCTTCCAGCCCCAGTGTGATATGTGTAGGATAACAGGATGCTGACTGGGGTTACCTGGCAGTGGGTGTGTGTGCACGAGACAGGCAAGTGTACAGACTGTGAGCAAATGGGAATGAAAAACTGAAAAGTAAATTAAATGCCATGAATTAGTGTCATTGCACACCCTGAGAGCAGAGTTCACCTCATCATTTCAGGGCAGAGATGAAGTAATTGTCCAGGAGAGGTGAAACTGATGAAAATTTAATTCTAGGATTCCATAAAAATGATCTGGGAGACAGTGTAAGATGTAGATTTCATACATGTCACACACATCCCAATGTAAACAGAACAGCCGTTTGAGACTAAACAATGCAAGTAGCACCCGTTCCTCAAGAGACATCACAGAGAACACCAAGCTACTCAGTTTTAGAATCACAGAGTATCCTGAAGTGGAAGAGATCCACAAGGAGTCCAATTCCTGGCTCTGCACAGGGTAGCACCAAAAATATATTCTAGTGAAAATGCCTGTCTCTGACCACCCCAGACCTCATGGCCGTGGCACATCTTGCCTCTTTCCACATTTTCCCATATTCCTCTCCCATCTGGAGCAAACATGGGAAGGAAAGGTGTCTTCTTCTTTCACTCATCCCCGGCAAGGATTTATAGGGAAGCTGTGGTGTTGAGTAACGAAGACTAACAGATTTGTGGCTTGTCTGAACAAGTTTTTGGGGGTTGGAGGGGGCCTTGCCTCCTTCTCCTGCACCCCTGTCCTGCCCATTCCCTGCTGCCTCAGTGGGTACTGAAGAGGAAAAGAGGCAGGTGATTCCTGCCAAAAACTCCCCACGGCTCTCCCTTGCCACTGTCCTGGCTGCTGAAACAGGAAATGCCAAACTAATCTCCAGGTCTGAGGCTGGAACAGGAAAAGTGGTTTTTATCACTGAGTGGCCCAGGGCAGTAGGCCATGCCCTTCCCTGAGCTGTAACCTCACTTCACCACAGCCAGAGTCCTCCTCACCAGCGAGGAAAATATGGAAAAGACCCCTCTGCATTGCCAGATAGCTGCATCACCTGGGACAGCTCACCCCTATTTCAAGTGAGACCAATAATCCTGAGCTTCGTGCACTTTTGGGACACAGCCACATATTCCAACAGCTGGAGCTGGAATTTCCGTGGCAGGATAAACAGAAGTGCCAGAAGCCCCTGGCAGGACTCTGAGAGGACGAGCCAAGGCAAGTGGAAGCACAGCTGAGCCATCCAAGGAGCTGGCATGAGCCTTTTGTGGTGCATGGAGGATTGGATTGAGCCTCACTCCTGCCAGGGAAGGATCCTTGAGATAACCAGTGGCCCTCTGTGCCTTCTTTCCCACTTAAAGGTTTCCTTGATGTACCTACAATTTACAATCTCAAATCACATTTTTAACACAATAGAATTTATGCTGCAGCAGGCATGAGGTGCTCTTAGCCATGATCCACTTCTGCCATGAAAACTCTATGCTGAATCTTCCATACTTTTCACTAATATTTTAGTGTTTTGTTGGTTTTTTTCTCACACACACAGTTTTGCTCAGCATTTGATCCCTGAGGATCTTTGCTCATCTCAGGTATCACAGTGAAATCTACAAAGAGCTGTCAAATGTTTCCTGGTTTTGCTGCAATAATTTAGACTCAAACCCTGCATAGTTTTCTAGAATGTCTAGAAACTGAATGTCTAGACACCTGCAGTCATAACAGGACTTAGGCTCCCAAATTACATGAGACTCTTATGGGGTTTCCATTTTATTTCTAATAATTGCAGCATGTTAATTTGTGTTGCTAGGTGAATTCTTTAACAGGGTAAATTTTTCTAGTCTCAGCTCATGGAAATGGCACAAGATTTTAACACAGGGCTCTCCAAATCTGAACAAGGTTATAGTTCACATTAATTGTGCATTAATTGAGACCAGCATCTACCAAGCTGTGGAGACTAAGTGCATAAAAACCTGACATTGCCTTCAATTATTTGCTGCATGCAAAGACTGAGAAAACAGGTCAAATTATTTTTCATTCTTTAGTAAACAGTGAGAAATGGAAGCTTCTCATGTATTAAAGGAAGGAGAGAATGTGGCACACATATGTAAAATTCTAGAGAAGAAAAAAGGAGTAGCCAAAAGTCAGATAAAACTCCTGTGGGGCTTTTCTCGTGGTTTGGATTTTTTTATTTATATAATTTTTTAAAATTGTATGTCATATTATCAAGGTTATCCCTGAAAAATGAGTCATACAATAACATCTGATTTGTCTTGGGAAGGTGCGGCCTTCCTGTTGGAGCTGTGAACTTCCTACTGCTCAAACAAAAGGGAGTGGAGCATCCTGAGCCAAAAAGTGAGACAGGAAGGGTCTGCAGAGATAGGATGAAACCATAAATGGAAGAGAACCTAGGCCCTTAAAGAAGAGGTGGTATTATTATGTAGGATTTTACAAAGAAATGTAAAGATTTGGTAAACTTCAGATCTGGTCAACATCTTTTTTATGAGCATTCACTCTTAAAATGTTTTGTGTACTTTTTTCTAGTTGTAAATGATAACCAGAGCCATATTTCTTTTTCTTAAATGTACGTCAGACAAAAATATGTCTCCCACTGTTGGAATTCAGCTGTTGAGTTTCTCCAAGGACATAAAAATCCATTATTTCACTCATACAATGAACACTTCATACGTGATTTAAGGGTTGGGTGAAGTAACCAAAACTAATTTGTTTTACACAAAGTAAACAGTCCTGGTTTTTAAGTCTGCCTTTGTTGTTAGAGTTCTTCATAGCCTGTTTTTCAAGCCTTTGTATTTTATAGCAGAAAAAGGAAACTCTTCTACACTCTTTTGTTGAAGAAGATTTCACTGCTGTAAAGCAAACAAAAAGCAACTCCAAACCATGACATCATTTTTTTGCTGTATCTAAGAGTAATCAGTAAAGAGTGTTCAGCCAATATTTGAAATAACACAGTCTGGCTGTCCTGTAGTAAAAATTGCAAATTTCATAACACATGAAAGTGTTCATTTCCCACCTTATCTGTGGATACACATTTCAGTCCAAGAGCTCCTTCCTTGCCAGGTAAACTTCAAACATGTCATTGCTCAGGGCCCTTTCTCCTTTCAGAAGAATGTGGATTGGGAAACGCTGAGAGAGGAAGATTAGTCAAGCAGAAAGTTCTGCGTTGATTAAATGAATCCTCTTTCCCAGAACAAATTAAGAATATGGAATAGATAAGTCTCCCTTTCCATATTTCCAGTGATAACAGACGTGTTCTTACATAACCTTGGAACTACGTGTGTTCTGATCCATGCCCTTACACATTTACAGAGGGAACAGCTGATGAAGGTGTATCCTGAACCATAACAAAGAGAGAAGTGAAGTGTTTAAAACTGAATTTGTCCTTTTTGATGGCAAAATCCAGGGCTGTCCAGCTCCTAGTCCCCAGGCTGGACCTAACCACTGATAGCCAGTGAATCATAAAGCCCCTCTGGCTTCAGGAGGACTGGGGAAGATGCAGCTCTGGGGCCGTGTGTAGGCTTGAACTGGGAGGGGCACTGGGCAGTGGCCACAGCAAACACTGCTGCTGGATAAAACTGGACACAGAAAAGCTGGTGGCCCAGCAGGACACAAACGCGTGGTTTGGGTTTGAGTCACCCTCCTGCTGAGGTAAGGGTGAGGTCAGGAAGGGAGGATAACTCTTGGTAAACCTGGGAGGAAGGATAAAAATCAGTGCTGTAGAAAGGAAAGGGTTTGAATATCAGGATTTTTGCCCCTCACTCCTTTTCTTTGCTAATTGTTGCCACAGGACTTCCTTGCTAATTTCCTTTTGCCTCATCTGTGGGCAGTTCAGCTCTGTCTGGCCAACATGCCTTTGGGAGAGAAGGAAACAAGAAATGATGATATTATCTTTATGGGCTGGTTGGATCCCAGAAGATCTCCTTTTCTGTCCCCCACTTCCTTTTTTTCACAATGGGCTTTGTGAGTAAAAAGCTCGAGCCTTTGGAGGCCCAAACTCCTCTCCCCTGGGCACAAGGGCTGTGACAGCCAGGGAAGGGAATCCAAGGAACTACACAGTGTCCTATTTCTGATCTGCTGTGAAGTATTTAACTGTGAAACCCTAAATAATGCTGTTATTACCTATTTATCCAGCACAAGTTGTGTTATATTTTGGACTGAGAGGTGTTCATATCATAGGGGCAATTAGAAATTCAGCTCTTAAACACAACAGGAGCTGAGTTTGCTTAATTGTGCTTCAGGCCACTGAACAAATTCCTCTAAATATTTGTTAATTACTAAATTGTTCTGCTCTTTGAGACAGTAGAACCAGGGATACAACAAAAGCTCTCTTGTTGCTGTACAGAAATGTCTATGGTTCCTACAGCACCTCCCTTCAAACTGATGGAGAAGGATGGAAAATATTTACTAAGGAGCTGTGCAACCTATTCTGTGCAAATCCTTCTGAAGTGTGAAATATGCCAGCACAGAAATAACATTTTTGTTCTAAAGAAATGGAGGTCTGCAGGTGAGGAAATTCGTTTGGAAGATATGGATGAACATTTTGATTGTTTTTCCTTGGTTGTTGCAATGCTGAGCCTGGCACAGGAACTTGTATAGGCAGCTGGAAGCTCTTCCTGTTATTACCCTGAGCTGTGCAGTGAGAGATGGCTGAAGAGCAAGTTTATATCTCCCTTTGCTCCAGGATGACAGTGACCTCTGGCAGAAATGTGAGAGAGGTGTATTAATCACTTCATCAAGAAGTGCCAAAGTTCATTTGCTCGTGCCTGAGGGCCCGTCTTCAGTTTGGGTAGCATCTGTCACATAATTTACAAACACAGAAAACCAGACAGCCTCTGTCTTGAATAGATTAGGATTTTAAATAGATGGGACAAAAAGCAAGGAGAAGAAATATTACATATGGGCACAACAATAGCAATTTTATTTTGGTCTTTCCTGGGGTGAGGGGGAATGAAGAAATTGAGGGATGTGTGGGAGGGGTAGAGCAAATAATCAACCAGCATGAGGGAGATAACATCGAACAAAACCTGTACAAAATGCTGATGAAAACATTCTCCACATGTCTCTGCCTTGGCTGCTCCAAATTGAAACCCTGTCTGCTCCACTGCAAAATCACTGAACATGGTTCTTTGAGGAGTATGAAGGAAAATCTGAATTTCAAATTATTTCTTCCAGATAAGTCTTTTGCAAACTCCATTTCAAAACTCTAAGGGCAGTCAGGGCCCAAAGTTCCAACAGCTCTCATCAGCTGCTCATGTAAAGGCCCCAGAAATGGTGTTCATAGCTGACTTCTCTGACATCAGCTCTGTTACATCACGAGAGGGGGAAACACACCATATGGAGGCAGATCTCAAACTGGTCTTTTATGGTCACTTGGCTTTTTAAGATGTGATCATTTATTGAGGTACAAATCTTCTCCTTCCTTAAGGTATTGAGCTAAACCTTTACTTCAAGCAGTGCAGTTCCCAGATTGCATGTTTAAAGCTGATGAAGTCAGCTTGTGAGCATGTAGATAGAAAAAAAAAGAAAAAAGTAGTTTTATGAAGTCAGTGAAAAAATAATAAAGATTTCACAAGCAGAGTTTGCAAGACTGAGGAGTGTGGGGAGGAGGAATCATTGGCAGACATTTACTGCTCAGGTGGTTTGCTGCTACAATATCATTATTTCTAGTTATGTCAGCAAAATATGATGGAAGATCACTGCAACACTTCTGCTAGAATCAGAGCCTGTTAGAAGTTTGAAAATAGAGAAGGATTCTGAAATACCTAGCTCTTGATAAACACAGATCCTGTGTCATTGTTTTAGTTACAAATCTACACTGCAACTGTATATAGAAAAAACCCAAAAAACTTGCTACATTAGTTGTGATCCCAGTTGTGAATGTTGTTGTCTCAAAAATCCATTTTGTGTAAATACAGGTTATAATTTTTCTATGATGGCAGTATATAATAACAGGTAATTCTGTTTAGACATCTTGCTGTACCTGCATGTCTTCAGTAAGTTCATTTCTTTCCAGATTGACTATCCCAGCTTTTCCTGGCTCCATTTCCTGTAGGTAAAACAGAGTTAGCGTTTATCATTAGCAGATTGTCAATGAAGGATGGTCTGGAGGCCGTGGCTGAGGCTGGGGTTGCCAGGGTGTTACAGGTGGAGACCAGAGTCCACCCACCCTCGAGGGTACCTGTACTAAGTACCTGAAACCCTGGAGATAGAAAACGAAGGACTGTAATGCTGTAGAGTCTTTACACAGATTTGGTGCCAGAAAAGCCGTGATAAAACATTTAGAAAAGCAGCTAAATAGCAGCTGCAAGAATTTGATGTGCTTGCATTGCCTGTGTTTCCTTCCCCTACAAATAAGAAGGAGGACTGGAAACGAGCAGGTTTCCTTTCCCTTCCCTTCCCTTCCCTGCTTGCTGAGGTTCAGCATCAGGCTTTCTCTCCCCACCGAAAGCACCATGTGGTAAAGAGCTTGCTGCACAGACACTGCCCTTTTCTTCTTGTGGAAAAAAGGAGCTCCTGTTTTATGGTGGCCTGGAGGCTGCAGAGCCGCCTGCTGCCAGGGCTGCTCCTCTAATGCTTTCAGCAATCAGCCTGGCTCCAGCGAGAGGCGCAGAGCCTGCTTCCCTTCTGTTTATTCTGCAGCTCCTCTCCCCCTCTGCTCTCAAACCTGAGCACAGCACCAGCACAAAATTCACTGGAAAGAACCATCCTGAGCTGAGCTCCAGCATAAAAGTCTCTGGAAAGAGCCACCTGCCCCGGGCTCAGCTTCTCTCTTGAAGAATGAGCCTTTGCTTCACTTTTCCTCTCAGCTGCTAGAGAATGTCAAGACTGGATGAGTCACATGGCAGAGGAGATCTGAGTAAGAGATTTTTTCACTTGGTGTTCAAGGCTGTATGAACAAGTCCAGTGCTGACCCCAATGCTTAATCAAAAAGAGGTTTTAATATTTCAGCAGATTTTGGAGCATTAGTTGCTGACATAAAGACTATCACCACAGAATATCACAGAAACTTAATAAAACCGTTTTTAAAATTTATTTTCTATCTCAAAACCACACAAAATTTAAAACAACACAAGTCAGACTGGGTTTCTTGGCTATTTCAGTTCATATTTTTTTTTTTTTTACCTTTTTTTTTTGTGCCATTAGGCACTAACGCACTTGAAAAAATATTTTACAAGATGAGACTTACAGGCCGTTTTAGGAAATGAGTTCCTTAAGGAGTTGCTTATTAGTTTTTATCAGCAACTGTTCCTCATGCCTTGGCCACATCTCATTGCACCGAGCTGCTGCTCAGTCTGTCACGTCCACTGTTGTACCAGACCCTGCTGAAAGATGTTCCCACATTAGGGCCAAATGTTCAAACAAAAGGGGGTGAACCCTGCTACCCTGACTCTGGTTTGCTCTTCTGTAACCAGAAGCTGATGCTCACTCCAGGAGTTTCTGTGTTATTTTAGGTATTCATATTTTATCTCTTTGCAAAAGAGGTGAAATTGTGAGAAGCCGTTGATGTTGTACTTAAGGATTATGGCCTCTGCAGTTGAAATGAGATATTAACAGTTATAATGAGATATTAACTTGTAATAATCATAAAGGTGGCATTTGCAAACAGATTGTAAAATTCACTTTCCATTTCCATCCAAAGGTTCCTGTTTAATAGTGACATGAACAGATTTAGAAATCTTCTCTAACTACCTAAACCCAAAACTCAAACCAGGCAGCTGTTTGTGAAATGTATAGAACATTCTGTCTTGACAATTTCCTTCTGTGAGTGGACTGAGAGCTATTCTGTGTCTGTCACTTGTAGAGCTGGGAAGTGCCATGCTGGCAGACCTAAACTGCTCCACTGTGAGGAGTGAGAAAGGTTTTTAAGCAGCTGCATGCGTTATTTTTCGTATACACTGAAGGACTTTTCATTTTCCAGGCCTCCCCAAAATTAAATCACATTCAATTCCCTATTCAAACTTCCATGTAGTACTTGAAGACTAATTATTGAGCCGGCTCCATTTACTCAGGTTGGGTTTTTAGCTGTTCTCTAGCTTCAGAAGCATGTGTCACATGCAAGAAGATATCCTGACGAGGCAACAAGGAGAGATCTAGCTCTAAAAGCTGTGGTAGATATGGAAAGGTATTAACAAAATCAAACCTATTCTTCCTGTCTGTAGCACAAAACCCTGACCCAAAGAATCATGCTGGAGAAAGGATTTTAGCTATATTAGCCATGTAGTTAATTTTTGCATATTAGCAATATTTTGGCTAGTTACAAAAATGTGATAAATCTTCTCCATCCTTTTCTTGTCTCCTTGTGGTAGACCAGCACTTCCTAAATACCCAAGGATACAGTCAGTTCTGCAAGTTATTACCTGCGTGTGCTAAATTCTGGTGGCCATACAAAGATGTCCTTGATTCACTGATACAGCTGTGATCCAAAACTAAATCTCCCATTTTTACTTCCCTTATGTTCATTTTGATCCTCATCTCTCCCTCTCTCCTCAATGCCAGTATGAAAAAAAAAGCAGGCCAAAACTCACACCTCACAGAGCAGGTGCCTTTCAGAAGTTCTGAACGTGGAGATGATTTTCTCATGAATATTAAGAAGTGAAAGTGTTCATATTTTGAATTGAACTTTTTTCAATACCTTTTTTCCCCCTGAAAATGTCCCAAAACATATTAGCTGGGTTTCAACTATTATGTTTATGGTCTTGTAAATAAAGACAGAGGGCAGCAATCATTTTTATCCCCTTCTCCTCCTCCCCTCTAAAAGGGAGGATTAAGTTGTTTGGTTTCCTTACAAGTAAGAGGACTTTTCTTCTCCAGTGTTTCTCATTTGTGCACTTATGATTCAAATATGATTGAGGTTATCTCCCTGCTTTTTTCTGTACCAGATTGTCACCTGTCCTGAGTTTCTGTCCTGATACCTCCGTGCATTAATGCCTGTGCCCCTGTTATGTGATGAATTCTGGACTCTGACTTGTTGAATACCATGTCAACCTGGAGGAACTGACTGGAGTTTATGGCCTTGGGTTAACCCCTCTGCTTTTCACCTTCCTTTTTGGATAGCATTCATTACATCATGTGGAATACACGCCCAATTCCTTGGTGGTTAGGTTAACACCGGTGGGATCCTGCTTGGAGCCCGGGCTGGGGGTGTAATGTCCTTGCAGCTTCAGCTGTTTTGCTCTGCTAATTGTGCATCCACTTTCTGCCTGCTGTTTTGGTCCCGCTGTTGCTATTGTTTGTTGGAGACCCATGCTGCCTCCGTGCCCAGCCTAAATTCCATTGTACCCACCCCATGGGCCTTTTGTGCAATGCCAAGCCAGCAGAAATCCTGGCATCCAGCTCCTTTGTTGCCCGAGGGAGGTATGTGGGAAAGGCAGCTCAGCACTCACTGGGGACAGGGACTTGGCACACGCTGCCCAGCAGTTTCCACTACACGTCCCTTGGGCTGAGACAGTTTTGCTTCAGGTGCTCGTACATTCATTTTCTGTGTTTGCCATCGAGTTCTGTTTGCCAGAACAGCAGAGGAATGCAGCTGCTGGGATTTTATACCCTGGTTTTCACACTTCCAGCAGCATGTCCTACTAATGTGTTATTTGTATTACAGGAGTCCCCACAGGCCTTGCTCCACATCTGAATCCCATTGTTCTGGCAGTGTAAAAACAGTCAGAAACAGTCCCCAGCACAGACAAACTTACAGCACTTTACTGTGACTAAAGGAGGATTCAGGAGGAGCTCAGTGTCCGAGTCTCCGAGAACGTCTAAGACCTTTCCGTTTCGAAGCACCACCATACTCCTGAAAGAACAGGCACCAGACAGAGCTCATAAAGGGTTATCTGAAATAAACAGAGACCACCCTGTGCTGAACCCAATGCTCCTCCACAGGCTCAGAAATACCCTGAATGAACAAGCAGGAGAAAGCCAGACTAGTCCAGCAGGATGAGAGGAGAGGTGGGGTTGATTTTGCTGAAACAGGTAGGGAGAAGCCCCCAAAAGAAGCAGAGATGGCAGCTGGAAAAGGGCAGCAGCTCCTGGCACATGTAGGGACTGTAAATTTCAAATGTCTGTGCTGGGAATGTTTTGTGTTACTCTGCTCTCAACTATTAATATCAATGACATTTTTCTGTGTGATGGTTTCTCTTTCTGACTCACACAAAAGAAGACAGGCCACACAGGATGTCTTCAGTTGGGGATTTGGCTATTTTGTAGCCTTCTTTGTCTTTTTTCTGTTTTCTCTTCAAGTTTTAATCACTGGCTTTTAGCAGGCCATTAAAGGGTGATGATTTTTTTCTAGAGAACAGGTATTAAATAACCAAAGGCTTCCTAAATGCAGGACTGGGTCCTTCAGACACCAGCTGCTGTGCTGGTAGTCTTGATCCCTGCTTTTCCTGACCCATGCCTCTGTTAGCAAACCTCTGAGGGGCTCCAGGACTTTCCATTTTACACTTAGGATGTTGTCACGCTGTTGTTAAACACAGGAAGAAAGTCCTGTTTCCGCACTTTGGTTTAGAGAGATTAACAATGGGACACAGCTTTATTCAGAGTTCATTTTCTTTCCTGTCCGTGGATTTTAAGAGCCTTGGTCTGGTCAGTGTGAAACCAAGCCTGTCACATAGCTGGAAGGCAAAATTGTGCTGCCTCCATTTCGAAAAAATACTCTTGTTTTGTTTTTCTCTAATGTTATTTTTTGTGTAAGTTTCTCTCCAGTCAATATTTACTGCTGGGCTATGTTGTCCATTAAATCCTGATGGGGGGAGGGCTGGAGCCTGGATCCTGCTGACAAGATCCTCATCTCAGGAACATTCTGTTGGCACCAGGGATGCTCCAGCGCTGCCAGAACGAAACGCAAGGCGGCTCTATCGGAGATAGGTCACACACTGTGTTTTGGATTCGATTCCCTCCATCTGTTTGCCATAACTATCCCCTTCTGCTCCAGGAAAAATCTTTTTCTGGAGCGTGTCACCCTGCTGTACTGTCCCAGCCGAGCGCTTGGATCACCCCGAGCCCTTCCCTGGTCAGCAGCAGCAGTTGCTAAGGCTCGGTGATGAGCTCACCGCTGCGGAAAGGGGAGGAACAGGTTCCAAAACAAAGTACAACGGTGGAGACGTGTAAAATGTTCACATGCAGCTGCCTGTGTTGAGGCTTGTGGATGGGGAGCTTTGAGGTGTCTTTTCTTCCTCTTGGGTTTTTTTGGGTTTTTTTGTTTTGTTTTGTTTTTTTCTGGTGTTCTGTAGCTGGAAGATCTTAATCTCAGGAAAAGGAATATTGCAGAACATCTTCATCCTTTGATGTCAATGGCCCATTTGAGCCCCATTCTGTTGGATATTTTGTCTGTTTGCTTGTTTTTCCGTCCTCAAACAAGAGGTGTTATTTAATCTTTTGGTTTTTCATGTGAAGTTGCTGATATAGCCAGGTTTTTTCAGGTACCCTCACATATTTAGACCAACAAAAAGATAAAAGTATTGAAGTGCAGAGGCTGATTACAGACTGTGTCAGACCTACATACCATGATAAGGATGTGGTTGGAGTAGAACCAAAGGCATTTGGTTATACAAAGAATTTAAGAGAAATTTGCAGTTAGAGCCATGTCTGCAATGAAGGCTCAGCTAGGTAAAAGGTGGGTTTGTTTGCTGGGGTTTTCGTCTGTTTCACCGTTATATAAATTGACTCAGTTCAATGAAAGTGCAACAGTTCAATAAAATCTGTCATGGAAAATTATATGGAAGCCTGGTTTTGTGCTGCAAGATGTACTTGAGTACAGATGACACTGGAATGCTACTACTGAGGAAAAAGTCTTGAAAAAATTCAGAAAATCACGTGGGTTGATCCTGATCTTGTCTATGTGATTTTATCCTGATTTCAGATGTGAGTCTCCTCTGAGAAGTGAAGGTCTGCCTGTGATCTAGGTCTCATACCTCACCTGAAGACTGAAATCGCTCTGCAGGGCAGCGACTGCTCCTTAAACTCTATAAAAACCTGCTCCCTGGCAGAACCCAGGGCAACAGTATAAGGGACTGTTTATTTTTGTTTTATTCTAAGGCATAGTAATTGTTTGGCTTCCTGTTGCACGACACCTGCATGCACTGTGCTGCCCTGCTGATCCAAAGCTGGGCTCTAAAGTGCCTGTTCCTGCCTACTTATGTTTCCAGTTCCCTGGGCATGTGTCTGTGTTGTTATATCTTTCTCCCTATTGACTGTTTTTCCACTAATTTCTCTGCTTTTGTTTTTCCAGACCTGAATCCCCAAAGTTAACGTAGTCTAGAAAAATAGATTTCTAAGTCAGACCTTCCTTCCTCATAGTTTGCTGTCTTGTGTATCTTCCTTTTTTTCTCTCCCCACATTTGGCAATGCCTCAAAAGCCATGTGCCAAGCATTGTATAAATAGGAGTAGTCATGGTGGTGCCCTGAGCAACTCACAGTTTAATTAAAGACAGGAAAATAAGAACTAAGTGTAAAACAATAGGGAAGAGACTGAGGGCAACAGTAAATATGTCATGGATTTAAAATAGGCTCGATGTGCACAGTTGGTGCAAAGCTCCAAATCAGAAATCCAATGGCTTTGGCACAAGCTTTCCATGGAACCAAGTGACCCCTCAGCATTTCCTCTGCCTTCCCTTCTTCCCTTTGCCACTCGTGGAGAAGCTGTTCTGCTGTTTGCCCTCACAGTGCAGATTAGAGGACATAAAGGAATTACAGCAGTTGCACTCAGGAGAGCATTTCCTGAGGTATTGGCCCCGCTTTAAGCCTGGATTTTTTTGAGCAAAGAGTGTTTTCAGCTCCTGCATCCCCTGCTATGCAGCTCAAGCTCACCCACTGTGAGTGCCTCGTGTGGAACAATCACAACCAAGATCTGCTGGGTTCCTTTTTTTGCAGATGAGTGGGCAGAGGCTGGAGATGTCCTGGCATGGCCTCTCTCCAGCACTCACAGCCACACTGCAATGGCTTAGATGTCTTCTGACAAGGTAAAGCTGCTGCCCTTGGAGGCGCTTCAGGGAGATATCAACATTTCCCAGCACAACTCAGCTGCTGATGTCCTATTGCCTGTCCTGTTCCAGCCAGATCAGGTATAAACACCAGGGTTCATTATATCAGCAAGGGATCAGTGCCTGCATGGGGAGTACCGGGGCTTGGAGGGGAAAATAGGGGAAGGCAAGACAGAGGAAATACTGGTTCCCCCGAGCCTCCTTTTCTCCAGGCTGAGCCCCTTTCCCAGCTCCCTCAGCTGCCCCTGGGGCTCCAGCCCCTTCCCAGCTCTGTTCCCTTCCCTGGACACGCTCCAGCCCCTCAATGTCCTTCTTGTCATCAGGGGATCAGAACTGACCCCAGGAAGAAAGGGGGGGCATCACCAGTGACCAGCACAGGGGACAATCACTGCTCTGGTCCTGCTGCCACACCATGGCTGCCACAGCCCAGGTGCCCTTGGCCTTCTTTCTCACCTGGGCACTCCTGGACTCCTGTTCAGTCAATATTGCCAATATAGGGAAAAAAAATAAAATCAGTTATTCTAATCTCTTCACAATGGATCTTTCAAGCCTCTATCTTATTTTTGACACCTGACAGATTTGCTGCCTCAACATCAGTAACCTAAAGAAAGCAAGGGTAACAAACTTCTACTCAAAAATACAAAATCTTGCATGATATCACCTAAATGAAACACCACACCACTTACAGACACTAGAAGTTTCCATGTTAAAAAGTGGCATGAATTATTGCAGTTCCTTCTCAGATCCTGAGTCCTAGTTTCAGCTGAAATAGAGTTCATTTTCTTCCTGGTAGCTGACACAGTGCTGTGTTTTGAACTTGGTATTAGAATAATGCTGATACCACACTGGTGGTTTAGTGATTGCTAAATAGTTCTCACCCTAAACACCAAAGTCACTGATAAAAACAGAAATTCTACTGTGCTTATCTGACATATGGAGAAGAAATGATGACATAATCCAAAATACACATGAAACTTGCAGTAAATAAATCCAAAGCAAACCAAAGTCTGTTCTCTGTGATGCAGCCACTCTGCTGTGGGCATTTGATTTCCATTAGGATACATTTGGAATATTTGCAAGATTAGAATTAGAATTAATTAGAATTAGAATTAGAATTAGAATTAGAATTAGAATTAGAATTAGAATTGGAATTGGAATTAGAGTTAGAATTAGAATTAGAATTAGAATTAGAATTAGCATTAGAATTAGAATTAGAATTAGAATTAGAATTAGAATTAGAATTAGAGTTAGAATTAGAGTTAGAATTAGAATTAGAATTTATTGTGCTTTGCATTGGGTACTATCACAGAATCATAAATGCTTTGAGTTGGAAGGGAGATTTTATAGCACTGTTCCATAGGAAGAGGTTGTTAAACTGTTGAAAAATGGAACCATTTAAAAGTTTGAAGTAAAGCTAACAAATAGAATAACCTGCTGCCCCCGAGACATTTCTCCACATTATTACAATTGATTTTATTTGCTGTAGTTATCTTAGTCAAAGATCCAATTTGTTTTTGAAAGATATACTGAAATTGCTATTTATGTTCACAAATCTATTTCCTTGACGTAGTAATGCATGGTATTTGTTGATGTTTTGAGCACTGAAGAGCTAAATTATTTTGGTTTTTCATGAGGAAGGACAAAAAAAAAGCAATTTGTATGACAAATGAACTGCATACTCTGTCTTTGCCTCATCTAGATTTTAGTCTATTATTTATGTTTCATTCCATGCTTTTTTTTTATTTCTTCTTTTCTTTCCAGCTGCAGAAACACTGGTGTACATAGCTGACATCTGGATTAAAAATAAAGCTTTGAAGGCCAACATATTGACTCATAAGCCTTTACTTCCACTCTTAATATGGTTAATATTTTCATTTTGTAAAGCTAAAGAAATAAGGCTCCCTCACAGAACAGATTAAATTTCCTGAAAGGACATAGAGATATCAAAAAGTGGGGGGAAAAAAATGTGTATACTGAGAGGATCTTAAAGAATAGATGTCAATAAAATGTTCAAAATAAATAAATTACAGGCTGGCTCAATAATTAATTTAATTTTTTCTGGTGATGAAAAGAGGAATGAAAAGAGAGGACAATCCAAGTGACAATATTTGTTTAAAGCAATCAAGAAGTAGATCAATTACTCAGTGTTGTAAACAATTAAATTGAGCTGTGCTCATCCTTTCTGTTTGATGTGGGTTTTTCTGGCGGGAGATTGGAGAAAAAGCAAATTCCTGCATTAGGACAGGGAGTTTTCTTATAATACTATTTCACAGCTTTTTCAGAAGTAAAAAAAAGGCAAAACAATAAATCATTTCTTTTCAAGTCTTAAAGGTTTCGAGATGGGAACCAGTTCACTTCATAATACATTTGTACAACTCAGAGTTCACAGAGCAGATGGTGATTATACAGATATGCAAATCACAATTAAGAATTATAATTCCAAATACACAAATACTTATCTCAGATTTTGCTAATGATTTAGAATGAATCGATTGCATTTGATATGATGCACCTAGTAATTCCTAGATTCTGTTTCAAAATTTAATGGAATTTATTTAATACATCCAAACTAGAGATGATGATGATGATTATGCTGATGATTATTTTATATTGATGCCCACTTCTACAAGTGTCGGTATTATATAGAACCACTTGCATATAATATTTATTTTATAATATCTAGAAATGAAAGATTTGGTGTCTGATATAAGCAACTGTTTCTGATTAGCTTTTGGATTAAAATCTCAGTAACTAGGGGAGAAAACAAAGCATTAAAATAAATCAAGAATCCTAGAAAACCAGGTTGGAAGGGATCTCAAGGATCATCTGGCTCAACCTTTCTTGGCAACAGCACAGTCTGGACAAGGCAGCCCAGCCCCCTGTCCTGCTGAATATTAAATCTGCCCAGTGGTGGAGAATCCAGCACTTCCCTGGGGAGGTTATTCCAGGGGCTGATTGTTATTGTGCAAAATTATCCCCTGATGACCAACTGGAACCTCCCCAGGAGTGACTTGTGCACATTATCCCTCATCTTTTCCAAGTGGCTCCTTGCGAAAAGGGAGGCTCCACCTTCTTTGCAGCCACCCTTTAAATATTGGAATGTGGGGATAAGGCTCTTCCAGCGCATCCAGGTATTCACTTCCCCGGTCAGTTTGGTAATTTTGGCAGAAAAACCAAAAAAACTGCAAGGAAAATCTCTTCATCAATGTACAGAATGGGCTGACCTTATTATTTAAAAAAAAAAAAAAAAAAATTAAAATTTAAACTTGTTTATAATCCTGCTTATTTGTTTTCCAGAGCAGAGTTGGAACTCAATAAAAGGCACGCCAACTGGCCTTAAAATATCTCACATGGAGAAATTACTTTCTCTGTTCTCTTGGCTTTCTGTCTCTGAATGTAACCAAGTGTCCTCTAAACAGCTTTCTCCTTGTCTCCTCTTACTACCGAGGTTTATTACAGAGATAAAGCAGAGGTCCAGACACCAAAAATCTGACTTTTGTTCCCAGATCGACCACAGCCTTTTATGTGACCTTGGACCACTCATTTATCTCAACTTCAAAGGCAGTAGGGAGGATAAAATTAATCACTGTGGTGCCCTCAGATGCTGTAATGGAAGGGTCACTCTCTTCTACCAACCAGATTTTTAGTGGGGAAAACCAGACTAGGAGGATTCTGACATAAATTAAAAATTTATTATTCCCTCCTTTGTCCTGGCCCTGCCATCTGTGGAGTTGCCACGCAAAGCACAGCAAAAAAATTGATTTATAAAACCTCTTCCATTAAAGACGTTACCAGACTTTAGTGACCTAGAAGGATGACCTCTTCCTGGAAATCCTGATGGCAGAAGCTCTTAGATATTGTAGCAAACTAAGTTTTTCCATGAAACTGTGCCTGAGTTCCATCTGTTTGTTCTGTGTTTGTTTTTACCTGGCTGTGTCCCTGTGCCAGCTCCCACTCACAGGATGGAAAAGGAGTCTCAGACTCTCACCTCGATTTTGCACTGGCAGCTTTTCCTCAAACACACACCAAAAAAATGCACCTTTATTTCAACCAGACTTACAAAAGCAAGACATTCCTATGCAAGGCATTTGTGTAGTTCTTTCTCTGTAACACAGCTTTTGAGTGGAAAAGTAAAAGCATAGAGGTGTTTTCAATGTCTCTTGAAGACAAACTTGTATTAAACTCAGACCTGTTCAAAAAAGAAGAGCAGGTTCCAAGGTGATTTTTGGCTACGCTGGGTAATGACAGTAATAGAATTTCTTTCATACAATTTTTTAGCTGAGAAGAAAATTAATACTTTCCTTTTTTACTGTTGGTACCATCTTGGCTTACCTAAATAACTTAAACAAGACACAGTTCAGTGCTCTCAGCATTAAAAATTGCTGAGTTTCTGTGGTCTGCATTTTGCAAGAAGGGCTTGCTAAATCAAGGACCCTGTGACCTCAAAATCACTAAAGCTGTGTTGCACTCTTATGAAATCTGAAGCTTTTTATGGTTTATTCTGAACAGAATGGGAGGCAGAAATGTGTTTTGTGGTGTGCCACAAGTGAAGTGTTGTGGAGGGAGAGGGGAGCAGAAATTGAGCCTGTAATTACTGATCTCTGGGATTTGTTCTGAGCTATACGAAAGGAGCCCTTTGAGGGCTCTTAACTGAATTCATGGAATCATCACCACACAATCATCATGGAATGGCCTGGGTTGGAAGGGACATTAAAGATCAGGTGGTTCCAACCCTTGCCAAGGGCAGGGACATCTTCCACTGTCCCAGACTGCTCCAAGCCCTGTCCAGCCTGGCCTTGGACACTGCCAGGGATCCAGGGGCAGCCACAGCTTCTCTGGGCACCCTGTGCCAGGGCCTGCCCACCCTCACAGGGAAGAATTTCTTCCTAATACCTCATCTAAACTCCCTCTCTGTCAGTTTGAAGCCCTTTTCCCTTCTCCTGTCACTCCATGCTCCTGTAAATTCTCTCTCTCCATCTTTCCTGCAGGCTCCCTTAGTCTTTATAAAAATCTGGTTGTCCATTAGCAGGGATGTTTGTCCACTGACTTTGATTACCAAGATATTTTTGTGAGTGCAAAACCACTGCCCATCTCTGTGCTATACCCAGCTGAGGAACTGTCCCTTCTCAGAGGTGACACCCAGGTTTCCTGTCCTTTCCTGGATCCCTGGAATGAAAGGGAGCAGTAAGGAGGGAGCTGCCACTGGGGCCACATTTGGGGTGTGATGAAGTGACTGCACTGTCAATTGTCACAGGAGAAGTTTCTTGCAGGCAGAAAATGACACTTTGCTGATCAGTGTGAGAGGAATTTTGGAGCTCAGAGAGCAGAAGTCTCTGTGCCAGGGCTAACAGGGCTATTTCATGCTCCCCTGCCTCTCTATTGATTTTGCTGACTCAAAAACTGCGGAAATTTTCCATTGAAAAGGGATGACTGATTATTTAATACTCTGATGAAATTATGTGAAAGTATACCAAGACTACTTGATTGATTAAATGGTTTGTTTTTTGAGATTTTATATTTTGGTGGAGATCTGCATCCCTGTCCAAAGAGAGATCAGTTGTTTCTTGGCCCTTGCTGCTCATTTCTTTCACCTGTTAATGACGTTGCCAGCACAACACTTTTGCACTTAATTTATTGAGATTTTTATTCTTCAAATCAGATACTTCAGGAATTTTCTGTGAACATAATTACAGTGCTTCTTTGGTGAATAGCATGAGCACTAGCAAGCTCCTAAAGTTCAGGTCTTTTGGCAGGATTTACAATGCCATCTCTTGACAGCAATTTTGTGGCTGCTTCCTAGATTTTTTTCACTTTAGAGAGGACCTAGCAAGGGATCTGATGTAGTGTTTGGTTATATTTAGCTCCTAGAAAAAAATATAAAAAGAAATTACAGAAGTTGGTTGTCTGATGAGATGTCAGCATTTGCCAGACACCAGTGTGACACCATCTTGATTAAATTGCAGCCACACAGTTCTTTGATTCACTGTTTTCTTTAAACCATTTTTTTCCACATTTCTTAAAACTCCTGTCTCTGATATCCAACTAATGCTTACACTCATGAAGAATCTGAAATGTTTATTGTAATCTCTTACAGGACACCATGTTTCTAGAAGTCTATTTATGCAGCTCCTTCAATTCTCTGTGGGGCCATCACCCTGACTTTTCAAGCCATGAAACGTGGTCCAAAATAAGATTTAAAGCAATGCAGTTGTCTTTTAATAGCGTAGCAGGGAATGTGTTAACTCCAGACTGTGCAAAAGACCCAGTCACCCCATGGTCTGTGTGTTCATAAGCATCAGCTTTAATGGCCCGTTGTGATAGATGAGAGATATTAAAATCTTACAGTCACTGCCCGGTCATTTATAGTCAGCAGAGGGCTAAAAGTGAAAGGTCGGGCCTAGGAGAGTTGGAAAATCTGCTAAGCAAACTCTGGAGCAGGGAATGGGCTGCTCCAGGGACTGGAGGCCACGGCTGATTTTCCTGCTGTTGTTGTTGTTCCTGGCCCGGGGTAAGTTTATGCACAGCCCAAGGCATTCGGGATGAAATATTCCCCTTTCTTCATGTCTAAATAAATGTACGCATGATGCACTAGAGGGTTTCTTCAGTTGGATAAATTTACCTGGTGTGTTTACTACAGAAAGAGCTTGGTTTGTTTGATCAGCCCTTCCTGGGCAGGCTGTTCAGTGTGAGAGAATGGCTTCCAAACTGGTTACTTCCCAATGTGCTGAAGCTCCTGTTACTCCAAAATACATTTTAGCCTCTGGGTACTGCCACTGCCAAGCATGTGCTGCTGCCCTTGGGGATCAGCTCAGGTGCTGGCTCTGGAAACTGGAGCATATCAAAAACAAGGATCCAAAAAGAGCACAGTCAGCAGGGCCAGCAGCAGAATCACTGATGAATGAATATTTATGCTGCACAGAAGTGTCCGTTTTATTATTTAGTTCCCTGAATAAGACTGTGTCTCTAAACCCAGCCTTTATTTACTCAGTGGGAGTCCAGAAGCAGCTTGAAGCATGAAGACCCCAGATCCCCTTTCCCAGCACCCTGATGTAAAGATGAAAATTACGGAGGTAAATCCAGGTTGCTTTAAGCCACTTTTCCCTACTTTGTCATGGGATCTGGCTCAGTCTCAACCACCTCCCAGAGTGTCACCAGAGTGGGACCTCCTGTGACATAACTGATGCTTTCTGTATCTCTCTGCCTCTCATTCTCACTGGCCTTTGGTGGCTGAAAATGTGGGAACAGCACAACTTTCTCTGGTTACACAGCTGATGGTGATTCCTGTGAGAGCTGGGGAGCACTGCTGAGACATCCATTTCCATGAGTTATATCTCTTTCAGGGAGGCCAGGAAGCTGATTAGATCCTTTTAAGGTCTCTTTGCTCTCGTGGGATGTCACGTAGAAACCCTGGAATAACTGTGAGTAGAGCAGGAGGCCGCAGGAATAACTACTGACTGAACTTTTGGTCATGCCTTCAAAGCTACTGCCTCTGTTTTAGAATATTCTTTGTGAATGAGGGACAGAAATGTTCTTTAACTCTATCGAAACATTTGGATTAGCACAAAACTGTGGTGCTGGGGATATGTTTGCCTTTCTACATTCATGCACAAGATGGTTCCTATGTTTTTGTGAAGCAGCAAGGGATTTTCAGCATCAGGTTTGTGTTGGTTGTGAAACTCAAAGTGCAACAGCCCCAACCACTGCCTTACATAAACCCTGTGCCTGTGCAATGGACTGTTGCCACCGTCCTGTTTGGAGCAGCAAGATTTCCTTTCTGACCTACTTTTCTGGTCAGGAGCATTATTAGAACATTTTCTATCCTTCCCGTGCCACAAAGCTGCCCCAACACCACCCTGAGCAGCCAAGGAATGATCCCATCAGCCCAGAGGGATCCACAGGCTGCTAAACAGCTCCCTTGTCTTCTTTTGCTGGTGCAGCCAACCCAGCAGATGGATTTAGTGTGCTCTGGAGCAGGCAGGAGCTCCTCAGGTGCACAGGAATGATCAGAAATATGAGAATGGTACTCACGGATTTGGAAGTTTATGCCATGCATATCCTGGCCGTAATTGCCTGGGATAAATGGATGTCAAGGGTAGTGATACCAGTGGAGACAGCTTGGGCAGACAGGATTATTGAATTATTTGGGTTGGGAAAGTCCTCCAGGATCACTGAATACAACCTGTGCCCAATCCCCTCCTTGTCCCCAGCCCAGAGCACTGAGTGCCACATCCAGGCATTCCTTGGACACCTCCAGGGATGGGGACTCCAAACTTCCCTGGGCAACCTCTTCCAAAGTCTGACCACGCTTTCCATGGGGAAATTCCTGCTGATGTCCCACCTGAACTTCCCCTTGCTTGAAGCTTTTTAGCTTGAAGGTGTAGCTTGAAGCCATTTCCTCTAATCCTGTCCCTTGTTGCTTGGGAGAAGAGGCCAACCCCCACCTGGCTACCACCTCTTTTCAGAAGGAAATCGAAGGAATATTGAAGGAATAACCTTGGAGATAATGAAACAAAATGAAATTTCATAAACTTTCAAATAATTGTAGAATGTGAAACATTCAGTATTTGATTACACAAAAATCTTTACAGGAGCTGGATAAAGCACTGTTATAAACAAATTTGCATTTGTGAAGATTTTCATGGAGTAAAAAGGATAAGAATGGGGAAGGCCCAGTTGTAGGTTTGTGTCTTAGTCTAGGTAGGTATCGAGGGTGGCAAAGGGCCGTGATCAATTCTTTCCTTCCACTCTAAGAGCTGCCTCTGTCTGTCTCCCTCTCAGAGCTGTTCCACACAGCACAGGTACCCAGATCTGAGTCATCTCAATGGTATTTAATACAAAACATCAGTTCTGTGCCATAATTTCCTACCCACAGCTTCTACTCTGTCATATTATTTTTTTACAGTCATCACGTTAAATTACTTTCATATTTACTGGAGACAAAATTTCCTGCTGTGTTTGCTCAGTTGCTTGCGGGATGGCTGACACTGGGAGGGGAAATCAGTTTCACCAGGCTCCTCTGCACTGGAGGAGAGAGCAGAGGATGGGAACTGTCCCAACAGAGAATCACAGGGACATGGTTTCCTTGCTGAGGGAGTCCTGTTAGGCTGAGAGGAAGAAA
Source organism: Orthonyx spaldingii (assembly GCA_013397795.1). Lineage (NCBI taxonomy): Eukaryota > Metazoa > Chordata > Aves > Passeriformes > Orthonychidae > Orthonyx > Orthonyx spaldingii. The sequence goes on along the minus strand of VZTJ01001555.1, from coordinate 193,273 downwards.
ACAACAGCAGGGGAGAGGCCCTCAGCCAAAGGGAGACGTGAGGGCAGCTGATCTCGAGCACATCCTGCAGTGACGAGAGAAGCACGGCCAGGAAAGCGTGCAGGTGATCCATCATGTTTTGCCTGCAGCTCCTTCACGAGTTCTATTCAGCTCAAGGAGTGCCTGGGTTAAGAAAACCTCCTGTAACACTCACCATATGCGCTTATGCATGTCGTGAGCTGCTGAGGAGTGTCCAAAAAGCTGGAATTTGGCAAAAAGAGGCAGTCTCCTCGGGTGGCTGAGCAGGGTTTCACTGCCCAGAGTGATCTGTTATCCCTTTCCTGACAAATGCCCTCGAGAGCCTGTGCCTCAGGGATCAAAGAATAGACAATTTTGCAATAGAAGTTTAAAGAGGTCACAGCCCCACTGTGGTATGACCTAAACCTGAGGCCTCACAGCTCACCAGGCTTTTATCCTGGCCATGGGAGCAACTTGGCCTGGCTGTTTTTATCCTGGCTCATCTGTGCGAGTTTGGACCTGATCTAGACACTATGATCAGACAGATTTAATGCAGAAGTAAAAGGTAAGGAGTTAAAATCAGACATGCAAGGCACCGGTGGAAAAAGTTAACCAAACTTCAGGCACCTGGAAGCTTGAAAACTTTGGCATTTCTGATAAAGTATTGTCTTCTGTGACTTTATAGCTGCTCAGAACTCCAAGGGATGTTTTATTTTGCCTGAGTAATATATTTGAATGGTTTCTATCTCAGAACATCATAACTTCCACATCCAAGGCTGTCATCGTAAATCCTGGTCACCATTTTGACATTGCTAATTTGAAAAGCCAGATATATTCTGCTGATGTCATCCTAAGCATCCAAAATATCCCTGCAGCAGCTCCCTGTGCCTTCCTGAGAGCCCTGCTGAAGGTGAACCCAAAGACCCCCAACTCCCTGGGCCCACAGGCAGGTGTGTGGCGCTCCTAGAAATGTTCCTATTGCCTGAAAAAAACATGGAATGTGATTACAGGGACCTTTTCCCAGCTGCCTGGCTGCTTGTGGCACATCCTGCATCACAGTTTACCACCCATGCATTTGTTTGTTGGGGTGCAGGGCAGAAAAATTCACTGGAATAATCGGGACTGGAAAAAAAGAAGCACCCCACTCCCTGTTTCCCAATTAGTTTTCATCCTGAACTAGGTGTGTATGCGCGTGTGGGTCTTTTCCTTCCCCTCAAATTCGGATTATTTCAGCAATCTGGGTGACAAGATGAGCTCAGGTGTTAGGAGGGGCTGTTAAAGTTCAGGAGGGCAGGAATGAGCAGCTGCTGGAGGGGAGGGGATAGGAAACATCACAAATTGCTTTTGCCATGAGAATGCCTCACGTGACAGCTCTTCCACGATTTCTCTGAAGGTCTGCTAACAGAGGGTGCCTTGTTCAGGAGGGAGAAGACAGCCATGACTGGTGATGAGCATTAGCTCCTAAACCTTGAAATCTGTTTTCCCTCCAGCGTCTGGTAGTGCCTCTGGAACTTTGTGGTGCGAGAAATCAACCCCACCTTGTGCTGTGTGCCAGGCAAGCGGCTGCCACTGTTCAAAGCAGCAAAGGAGGGCTTTGTCTGGGAGGAGGACAAGCTCTGTGCCCCTGCCTGGGGCCGGGTGATCATTACGCGGGCTGCTTAATTGCCTCAATACAAAAGGCTTTGAGAACTGTCCAAGTACTCTCTGTTTCCTAATTCCTTTCGAGCTGGCTTGTAAAGACCTCATTGCCCATCCACTTCTAACCTGGAGCTTTGCTCAATCACAAATCCCATTCAAAGGAAAGGGTTTGAGGGAGTAAAGTTGACAGGGTTTGTCCATAAATACTGTTTTTGACAGCTGAATGGAGTTCACGTTGCTGGTTGTGTTTGCCAAAGGATATGTATGGACTTGAATCTTAGAGATGGAATGCAAAGTGATGTTTTTATATAAAAGTAACTTAACTCACTGTTACTTACTTAGATATATGGTGCCAGTCAGGTGTAATGGAGACAGTTTAAATACTGCTGAGGACAAGTTTAGGTAATCTGAAAGAAGTTTCATAATTCTACATCTTTCTCCTTTTCCGTCTTATCCTGAGGTAAACCCTGTGGTTGTTTCCTATGCCATTTCAATTATTTCCCTGTTTTTCTGATGGGGAACCCTTCCTGTACAGATTCCATGAGCTCATGGAGCACTGCAGAAGGGTCAGGATCAATAAATCAAGGAAAGGGATGGCCACAGGGGTTGTTTCGGCCTCTGGCAAAAGACCCTGTAGTGAGAGAACAGGAAGGGCACTCAGATGGCCCTGGGGAGGAGGTTGCCACATAAAAAGGAGTTTTTTTCTTTCTCTATGTCTTACCTCCATTCTTATTTGCAAGTTATTTGTTGATTAATCTGAATTTGGGAGAACTGGCTGCCTAAATAAGATCAGGAACTCCCCAGTTCAGTTTGGAAAGCAGTGACGTTAGAGCCCATTAATTAATGTACATTTTGTCACCTACCTGGACTTGTGCAAGGTCACCCCCAACATCCCTGGTGCTAAATTGGAAAGATTTGGGTGTGATGGATGGAGTGTAGCATGGATAAGGAATTGCCTGGATGGCTGATTTCAGTAGTCAGCAGCTCAGTGTCCAAGTGGAAACCAGTAACAAGGGGTGTCCCCCAAAGGTCCATACTGGGATCAGCATTTTTTAATATCTTCACCGATTTTTTTTTATATACAGAGAGATATTTTTTACTAAAGCTTGGAGTGACTGGAGAAGAGGCAACATTTTGCAACCGAAAGGGGGTAGATTAAAAAAAAAATTTTTATAATGAGTCTACTGAGACTCGGAACAAGTCCTGAGTCAACCCGTTTTTTGCACATCTGCTTCTTTTGTGAACCTGAGAACAAAAAATAATGTTACCAATGAAAAGTCTAAGTACTTTTATGACTCACCAGGTAAGCAAAGATAGATAATAAAACACAACAACTTTGTCAAAGACAGAATGATGAGAAAAATATGTCAATGAACCAAACACATCTCGTATTTCCAACTATATTTATTATTTTGAGCTTGATATTTAGCTGAGAAGAATTTATTTATCTCAGAAGGACTCCTCTTTACTTGCAGATCCAGAAAGGAATACAAAATGGATGTATTTTTTTGTCTGAACTTTATTTGTAAGCTGATCAAAGTGATATTTTCACCACACAAATTAGCACTGCAGGGCACTGGGTTTTGAATGGGGAATGTCTATCATGAAAGCCACTTACCCGTTCCCTTGGATGGAGTGAAAAGTCTGTAGAAAATTTGTTTCTTTTTGATCTGGATAAAAAACTCTTTAAATTGGGTAAAACTGTAATGGGATCTTATGAAAATAAACAAATAAATTTCTGGATGCACTACTATGGAAAAAAAATGAAGGAGTAAACAGAAGCTGGGACTTTGGAGCTGCAGAGTTCATCTTTGCTTGTTGAGTTGCTTTTTAGTATTTTGGAGAGGTTTTTTGAGCGTTGCATCCGAGCTTCTGTGAAATAATTACGCTGATGGTTCTGGTTTCTAATGTAGAGCACAGAAATCTGCAAAAGCCATTGGGCAAATTCTGCTGAGTCTTTCACCTCAGATCAGCAGCTCTCAGGTCATTAATCATGCTTTATAAGCTTTAATAGACTAAGTGTTTTAAAGACATCTGCTGAGTCTCAAAGAATAGAGTGCAGACTTTGCTTTTCTGAGATTTCTCTATTAGAGCAACAACATTGTTGGGAAAAGCAAAAAAATGACCCAACATAAAAAAGCTTGGCCTTTCCCTTTGGTTGCTGCCCTGCTGCAGCAGAGGATGATCACAAAAGTCATTTATAATTGGACACTGAGGAAATTAAGCTCTCCAGGTAATTAAATATTTTCTTAGATAAAGGCATTGTCACCACCATCACTTGCTCGAGCAGCGAGCGTGTAAAGAAAGAATATAAAGAAAGAAGTGCTTTGCATTTAATTGAGTGTGTGAATTAAACACAGTTTTGCCCTGAACAACACATCATGCATGCCTGAAAATCACTGCAGGTGACTGTCCTTGTGCTTATGTACTCTTTATTTCTGATTCAGTCACTCAAACACATATTTTGGTGAAGGCTGCTTGCACTAAAACATATAAATTTAGTTTGCTTTGTCTCACTGTTTAAGAGATGCTGTGCCAGCTTTGGAAGCTAATTCTGGCTTGGGTTAGTGAGTCAGAAATGTCCCTCTGCAAATACACCTTTGCACTTGTTACCTGTTCACTTGTAGTTATTTTTTCCATATATTTCCCAGATATTTTACTGTGGGGTAGCAGCTTCTCAGTACCACAAAACACTTCCACAATGAAAAGGGGAGACAGAGGTGGAAAGGAGCAAGCTCCTGCTTATGGACACAGGTTTGTTCCCAAACAAAAAACAGTGGGGCAAGAAACACCTGTGGGATGTTTTTGCCTATATTTGTGTAAATTGTCCACCTTCATTCAGTGTTGTGTTGTTATTTTGATTTTTTTGAGGGGAATTTTCATTTTGGTTCTGGTTGGTTGGTTGGTTTTGTTGATGTGAGTGAAGGTTGTGTGCTGAATTTGGGTTTTAGTGATAATTCTTAGATGAAGCATCAGTGTTTGAGCTAAATTCTTGTCTTCTTCTCCCACATTTACTCTTAAGCATGGAGGCTGCACTCAGGAAGTTCAGTACCTGCTGTTTGAGAGGGCTTTACCTAAAATGTGTGAAATCAGGGTGAATTCTGCCATCTCCCACACTTCCCTGGGAAGCACCCCAATTCCCAGGCTGACTGCAATCAGAGCTTTCTTTCCATTTTCCAAACACAGCAAAGCCGAGGCTGAAAGTGAGTTGTCCTCGCCATGAAGCTGAGGAGCCACTTTCCTTCAGTCCAGCTGATATTTAAGGTCATCAAACCCTCTCCAGGTTGTGTTAATGGGGCAAAACACCCAACTTTGAGGTGGGACACCCCACTGTAACTCTGCTCTCCTGGTACTCCTGTGGGAGAGTTCTGCTCTGTGGGTGTGGGGTGAAATATCACTTGTAGGGCTGCTGCTCATTTCCGATATTTTTCTTACAATATTTGAACAAAGTGTCTTATGCTGAGTCAGATTTTTCATCTGAGATGACTTTTCTCCCTGGCTCTTTCTATTGGTTAGGGGGGGAAAAAAAGGGAATGAAATAAATAATACAAGAAATTTGCACATAATCCAGAGTCATTTCCCCTTTCCTCTCCTCCCCGTGTTTCTCAGTTTGCTATTGAAGACATTGATTTCTCTTCCAGCCCTTTGAGGCCCAGACTAAAGCCAAGAAAATGAATGAGAAGGTAAACAGAGGCAAAGAAAAATAGATATATGACTAGAGACACAAAGCAGGTTCCTGGCCCTCTTGTTTTCTGCGCAATCCAAGCTTCCCTTAAAAGGGAAACTGAAGGAAATAGGTCTACTGAAATAGCATTAAATCATGCTGGATGGAAACGTATCCCACTCCTCTCTGAGCTGCAGGATGACACAGAGTCTTTAAACTCCATTTACTGATGAGCATCTGGGATGTACAGGAGGGTCTGTGGGATCTGAGCAGTGTGCCTTGCTTGGTGTGACAGTTTTCCTAACAACTTTCTCACTCTATCTGCTCTCAGCTGTTCTGTTTCTTTGGTTTTTTTTTTTGGAAGGAAACTTGAGTCATTGCCACTTTATCCTCTCCTCATTGCTTTAATGGGATCTTCCTTCACTTCCTGCTTTCTGTTTTTGCCTCTTTCCATTTTATGAGAATTTCATTCTTCTCTTCATATAGTTGCAACACTTCCTCACTTTCTCTCTGACAATAAAAAAAAATGAAAGCCTTATGCTATAGCATTCTGAAATAAAATTCTAGAGTAACACTCTCGTGTCAGCTGCTCCTGGGGAAAGAGAAAAGCAGCTTTATTTTATTGAACTTTTTTTTCATAACTTGTTTATGGTCCTGGTCTTGAGTTCAGAGTTCTGACATCATGCAGGGTACCCTACAAAAATATTAGTTTCAAATTCTTTGCTGAATGTCTAACAAATAGCAAATATTTAGCTATCTAATAGCAAAATATATTTAATAGGAAAAAACATTTCTTAATGGACTTCGTGCAATAACATCTTTTGCAGGAGGAGCCCTGGGAAAGGTGGCAGAGATCAGGCTGAATGACAGAAAATTGAGAAGGAATTTTATTTGTCCTTAGCGAAATCATCAGGAAAGGGAGCTGGAAAATGGAATAGAAGGCTACTATTTACTTCTTGAAACTAGTTTGTAGATAGATATGTTAGCGACTCTCAAAAAAAAACCTAATTTCAGTGTAGACAAATGAAAAGTGACTTTTTTTCCATTTCTTTTTGGCTACTTTGTCCATTTATTAATGTAATTTGTCCACATTAATGGGCTCAAATAGATCAGAGAATGTTATTAACAATGTAATAGAAAACAGAAAACAGCACTGAATATTCCTAGAAATCTGCAATTGAAAATGCCTGTTTAAAGCTAAATCTTAGCCCTACTGTATATGATATTGCTTGTTACTAATTATTATGCTGTTAAGCTCCCAGCATTGGTTTAATTTGCATTTTACTATTTATACCACACCTGCTAAGCATAAACAACCTTACTCCAAAGATTTCCACAGCTGATAAATCCAGGCCTGATTTCACTTTCCTCAAACGCCAGGATTTGAGCAGGTACCTGAACAGAACATGGATTTTAATTCCTCCAAGGTTTAGCACAAGGGATGTTCATCCAAGGCAGAAGGTCTGGGAGATGGGGGCTAAGGATGCTGAGGACTCTGTGAATATGCAAGAAATAAGAAAAGTCCACAATCTGCTCCCAAGGAACACAAGTCCATATTCCCTGTCTGTTGTGTTCCTTGGGAGCAGATTGTGGACTTTTCTTATTTCTTGGATGAACATCTCAGAGGGATGGTGCCCTCAGAGGGTGGACAGAGGCACTGTGGCAGTGCCTTGGGCCAAAATCTTAACCCTGTGTTAAAGCCATCAGTCCAGCTTTGATGTAGCCCTGTAACTCTGATCATTATCTAACCCAAACAGTAAACAGAAGTAGTAACAGTAATAATGGATTGTTTTTCTGCCTCTGAAAAATGATACCGGCACAGGTGGTGGAGATTTTCCCAGGTAAACTTATAAAAAATACTGTTGGGATTTCACGAGTGAGGAGCCCTGCAATTCTTTCAGGCTCATTTGAGTTTTTATTGTCTTACTCTGAGAGCACTTTTGTGATTTCATGCTGAGCCTCTCTTTGCATGAGGAGCTGTCTGACATCTGTGCTACGAAAGTGCAGTTCAGGTTATGTTTCTGTGACAGTAGTGAGGTAGAGTGGCCTGGGGCTAAAGATTCCTTAAGTCGGAAGTATATTGATCATTTTTCTTATGAGATGGGAATTCTGGATAAATTTTCTCCTCTGGCACTGATAAGCAGGAAATTTTCCAGTGAATATTCTGTGTTGGTTGCGTTTATTTGAAATAAATTCCAGTTCTGGAAAGCACTCGGGGAGGGCGCTGGAATGAAGGGATCCAGCACTGGCGATGGGCAGCAGGTGGCACCCACAGACCGTGGAAATTCCTGCCTTGCTGCATCCAGCCAAGTGAGAAGGGCTTTTAAAACCCACTAGGACCCAGCTTAAGACACATTTACTTTTCCTGAGTTACACATTTGGTGTTTGAAACAAATCAAATGGGATTTATTCTCTCTAGCAGCGTTTGCAGTATAAAATATGCCCACAAATCTTGTCTGCTGCCTTAATAGCTATATTAAACACTTTATTCTTAGGCATGGTGCATAGATTAACAAGTCAAACAATAGAGTGAAAAAACAATTAGAGTGGAAGTGTGTTTCAGAGGCATCCAGCCACCTTCTCCTTCTCCTTGAAAAAAACCCCAAAATTCCCAAGCTAGGGAGCAATGCCGTACCTCTGGCTTGTTTTAATAAATACATAAATACATTCTGGAAATGAGAAGTTAAGCGGGACAACTTTTTCTCAATTGCCCTATAATCTTTATCATTCACAATTCTTCTTAATCCAGCTCCCATCACCTCCTCACCTTGTTTGTGTTTTGTTTGTTGTGTTCGTTGGTTGTGGGTTTGGGTTTTTTTCCTGCAGTGGAAATAACTTGGTTTTTACACAGAGATAGTTTTATGTCCTGTTTTGATGATGTTAGTAAAGATTTTAAAAGGAGATTAGTCCCCAGTGTACACTCTGCTATGTCACAGTTTTCTAAGATTTCTCACAGTGTGTTGGTGGCCTCCAAAATACATCTTTATGAAAATAAAATAGATTTTGATTTGTGGAATTCAATGTGCACTTAAGCGTACTTTTAAATGTGTAATAAACCTTTTTATCAATGATTTGTACCAATATGCTCAGCTACTGGTTTGTAGTAGTTGATATTTCCAGGTTGTTTCACCGCAACAGGGCCATTTTTAACACAAATGCAGAACTTAAATCATGGAATGGTTTAGGTTGGAAGGAACCCTAAGGAATATCTGATTCCAAACCCCTGCCATGCACCTTTTATCAAGTTGTTCCACCAACCTGGCCTTAAACACTCCCAGTGCTGGGGCAGCCACAGTTTCTCTGAGGTAATTTTTTTCCCCCTTTCTCCTCATTTTTCCTTCTTTCTTCAAGATTTTGGGAAGGCAACATATAAATATCACTTGGGTCTTCATCTTCACTCCTGAGTTCTTTCTCACAACATATTTGCATTCTTGGTCCGCGCTCCTGATATTAAACCTGAACAGTCATAAAGATCTCATTCAGCAGGTGTGGTGTGAATTGGAGATTCTCTTCATTAATTTATTCATTCTGATACATGGAAAATGTTACGTGCAGTGATTTCTTGGTATTGTTTTACTAGCCAGTAGAGGGAAGAGGTTTCATTCCTGGATATTTCATAATATCATTTGCATAGAGGACGACATTTTTTCATCATGGCATTGGATCCCCAGACTGCTAATTTAAATCTGGCAGCTGTTGGAATTAATATGGGTGATATTTGCTTCTGTTCTTCAAGGTTGGATTATCTGTTAGGATTTTTGTTTTCAAACATTCATTGTGCTTTATATGAAGCAGTGGCAATTAAACATTTGTGTGTCTGGCAAACCAATTTGTTGCTGGCAAATACCTAATTTACTGTCAGGCAGGATGCAGACATTTATCTGGTTTCATGGTTGAGTTACCATAATCTGTAAATGCATTCGAGGTGGTCAAGCTTAAATTTGGACCAGGGATTGAAACATCCTAAGCAGTTTCATCACGTTTTCAGGAATACAACATCTTGTGGTGTTACATCCTTGCGTGGTGATGAGAGGATGTGGCTTGCTCTGAGTAATTTGGGAAAGAATGGAATTTCATGTTCAAGAAAACTGGGAAGAGGAGTTTCTGCTTCTATAACCTGAGGGTTTTTCCAGCAGAATACCTTCTGGACCAAGGCATGGTTTGTGAAACACACAAAGCATCATGAATGAGGCAACATAAAACCTGGGTTTTTCTCTGTTTATGCCTCCACAACAGTTCAGCTTAGGATAGCAAAATGTTCAGCATGGGACACTGTGAGGCTTCCCCAGTCCCGTGGAAACACTGCTGGAGTGGAAGGCTCACTCTGCTTCCCTCCAGTGGGTGCTGATACAACTCAAGCTGAAAACGCTTGGTGACATCCACACATCTTACTTTGTGTGGGCTGGAGGTGCTTTGGAGGGGCAGATTTTTTGGGCTGCCTCTGACCCCTGAGGTGGGTTAGATGTCATGCCACCCAGGGGCAGACATTCTGAGGAACTGTTTTCCTACTGTTAGTTAGAAATTTTGAAAATTACAAATGATAAAACAGAAAACATCCTTGTTCAGTCAAAAAGTCCTACCTGTAGACTTCTGCCTTCAAACATTCATTATAAAACTTTGTCTCTGAGTGAATCTCTTCTTTCAATGTATCAAAACAATCCTAACTCCATTTCTTTGTGCCTTTTTTCCCTCTCTTTGGTTCATTCCCTCACTCCTTTCATTAATCATTCCTCTGAACAACTCCTTCTAACTGAGCCAGCATCATTCTGACTTATTTATGATTTCTTCTCTCGCCCTTGTGTTTCTTATTCCCTTTTTCTTTCCAGTGCCCTCATTCCAGTCCTCCTTGCTTTTGTTCCTGCTTTCCTCTTGCCATACTTTGCTTGTATTAAAGACTTCCTGAGAGATATTGTGGATTCACTCTGTCTTGAGTGAGCCTTTCTTTTATTGTTCATTCAGCCCTGGATTGAAGGTTTCTATTGATCAGGAATATCTGTGCAAAGTAGGTGTTAATCAAGAGCAGGAAGAAAATGTGAGGTGCTGAGGCCCTGGCTCAGGGTGCCCAGTGAAGCTGTGGCTGCCCCATGCCAGGAAGTGTTCCAGGAGAACACAGCTCACGATGTTCTATTTCATGATTCTAAGGTTCTACAATTCTACTCAGCAAAGCTTGCTTCAAGCTAATTATCTGTGGCAGTGCCAGGGATACAAAGTTGAATCGAGATGCCAAGTACTTCATTTTAATGTAGATATTATTATAAAACAGGGGGAGACCACAAGGCTGCCAAATGTAACAAGGCCAAGAATTAAAACATATGCCTTGGCACATTTTTGGGGTGTCAGGAAATGATGCTGGTTTTCTTTTTCCTTAAAGTGAATTATAACTCTACAGATAGGATAATTCAGTGTTTGGGGTTTTTTTTAAAAAAAAAAAGGGTCTACCAAGTGAAACTTTAATTCCAGTAGGCTTTAGGGAAGTGACATACTTTTTGTAAATAAAGTTGGAGGAAATACTGTTTGCTTCTGAAAGGGTTCTAGATGCTTTCCTTCTGCAAAGATGACAAATAGGAATGTTGTTGTGGCAACTCAGCCGTTTCCAGGCGAGTTACTGATGTGGAGGAACAAAAAAGGGCTTGCTAGAACTCCTTGGGCTATGCACAGCACCTTATTTAGGCAAATTCTGGCTACTCAATCGTGCCTTGAGTGTGTAATGTATGAACAAAAGTGTGCATCCCTTACCTGATGCAAGGAAAAAGTCAGACAAGATTTATTCAGTTCCATCTTCTCCCTTCAATTAGTCCATAACTATATTTTTCCACAGTGAGATATACATATTATTGTCATGAGTCACTGGAGGATTCACCTTTTTGAGAAAACTGTAGCTGTATCTCAGCTTAAAGACTTTTATTGTAGTTTCAGAAGACGAAATTTTAAAACTGTTTAAGGTAATATAGGTGTGTAATAAAAATTCTGTGCCTTTACTCAGAGGTGCACACACCAAGGTCATTATGATCACTATTATCATCAGGGAATCAACATATATTTGACTTAGAATAGAACAGATTTGGTTTAGAATAGAATTTATCCTGTCTACTGAGCTTTTGGGTGCTAATTAGAATGAGAAGTTTGCTACAGAATACAACTGAGCCATGGTCAATGCATTTTAAAAATAAAAACAACACAAAAAAAGACAGAGAGCGATGAGATATGGCAACAATTTAAGGCTTTGAACGTTTCCTCTTTCAGGTAGAATATTCATACTGCTGTGTTTAAAGGAAGGAAGCAAAAGATTTTACAGGGCAAATTGATGACAACCTGGTATGACCTGGCACTGGTCACAGGCAGTCAGGAAGGCGCGTTTCTCTGTCCTCAGACTGACAGAAATCTGGTTGGGAGATAAAGCTGTTGCATGAGTATAAAGAGTTGTTTCATGAAGCCAAGGAAAACTCTGATTTAAAAAATTTAAGGAGTCTCTAACACAGCCCTTACAAAAGCCGTATCTGAAAGAAGAGGAAAAAGTCCTTTAGGAAAAGCTGAAATGTTTGTTCTTGAGGGAGCAGGATCATCACTTCCATATTGCCAAGTCCTTGTCCTCATTCCTGGGTGTTCAACCTATATTTGGGTTACAAATCCCAATGAACAGCTCTGTCAAGTGATATCAGAGGATTTAAACTTGAAGATTTGATGGAGTAAAACTGGTGAAACACACAGCTTAAAAGTTTGGGTTCCATTTCATTTTATTTATTTATTGTCAGGAACAGATTTAACAAAAAAAAACCCAAACATGTGAGCTTGAAATACCATTTTGGCAGCAGCTTTTTGTTATGCCAAAGCAAGAAACTAAACTTTGAAATTCACATTCCTTTTATAACTATTTGAACCTGAAGTAGTTCTTTCTGTAGGTGTATAAATTGCCCAATCTGATAATGATAAGGAGCTGGTGTTGCTTACATTTCTCATTTCTCACTCATGCATTGATAGACAAGAAATATTGCAATTTATGTGTATGGAAAAGTCTAAATCAGATTTTTAATTTTTTTTTTTCAAAGCAACTTTGTATTCTTTTAACAAGGGAGGACCATAATTTCCTCCAGTGCTGCCAAAATTTTCTTACAATGAACCAGGCTGTGAATTGGGATCCAGAAACTTGTGAAAGGAAACGTGGTTTTGGCAAAAATAGTTTTTTATGTTGAAAAATCTGCAGATAAACCTAGATGCAACTGGGATGTGTGTATATATACTTATAAATTAGATCCATTAGTTGGTACCCTAGGAAAATATCAGGAAATTACTGAATTCTGTAACATTTTTATTTTTTTCTGTTTAAGAAACAAAACAGTTAATCACCAGAGTTCTTAAGTACAAATTAATTCCCATTTATAGGAAACTACCAACTAGAGCTACCAAAAACCCCCCACAATGTCCATTTTCATCCTCCATAAAACCTAAATGGGAATTCCCAACCAGTTCCTTAAGAGAAGGCCAATCCCTTCCCAGATGGGATCACTTGAAAATTTCTCAAGTGATCAAAATTCCTCTGACTTTGTTTTCAGATTTGTTCTTTCCCAGGGAATTAAATTGGTTTAAATACTGGAAAGATCCCTTGGAAGTTTCCAAGTCTCTCCTAACACCATGAGTCAGATGTCTCCAGGTTGTGTTGTGCCAGATTTGACGTCAAAAGATAATCCAATGGGGTTTTCCACTAGACTTCCTAATGGAGATTCAATGGGATTTTACTGCGTAAAATAACGGGATTTTGTCTGAATCACCAAAGCCAGCACAGAAAATCTGGTCCTGTTACCAGGCTTGTTAAAACCCATTTTTAAAGGCTTAAAACGTTGAAGAAAAGAAGTAAAATTTTAATTTCTATACTGTGGTAACAATTTGGGATTGTTAATTAATTAATTAGCATGTTAGTGCAGCACCAAGTCGCTGTTCTGGGTAGCCTCGGTGGCGACAGCAAGCCCTGATTACTCCTCTTTTTCAAATTAACTCTGCCCTCCAAGACCGGGGCGTGCTGTTGCAAGCACAGTTGTTGTTGCTCACTGGAAATTTTCTGAGGGAGAAAGGAAGTGTTGCCTCATGGCTGGGTTTGGCAGGTCCTGCCTGAAATCGGGGACGTGGGGAGCTCTTGGTCATGGGTGGTCGGTGACATCTGCCCCAGGACCAGCATCACTGGGTGACCTCTGTGGCTGCATGAAACTTATCTTTTTGTCACTTTTACTGGATTGATAAAAGATCCAATGAGCTTCCAGCTCTTGAGGATTTTGGGGATTTTTGTGTTTATTTTTGCTTTATATTTTTTGTCCTATTTGGGCTGAGACCAATTCCAAGAACTCTTATTTTCCCACAGACTGGGAATCCAGCTTCTTTGGCAAGCTGCAGTTGTTCTCCAGCCTGTCTCCCACACTGCTGCAAATTCTTGAACAGAACTGTTGTCTTCATCTGAAAGTGAAAAAATTAAAGTGTAGATGCATGAATTCAGCTTTGGCATAATCCCCTTTTTGTCCTTTCTTAAGTAAATAATAATTTCAAATGCATGGAGTTCAGTTTAGGAAGAATACATGAAGTCTCTGTTTAAGTGAAAGAGTGGAAGCAGAAGCCCTGCACCCTTTCTTGAAAGATCTTTTAAGAGCAGGCTCAGAAAATTGTCCAAAGAGGAATAAAGGCAGGATTGGAGCCCCAAATGGCAGCTGAATAAATGACAAGTGCAACCTTTAGCCCAACTCTGTGGAAAACAACAAAATAATGAGAATATGGATTTTTAAGTCATGGCTGAGTGTCACCTGTACAACATGGAGCTTGATTTTACCTGAGGGGAGTAGATTGCTTCTCAGTTGGGAGCCAGGGAAAATTCATAGTTGGTGTCTTTGCCGTAGAGTTTTTAAAAATAATCTCGGTTTCTATGAAACGGTGCTGTGTGTTTTACAGTGACAAATCCGGAGTAGATCTCAGCGACTTCTGCCCATCTCTGGCACCCTGCAATGCCCAGAGAGGAAAAGGAGTATTGCTTATGTCGCTGTCAACTTCTTTTTTCCAGATAAGGAGAAGTAACCCAATATTTCCCCACATTCTTGGCTGCTGGGAGTTGAGAGTTGTTCATAAAAGAAAGTTAAAATGGTCCAGGGGATTACTGGGTGGAGAAATTTCCGATGTCTGCCTTAGCAACTCACCATCTCCCTCCTTGTTTTTTGGTTTTTTTTTTTGTGATAAGCACCTTAATTATAAACAATATAAATAGATCCATTGTCTCGTAGCACCCACAGTTGCAAGAGAAACACAGAGAGGTTTGTCCTCACCACCAGTGAGGTGAAGTAAGTGAGATTGTTGATGGCATGAATCTTGTTGGATTTGGCTGGCTCCCAAATGCACATACTAGCAGAGAAGCCTTTCACCTGATGAGGATTAATCATGCTGGAATGTGTGGTGGCAGGAGGAGCTGTACAGAAGCAGTTTGCTGTACACAAAGTGTATTTTCGTGTGGTTATGGTTTGTGTTGGTGTGAGTCAGACTGGCAGTGATCTGATGAGGTAATCTGCTGGGGAATGGGGAGATGTGACATTCCTGTCTCCCTCCTTGCTCCCATCTGAGCAATCAGTGCATAAAAGATGGGCACAGTGAGAATTGATGGGGCTGCTGTGGAGTTGTGTTCCTAGAAAGGAACAGGATGGGTACAGACTCAGCTTATCAATTGCCCCAAAGCAACATGAGATGCAGACACTGATAAGAGCTGTATTTAGGAAAACGAGGACAGCTGCACTCGTGCAGGTGTTCACTCAGCTCCCATGCTCGGCCTGTGCCTGGGTGTCTGCCTCTCCTTGTCCTACTATTAGAGTGTGGGTAGACAGCAGCTTTGACAAGACTGAGGGGACCAAGACATCCTTGCACAACAGGAGCAGTGTCGGTCACAGGCTTCCCAGGGGCACTGGACAAGGGGGAAGGGCTTCAAACTGAAAAAGAGTGGAATTAGAGTAGATAACAGGAAGAAATTCTTCCCTGTGAGGGTGGGGAGGCCCTGGCACAGGATGCCCAGAGAAGCTGTGGCTGCGCCTGGATCTCTGGGAGTGTCCAAGGCCAGGTTGGATGGGGCTTGGAGCAGCCTGGGATAGTGGAAGGTGTCCCTGCCCATGGCAGGGGATTGGAGCCAGATGATCTTTAAGGTCCTTTCCAACCCAAACCATCCTGTGATCCTATGATAATACCTAACTAGAAAATAGTGACCACGGAAACATCTGTATTTCCTGACTCTTCTGTCATGTTTTTGGCCCATGTTTTAATTGTGTACCATTATACCACTCTAGCAGGGCCAAAAAAAGCTTCAGTAAATAGAAAACCTCCCCACTGCAGTTCATTTGTCTTATTTTCACAACCTCAACGCTGTTCTTGTAGAAAATTAGAAGTTCTACCACATTGCTGGGATTATATAAATGATTTGCATGGACTTAGCCTTGCCTTTTTTACGGAATGAGAGGGGAAATGGGCACACAGTGTGGCCACATGAGTCACAAACATCTGTCTTTGTGGGTGTCCTATTTGATTAATTGAAGTTTACAGCCATTTCAGCTTTCTTCACACCAGGCCCCCAAACAGCATGTGAGTAATTTTGTACTTCAGGGGTTGCCTGGAGGTGACAAATATTCCCCACTTTTTCTGTATTCAAAGGTGTTTGTCTTTCAGGCATGAAATTCAGAATGTGGGGGTTTTATTTTTGGCTTACAGATGTCATTAAAGTGTGCCCCTTGCTGATGGTAAATGTGGTCTTAAAAACCAGTGACGATAATAGAAATAGGAGCAAGGGAGAGAAGCTCTGTCTTGAGCTTGACACATTTTCCACATGGTTTAGTTGTAAATTCTAAAGACA
Organism: Orthonyx spaldingii; assembly: GCA_013397795.1. Classification (NCBI taxonomy): domain Eukaryota; kingdom Metazoa; phylum Chordata; class Aves; order Passeriformes; family Orthonychidae; genus Orthonyx; species Orthonyx spaldingii. Next base: position 177,116 of record VZTJ01001555.1, on the reverse strand, counting down.
AATTGCAGCTTTTCTCTGTTGGGATGAGCGAAAATCAGTAGCAGACGCCTTTAATTCTCCCACATTTCAGGTAATAGAACTTTTCCAGGAATGGTTTCGCTTGGTTCAGAGATGGTTCCTGATGTGCCAGACTGTAAATGTCAGCCTTGGGCAGGGTGGTGATTGCTCTGCTGTGTCCTCCTGAACTGTCACCAGTGTGAAATGAATAAGGATGTTTTGGCTCTTGCTGTAGTTCTGATTAGCTGAACAGTTTTATGCATTTATTTTGCCTTTTTAAAACATTTCCATCCAGCATAGCACAGACAGTTTCCCGCTGAAATCTCCTCCAGCATTTTATTCTCTGAAGGTAGCTCCCTTTTTCCCCTGAGCTCCATGGACAGCTGTCTTGATTTGGGAATGGTTCCTCAATTTAGTGCTGCCACAAAGATGCTCCAAACCAGGGGCTGCTCGTTCCCCCTCTCTGTCCCCCTGAAGAACTGGAGGCACAAAAGGTAAAGGTCTGGACTAAGAACAATTGAATGGAAACAGTGATAAGGAAATGAACAATAACAGCAGCAATATTAGTGACAGAGGGGACTAAAAGAGGAGAAGAATTCACAAAGAAACCCCCTGAGGATTCCTGACCACACTAATCCAGCCCAGAAGGGACCCCTTTTCCCTGCAAGAGATTCCCTTTTCCCCCCAGTCCCATCAAGGAAAGAACTGGGATAGAATAACCTCCGTGTCCTGGCCATGTCACCTCCTGGCTCCTGCAAAAAGTCTCCTGGAACCAGGGCACCAGCACACTCTGATTGGTAGTAAAATGTCATTCTCTGGGAAACCTCTAATTATCTGTAAATAAACTCTTGATCTATTCATGTTTCCAGTGCAGTGTGAAGGTAAAATAAATTACAGGCCAGAAATGAGTCTTTTGTGTAGAGAAGAAGTCTTGAACATTCCTTGAGTACGTCCCAGACAGAGCTGAAAGCACTGCAGGAACTTCCAAAGCACCTAAACCACAGAGCACAACCTCCCTTTTTTTTTTTTTTTTAATTTTTGAAAGAGAGAGTGGGATTAATGTCTGGAAAGTTTATTGTGTCCCTGAACAGGTGACAAGTTTTGTGCAAATCTTGTAGAACAATGGTTTCTCTGGATGAAGTCTGAAAATCTGTCTTGTCTCACAGTCTGGTACCTTGTGAATTGTTTTCCCTCTATTAAGATGGGGGAAAAAATACCTTACAGCCTATCCACAAATCGAAGAGTTTAGAATTTCTACATCAATAATATATATTAAATATCACAGAGCTTGCTTTGCTGAATGTTTCCAGAATGGATAACTTAACACCACCAGATATCCTGTGTTCTCCTTCACTTGGAAGGAGGACAACTGAAATACAAAGTCAAGTTTATTTGCACAGAGAAACCTGTTAATGACTGTCACCATTAGTCACCACTTGATGTAGAGGGAGTTGGTGTGGAAAGAGAAAGCAAATATAATGGGGAATGAGGTATTTCCAGTCATTTACACAGGTGGCCTAAGCCTTGAGTACTTCTCAGTGCCTGTTTCACTGCACTTTGTTTGAACTTAGGCTCAAATTTTACTTTTTGTTTCCCACACATTATTACAACATTGCCAAGGAAACATTTGCTTTAATGCACCTCTGTTTCAGCTGTGCTAGATCCTGACCAGAGAAAATCATGGAATCCTATTTTCTACCCAGCTCTAGTGATCGGTGCCATGTGCAGCCTTTTCTACCTGATTTCTACTCAGGCACCCAAATATCTTCTCCTCAGCTTCCCCCAAATAAACACTAAATCGGAGCAGCAATTATTTCCAGTTGCACTCTCAGGAAAAATTGAAAATTATTTTGTTAACAGCTTTCTCAACAAATGCTTGGGAAATGTTGGGAAGCATCCCTTTGTTTTCCAAAGTGTAAACTGCTTTTCCAGCAGCGTTCTGTCAGTCACCTGGCAAAGGCTTCATCCATCAGGTCTTCTCAGTGACCAGCTGGAATTTGCTGAAAAACAAACATTTTGTCTCTTAGGTAGGAGTAAGGATTTGGCCATTGGTCCAACATGTGATTAGGGTTATAACCAAACAGCTGCTCCCAGCAAAAATTCACTGTTTTAGAGAACCATGTTTGCTTGAGTAGGAACCTCTAATTTTTCCAGGCATCAAAACTAGAAAATAAGGGCTGTTACTTTGGATACTTTTCTTGTGCTTGCTCCAGATTTTCAGCAGGAGTTCACTAGGCTCCTGAAGACCCGTGGTAGACATCCAGTCTGTTACCAGTGCTGATATCCAATGGGGGAATTGAGCCAAAATGGCTTGCCAGAAAATAGTTTCTGTAAATCACTAAAAAGTGAAGGAAATTTCTCCCTCTCCCCTTCATGAAATATCAGTATTTATTTAATGACTTTCCATTTATTTCAATTTCTCTTGATTTCTTTGATTTACTACAAAATGTATCCAGGCATGGTTCTGAAATAACTGAATTTTCATAAATAGAAAAATAAGGTAGAAAAAGGATTGAAAATAAAAATTATACTTTTTAATTATTTAATAATAATGACAGCTGGGTCAAAACTCTTTCATAATTGGTCTACATTTATGAAAGAGCTTACTTTTGACAATCTGAGGCATGAGATGTATTTATATCCTCCTTTTCTCCCCAAATTTGAATTGGACATTCTTGCATTGTAGATGCAAGATCGTAGATGCAAGATGCACGTAGCATCTTCACGGGATGTATGTTGTCTTATAATTAGAGATAAAGAGGCTGCTGAAAATCATGTGTTTTGACTCCATGTGAGTATCCAAAACCCCTTCTGAAGGTCTTGAGGGTCAGTGGATTTAGAGGAACATTAAAACGTAAAAAATGCAAAGCCTGAAAGTGGCGAGTTCCAGTTTTTTTCTCACTTGGTCAAATCAAACACAAGCCCTGACTGACAGCTCTGCTGGCTGGACACTTCTCCCAGGATCTTTGGCAGCTCCTGGCCTTGGCTTGGCGTGAGCAGAGCTTTGTTGTTCCTTGCTCTGCTGCCAGGACACACACAGGCACTCACGTGTTCTCTCTTGCTCACCCTCCCTGTCTCCCAGGCAGCCCCTCCTCAGCATTCCAGCCTCAAACCTGCTCCTCCTTTTCCCTCTCTGCTGGCCAGATGTGTCTTTGCCAAGCAGGTGCTCTCCCTTTCCCCTGAGAACAGGTTTAGATCCCTGCTGAGCCCCTTCCTCTCTCTGTCACACCAAACATCCTCTGACAGATTTTCAGATTTATTTTAGTGCCATCAGCAGGCCAGACTCCAGCTGATTTTTGCATTGAGAGAATGTTTATTATAGCCCAAAATTAATATCTTCTACAACTAAACGTTCTTGTAGCCATTCAAATCTCTCTCTGGGTTCATGTCTTGGTCGCAGTGAGGGCACAATTTGCATAAACACTTTGTCAAGTCTACCTGTCCTCTGTTATTTCCCTGATCCAGAAGATAAAAGACATGGATGTTCAAGGGAATGCAGGGTTTCAAGAGAATTCCTGGCTTTTTATTGCCTGAGTTCTGATTCTTTGGGTGTATTTTGCTCCCTTTAGACCTCAGCTGCAGTGTTGGGGACAATGGGTTTTCCACATGACCCTGCAGTACAAATGGAGAAAACAAAAGTAATCCTTAAATTTAAGATTTTAATAAGATTTCTGACATCTCCCAGCCCAAGATTCAGTGAATCTGAATCCATGCTTGCCTATTGAAATTATGCAGAAATAACAGAAAAATCAGAAAAATTTGTCCTTTGAAATGTCGTATGAACTCAGCTCTACAAGTTAATAACTTTGTCTTGGGATGTAAAGCTTTGAATTGGAGCATTACTTTTTCTGTCTGTTGTCCGTGTTGCTTTCTTTGAATTTGGTCATGAAATGAAATGAAAAATATGCATTTTTCCAGGGTGTTAGAGGAAAGCAGGTGGCACTTGATTATTATATAAGTTCTATGAAAATCTGCCATATCCAATAGACTGCAAATACCCCACTTATAAGGTTTAAAATGGTGTGCCTGGAAGAGTAGGTGGGTAAAATAAAATAGGACAGTGTAAAGGAATCTCGTTTTTCCCTTCTCTGGCCAATATTCCTGCAGCAGTTCTCATTTCAGAGATGCAATCTCAATGTAAAACTTTCACTTTAGAGGTGCATTATTTGATGGTCTAGACAGACTATATCCTGTGTCTGTAACGAGAATCAAAGCCACGTTTTTTGCTGTTGTATATTTGGCCACCACAGACGTGCAGATTAATTACATTGAGCACAGCATTTATTTTAAAAATTGAATTAATTTCTTATGTGAATGCAGTGACTTATCTACGACCATGGAAATGAAGAGGGAAAAAACTTTAGGAACATCACCTGTGGTAACAGAAACATAACTGTAATATGGTGAACTTTTACATTATTGCCAGTTTCTCAATTCCTTTTCATATTGGAAATATTGGCTACTTTATGTGCATTATTCCTTATCCTCTTTAAATGTCCAGGCAAGCTGTCAGAAAAAAAGAAATCTTTATCTCTGGCAGATAAAACCAGACATAACCACCTTCAAATGATTTAAATCATGTGGACTACTCACACCAACTAACATCTGCTTGCTTGGGGTTTTAAAAACCTTCCTGGAGAAGAAAATGTCCAGTCTGCCACAATTTAATATGACAGAGAAATAAAAAGAAAATTTGGAAGTGATGGCAACAAAGAGACACTCTTTGGATGAGCAGTGAGGAACAACTGTGGCAGTTCTGAACTGAAATATTTTTATCTGAATCAAAAGTATGTCCAGGTGTTAAGTCCTTAGGCTTAGATTTTCAAGTGATATATAACCAATTATTCCTCAGAAAATCACTTCCCAGTTGCTAAATACTTATATTTTGTGAAGATGGGTGACACAAGTGGTTCATTCGTGGCTCTGTGCAGAGGCCCCAAGTACTACTGAAATCCCCCCTCCACTTTCATGGCTGAGGTTTAAAAAATAACTCTGAGCCTCCCTGTGTGCTAAAAGCCCTCTTTACCTTGTTCTGGATGAAGCTATTGCACCCTTCTCACTGTAAGCATTAATAACTCCTTGAGAAATTTTGTGCTGCTTCAATGAAACAATGAGCAGGGTTAATGATTCAAAAGCCAGAAGTGAGGTATTTCACCTCTTTGAAATACTAAACAGTTTTCTTGCTTAGAATTAATCTGGTGAAATGCTCTTTTTGCTTCTTCACATTTGCAAAACCAATCCCTGTTTTCCCTTTTCTTTACTTATTTTTGCTATGTCTTTTCCTTGACTGTAACAATGAGTTAGAACTTTAAGAAAAAGCTGTGCCTGGCTCTCATTTTGGATGGAACTTTAGGAAACTTCCAAGAAGATGCCTGGTAGCTGGGAGATGACACTTTTTTTCTGGTTGCAAGTAGCTCTAGAACTGACTTTCTGTAACACCGGAGTGTCTTTATCTTATCTAAGGGGGAGCATTTACAGTTTTTACATAATTCCAGGAAGAAATAAATGTCATCACTGAACTCCAGAGAGCAACTGGGGCTAAAAGCACTTCCAGCTCTCAGCAGAAAGATGGGGAAGGGAGAATGAGGCAGCAACAGGAACAAGACAAACTTCAGTGGGTTGTTTTCCAGCTGTTTCCTGCAACATTTAACAGGGTACCAGTATAAACCAGTCCTGTTTTGAGACTGCTTTAACTTGCACTTGATGTATCAGGGTGGCTGCTGGCTGGGAGGGTTCATGTCATTAACACAGCAGAAGTGAGACACAGATCCTCTCCTCCCTCCAGGGTTTCGGAGCAGCAGCTCAAGCTGAGCATTTCCTTTGGAAGGGGTCAGTCCAAACCCGCAGGCTGGGAGCAGGGAGGAGTTCCCCTCACTCTGGAGGAGAAAAGGCACTTGACAAGGAAACCTGGGCCAAAGCAGACCATAATGTTTGCAGAGAGCTGTAACTTCATGGTGTCTTGACCACTTCCGCATTTTCACTTTTCTCCAAGATAACACTGACAGAATTGCCAGTTCTCTTTTATTTTTTTTCTCTTTTTCTGACGTTTGTGTTCCTTAGCCTTTTCCCAGAATACAGTTGTTGATTTCTCTTTTACCACAGTAGTTTCTATTATCTTTTAATCCGGTTCAAGGCTGACTGTTGGCAATATGAACAACGTTTTCCCTTAAATCTTTTCCATCAGTCTCTGTCCACACCACACACAGGGTGCTTAATGATCAAGTCTGGGGCCTTGCAGGTGCTTTTTGTATCACAAAGCACAAGTGGAATTCCATAAAAATTGTCCTAACCAAAATGTTTCCATCACAAATCATTTTAAATTTCACATCTTTTGATTTAGTTTAACTTTTTTTCTGTTTAGTTTATTTTGGTTTTGCTGTATTAAAAACTGTGTTGCTAATGGCAGTAGTTATTTTCCTGAACAAGTCTTTAAAAACAGAGAGGGGTTAGGCAGAGATTTCTTACAAAGAGGGAACTCCCACAGTTTTTGGAAGTTAAATCAATGATCATCTTTCCTCAGAAGTTGCCACCCTTTGCTATCTCAGGTTTTTTGGCCTCCTTGGGGAAGGTATTCCAAGAAAAGCACCAATATTTCTGCTACCTGGCCCTTACCCAAGCCCTCAAATGAAATAAACTTGAATTAGAAATGCTGGTACTTCTTCCCTCTTCACAAATGTTTTTGATATGTTGCAGAATTTGCAATCAAATGTAGACTTCTAAACCACTTTGTGAAGCAGAATTAACATTTCCTTCTAGTTCCTGTAAATTAGGACAGAATTTAGCTGTTTCTAGAATTCAGCAGGTTTTGGTTAAACAGAATTCAGGGGTTTTTTGAATTTCTTGTTCTGAATATCACTTTTTTTTTAAGGGAGCTACAATTCTAATGATGCTTCCAAATGCTTACAGTGCTTTAAATATAAATCTTTTCAATTGTATTGTGCCTTGATAAGGAGAGCTTGCTAGTGTGCATTTTTGCCTGCCACTTCTCTACCTCATTCACTCAGCCACTGGAATCTATAAAATGAAGGGAGGAGCCTAAAGTCATCCGGGAGTTTTAAAATTATCAGCAAAAATAAAACTGATCTCAAAAAATTAAAAATCAGGGCAATTTGCTGTAGGTTTGCATGTGGCTCACTGGTTATCTCTGAATTGCTTGAGCTTGGTTGAAATCACTGTGGACTCGATTTTAATTTAATTTCAGGGTGCTCCCAGTGTGGGGGGAATGTGGGAGCCACTTCATCCCCCTAACCTTGTCTTTAATGATTATTTGGACTTCCTCTTGGGGGGATTTTGGCTTCGTAGTGTAATTCTTAGGCATAATCTGAAATTTTTTACCTAATCAGAGGAAAATAAACTGTACATATCCATACAAAAACATACAACTTCCCCCCCTGCCCCTTTTCTCACTTTTTTTTTCTTTTAAGAAGATTCCAACCCAAATTACGGGTGGATCATGTGGGAATCCAAATAATGAAGCCATGTACTTTCCATGTAGACATTTTGTGTGTAGAACTGCCACAGGTTTTTATTGAAGTGGGACAGATTTTGGAGCATTTATGAACTGTTATGGCCTTGTGAGAGAATTTAAACATATTTTTTAAATGATGAATGTAGTTCCCTTCTCTTTATGTCCAACAAATAAAGCTATTTGGACAACATTTCCTTTTTTTACTGCCTTGAATCAAGTCAATCAAGTCCTTTTTGCAAGACCTTGTGAATGTAAATTCACACCAAGAATGTGGCTTAGCTTAATAGAAGGTGACTGAAAAATAAGATGGAAAACTTAAGTAAAATCTCATTTGAGCTTGAATTTCTTTTTTTCTGAGCTGTTGAAATTGTGTTCTAGCAAATACTTTGAAAGAAGTTATTTCAAATAATCTTTGGGGGTTTTATAACCTTTTCTTTATTAGTGGCAATTAAGGCAAACCATGGACTACATCTTCCTAAAAGCCATTATTTTAATTAATAAAAAATCATTAAACTATTGGTAAAATAATTTATCTATATTTGAAATTAAGGCAGTCTGAAGAGAAATAATGGGGTTAATATTTATGAAAGAATTAATGTGGAATTAAGGCTTAATTTCATTGGTATGATTTTGTTCCTTTTATTTTTAAATCTTGTTTTCGAGTTTGATTTCTTTTAAAGTTGATGTGCTGTATAGATATTAAAATATTCCTGGGTTGCAATGAGTCAAGACTAGGAAAAGTAGATCTTAAAGCATTTTACTGAGGTGACTTATAGTTTGAAAAAAACCCCACAAATAAAATGTTGTCTTCACAGCAGCCCCTAGAACTGAAACTTCCACGACTGCAAAGAAAGAGGTAAAAGATATATGGAGATTGAAACTTTCATCCGCTTCCATTCCTGCTCTGAAATCTTTAACGGGCTTTAAGTAGCAAGAAATGTAGGTAGCAGGGAATTGCAGAGATCTCCAGTGTCAGCCTAATAGGATCTGATCAGCCCTGGCAGGCATTCTGTGCTCCCTGGTGGAATCTGGAAAAACCAGCCCAGGGAGGCTGAAAATAACAATCATCATTCCCTTTTATCAAAACTGGGCTCTTTCATCATCCTCTCCTCACTTCAGACCCACAGGTTTGGGTTTGCAGCTCAAGCCAGGCCTAACAAGGATCCACAGTGGCAGGAAAAATTCCATGTTTGGGGGAATGAGTCCATCTCCCTGTAGGAAGTTTTGGCTGTAGCTGTGCTGGGGTAACAAAGTACTACATGAGAAGTGTCCAGAAAAATCCTTTGGGAAAACTGATGGGAAAAGCAAAGCAGCTCTGTCCTCAGATGTTGGGCTGTGGAACTTGAGTGGAGCCACAAAAGGAGAAGTGTTCTCTTCATTCCATGCACTCTGCTGAAAAGTTAAACCAAATGCATGACTCCAGCTTACAAATTTCTGAGTTTATTTTGGCACGTGTTTAATCATTTAGGAATGGGTCCTGTTTGAGAAAGCCTCTAAGTACCCACTTAAAACAAAATAGAGGCTTAAGGCCCTTGTTGAATAAGTGTTTAAAATTAGGAGTTGCACATCTCTTTTGTGTAAAAAAACCTCAACAAAAAGAACCAAACCAAACCCTAATTAAAACTGAAACAAGCCTTCCTTCATTAGTACTAAGTGGTAATAAGCTCTCCAGCCAAAGAGCTTTTCTGAGCTTTCTAAATATTTAATTAAAAAAAGATACTGAACCAGTATCTGTGTAATCATGTTTACAGGAGGTATGAGAGCATACAAGACCTACCTGCATGCTACTGTTGCTCTGACTCTTTTTTTTTTTTTTTTTGGAAACCTTTCAAAAAGTTTCCAAAGTTTTTAACTCCTCTTGGAGAGTTCTCCTCCTGGAGAGGCTGAGGTATTGAAACACACCCTTACACAATATCCTTTATTTGCCAGAAAATAAAAAAAAATTAAATTGTGGAGATATGTGATGGCCAGAGATTTTTCTTGTTTTGCTCCTGCATGAATACTTTGGAGAGATATTTATCTCTTTTGAACTTTTTACTGAGAGAGAAAAGAAACTGAGATATCAGGTGAGATAGGAAACTGCAGTTTTAGTTCTGCTTTTAGAATATAAATTCGGTGAGGGAACTGTGTCTAGGTGAGGATTTTAAAAGGGCATAGGACTGTCAAAACCAGCCCTAATATTCTACAGAGTTCATATACACATCCTTAGAGGAAAACTCTGATTATCTAAACTTGATGGAAATAAGGAATTGTGTTATCTCTGTGGGAAAAAAAGTTAATTTAACAACTATATATTAAAAAACAAAAGCACCTAAGTGCAACAATGAATTCTGGAAAGGCAGGACTTAAACTTCATCATTAAAATGCTTCCTATAAAGACTGAGTATAACAAAATTGTGCAGACTGATGAGAAGAGCTCTGATTCACCAGTATTTACTTTAGTCGTGTGAACAGTCCCACTAGGAAAAGGGGAATTTTTTAGAGGTGTATGAACAGGGTGTCCATAATCTCAGAACTGAGTAAAGCAGTAGAATAATTCCTCAAACAACTGTTGTCCATCATTAATAAGTGAAGTGAAAACAGTTGAGTTCATTTTAGATCTAAATCATCAAAAGCAAGAAGGAGATTATTTAAAAACAGTTATTAAGGGAAAACAGTAAATATTCATCACTGTAGCCAAGACTGATCATCAGTGAATTACTCAGCTTTTCCAGACTACACCCCATTTTTCTACAGATAAAAGCATATTTTGCCTATACTTACAAGTTGGGAACTGAACATTGGGATCTTGATGAAGAGAGGAATAAGAATGTCTAGGTACTAAATTAAGATTTTTTGGGTGTTTCTCCCTTTGAGCAGCAGTGATCCAGTCGAGACCGTTGGTTCCATGGGAACACAAAGAATAAAAATAACCTTATCAGGAACAGGAGCTGCTGCCAACAGAATTATTGTCATGGTGAAGAGAGCTCCCTGGAGTGATATGTTCAGTTCTGGTCCTCCCAGTACATGTGGGCCTAGAAAAGAGCCACAAAAATTATATTCTGCATGTGGATGAACGTGAGGGAGTGAGACCTCAGCACTGCCAGAGACAGGGATAAATGAGGCAATGGATACAAATTAAAGCACAGAAATTCCCTCTGAACACAGGAAGCATCATTTTACTGTAAGAGAGGACAAACACTCAAAGAAATTCCCCAGAGAGCTACTGGGCTTTGCATTTGTGGAGGTATTAAAAAGCAAATGGGAAACAGCCGTAGATAATATTTTCTGGTGGGAGATCTCCAGAGGTAACTTTCAACTTCCTCCAGTCTGACATTTTGTGAAAGAAAGGAAGAAAAACTGAAAAGCCTTCAAAAGAGTCCAATATATTTACTAATACCAATTCAAAAAGAACTGGATCAGAGGCATAAACCAAAGCTGAATTCTCCAAGGGAAATCCAGGTCAAGGTTTTTCTAACACGTTCCTGGATGAGCACTCTGAGGTTTCAGAAAGGCTGTGCCATTTGGACTTCAGTAATAAGAGTTATGTACATACAATGTGAATACCTGTTAATATGAATACCTCTTAACAGGAGTCCAGAGCTCTGAGTGAAACCATAAGGGTCTGGTTTTGTGCTCTGCCCATTTGAAGATGCTGTGACTCTCTTCATCAATTCTGTCGGTGTCCAAATGTCCAATTCAATTGTTCAGCCTTCAACTTCAGCCTTTTGGGGTTTCTGGTTATTTGGTTTGTCTGTTGAGGGGGATCAGTGGAGGGATCAGTTTATCCAAGGAAATAACAGACTGGAAATAAAAATAAGTATCTACAGTGGTGACTTTGAACCTGTGTGGAAGCTTGAATGAATAGGGAATAATATAGAGTTAGATTTAGTCAGAACTTCTGTATATTAAAGGTACAAACAGACAAATGTATTATATCCATATAGATATATAAAGGTCAAACTTTGCATGGATGACCACAGGGAGAATTTTTAAGACAACAATATTAACACAGCATTTTCTTTAAAAACTCAATCAACTCCTAGGTCTGTGCCTGGCCCATGGGAAGTCTGTTCAACCATACCAGCAGTACCAAAAATGCCACCTCTGCATTTTCCATCCCTTTATGGCTTGCAGCCAGGAGTAATAAGTCACAGCTACAGCAAAAAACCAAAATAATAGTCCAAAAAGCTGAATATATCGGCAGTGATGGAACCACGAGGGCATCTAAAATAAAAAAAAAAGTGGTAGAGGACTAAAATAGAGCACTGCAACTCTGGAGCTCTTAGCTGTAAACTGGGGAGACACAAGTCTTAGCTATGGCAATTAAAAGATTATTGGCTTATGAATGAGGTTCCTGCATCCATCTGGTTTGAGATAGAGTTATTGGCTCTAAGAGATGCATTGTGCTCTCCAGTTTTCACCTTATAAATCTGTTTGTCCATAGAATTCTTGGAAGAGGTTCCTGGATTCATCTAATATTATTTAAATGGCCATTTTATATAAACTGTTATTTTTTAAATTCAAGTGAGATGAATAACAAATGTTCTGCCCATGTTTACAAGATATCTAATGGCAGGAGTTTAAGTAAATATTGCTTAGAATAAATCATATTCTATGAAGAAGACAGCAGGAATAATGAAAAATGTAATTAAGAAAGAGCTATTAAAATTAACTGGTTCAATGCTCCAGAACTGGCTATCATAAAAATAGCCAATATTATTTTAAATATTAAGTTAGAGGAATCTCTCTTCCTAACAAAACTCTCCCCAGAAACAGCAGAATCAATAATCCACCAGGAGACACACAGGCTGTTGAGAATTGTGAAAAGAGGCAGCAGAGCACCAGAAGTGTAAGGGGAATTCAGCTTTGAATGAGTAAAATTCCATAAATGTCCAGTACTGATATGACTAAATTTTGAGCAGTGCAGAAACTTGGATAATAAAGGCTTAGACACTGGAATACAATGTACTCTGATAGAAAACAAGATAAATTATGGGAATGATGTCTGATTAATCAAGTAATAAACTATAAAATGTATGTGTGAGACTCATGCAATAAAAAATAAGTTATAATTATCAAGATGTGATAGCCATGCTACTGCTCACCAGCTGTTAACTGAAATAGAGTCAGCCCTCTGGATTTCAGAGGGATTTCATTCTCAGTGTAAAGACATGTTTTACTCTTGCCTTGAGGAGGGGGGACAGAGGGACTCTCAGAACATATATCTTCCAAGATTGGAAAGGGTGACACCGGTAAAATCAGGGTGTGGAAACCAAGAGGGGAAATTTAGCAAAATATCTCCCTTCTCCAGCCTCTCTCCTTCCAGAAGCCACTTTTTGTTATGAAGGGAGAGATTTTCAGGTTTATCTGTGACTGTTGAACTGTCTGGCACCAATTCCTTTTGATCAAACCAAGTTTTAAGTGGCCTTGTTGGTCCTTCACCATGAATTTACATTTTTAAGCCCTTTGGAAAGGTGTTGCAATTCTTTAAGTCATCATTGCTGTTCAGAAATAAACCCCACATGCCTGGTAAATTTGGCAGGTTTGTCTATTAGCTTATTAAAGCCCAACATGTCTGCTGTATATCTGTTCTCATGCACAATTTTCAACAAGTGTTCTCTGTCCCCTCTGTTGTACTGAGTTATAACTTGAAATTATTAAAATTCATCAGTAATGTTATAGGAAATACAGATTAACTACAGGATTAAAGCATTTAATTGGGGTAGTCCTATCATCACTCCTCAGCAGTTTAATAGCAATTTGCCATGAAATTCTAATATATACTGGGAATTGTCTAGGTGTTTTTTCCCTGATATATGTGAAATTAGGATTGCAGACATTGGATCCTGAAGTGTACAGGCCCTGTACATTCTTGTTCAAAGGATATCTTTACCTAACATTCCTAAATCACCTAAGAAACCACCAAACTTAAAATCTTGTGTGGTTCCAAAGCTGAGTGAGGCTCATGCTGTCCTGCAAGTCCACTCCTCGTAGGTGCTGCATGGGAACGTGATTTTGTACAGCTCCCTGGGTAACTGCACTTGATAACAAATTCATAGTTCCCTTATTAACTCCTCCTAATAATGTACATACAGAATTCCCTGTGAGAGATATCCAGCTCCTCCAAGCCAGATTAGTGTTTAGTTAAGGAAAAAACTTCTCATGCTCTACATGTTCTCTCTAACTCACTATAAATTGTCATTGTCTGAAATTCTGGGAAGGCAGGATAGTCTGATGCAGGTTTTTACCATTAACCCTTGTATTTTGTAGATCTGAGATAACCTGAGAAAGATTACACCTTGCTAAACCTTCATGTTTATTTTCTATTATATGAAAGCAGGACATCTGGTATGTGACATCAGCAGGTGCACAAGGTATTTATTCAATTATTGTTATTTGCTTTAGGTGTACTAAAACAAATATCTTTGCTGTCATTCCTTTGAGAGGGTTTAAATAACCTACATTCTGATTCCCATTATAATTAGCATAATCAAACAGAAAAATAGGTATTTTTCAGAAGCACGCCTCTTGATTTTTAATTTTTACTAGATTTGCCTCTTTTCATTTGTTTGCAGAGTCTGTGCATAATTTAAAGTTTTGCACAGCATAAAGGCAGTGGCACTGAAGGGAAGGATAATCCATTGATCAAGTGACAATAAAGCACTCAGGACATCCTTGTCCAATAACCTCCCTCATCACTTCCCTTCCTGTCCAGCCTTGGCCAGTCTGTTAGATTTACAAGGCTATTTCAATGTGAAATGTTCCCTGATAATCTGTCTTTTAGATTATCAATTTCCCACCTGTCATGCAAAGATAATAACACTGGATTTACAGCTCTGGGCATATTTGACCTACACATGAAATTGCACAGGGCAATAAAGTTCTTAGGTGGCTGTTCAGACCTCAGCTTCACACAGTTTATCCCATCATGTCTTTTCTGAAATGGAAAAAGCTGATTTCTTCAAGCCTTTGAATGTGCCCTGCCTAAACCATGCCCAGGAGTCATTTGGGAGAGTGAAGGCCAAAAAGTCAGTGACTGGTGCTGCAGTTTAATTCCATGAACACATCACCAGTGCCCAGGAATATGCCTGGGCATGATTTAATTTCCTGCTCTAGGTGTAGTCTTTCCCCATTCTGGGACTTTTTATGAGTAGAGGATGTCGGATGTAGGTACAGCACGTTGAGGGCTCTCAGGGTGGAAAGGATGTCCCTTTTCCTGAGACAGAACAAAAGATCCCTGGGAAAAGCTGCCTGACCTTCACCAATTTTTAGAAGCTCAGATTTCGTAAGGAGTTCTTGTGAATTCCAGCACGTTCCAATGAGCTGTATTTGAGCACATCCCAAATGCAAACCCACAGTTCAAAGGCTGCTCAAACATTTCCTGAGGAGCTGATCAAAAATCTTTAGGGTTTCCCCCAATTTTCCCTTCCCTAGTTAGTGTGAGCCCCAATCCTCCTTTTTTTCTGGCAGAATCATGCATAAAGGATGTCATGGCGGCGCTCGTGATGAGGTGACTCTTCACCAAGAGGTCCCTGTTTACTCAGTTTTGCCTTGAGGAGGGTGAACGAGGCTCATCCCCCAGGAAGTCAGCAGATTTCCGTGTGAACAGGATTCAGAAGGACTTGCACAGCTGTAACCACTATTGTGGCTATTTCCAAACTTAGCCCCACGGCGTCATTGCCTACAAAGCCTTTTAGGAAAAAGATGCTCAGTCAAGGCCTTTGAAAAAGGGAGAGTCCTATTTTTACAAATTGTGTCACCATCCTGTGTTTGAAAGTCATCATCCCATTTCTGAAAACCACTTTTTTTTATTACTTTATGGGACTTGCAACACAGCCAGGAGGTGATTACATTGTGAGGTGCAATGGTTCAACAAGGAGAACAAACACAACAGGGACAGGTGGTGAAGGAAGGTAGAGCCTCTTCTTTCCTTGTTTGTGAGTTTATCCTCTATGAAGTTCTGTCTCTGCCAGACTGGGGGATAGTTTGCTTCCTTTTCCTGGAGGAGGCTGCTCTTTACAGCAGAGATATCTGATTGGGATCCTAAATTACTGCACAAACCATGCAGGAATGGGCTGCTTTATTTTCCCAGCTAAGCCCTGACTCTTGTATAAGTCACCTGCAGATTCAATGCAGTTGTTTCCTTCTCTCTCACAGGTACAGGAATCGCTGGAGGCATGGCAGTAAAAGAATCACAAAGCTGGCAACCCTTTAGAAGCGTCTGGATAAGGGAATTATTCAACAGCACAGTGATTCATGCTCCCCAGTTCTGCAGAAGAGATGGTCACAGAGCTTTTTTTCCACTGGGAGGAGGGAGACAAGGGGCAGACAGGCTTGGCTCCACACTCAAGAGAAATGACTGTGAATTTTCTCATCTTTCTCTCAGTATTTTCTCAGCTCCTGGATGTGTGGGAGGAAAAGGAAGTTATTCAGGATCTATTATGACTTTCCACTACGTTGCTGCGTTTTGGATTAGTGTTTGTCTTATGTCTGCCGCCCATTGTCTCTTGAATGGGCTGATTCCTACCTCCCCACTCTGTTATCTCTCCATCGAGGCAGCTGCAATTGCCTGTGAAGAGACTGCTTGGGTTTGCTCTTCAGGCTTGGGTAAAATTGCTTTTAAATGTGTAGAAAGATTTCAAAGATTAAAACATGCCTATAGTATCAAAACCATATTTGGGAGATTTCTGGGGTTTAAGCTCTGATATCAATTCAGGAGCAATAAGTTAGGACTATTTAGAGCCAGCCTTTCTCAGAACATTTAGGAAAGAACAAATGAGAGCTGAGATCCTGCTTGAGAAGAGGAAAAATACCCACATAATTTTTTAAATCCCGGTTTGAATTTAGTGTAGTTTCTCAGGAATCCTCCAGAAACAATGTCTTGATGGTTCCTCATGTTTTGAAATCTTTTTAGGCTCCTCACATTATTCATACTGAGGGAATTCCCCTGCCCCCTAAACTCAGTGCATAACAAGAAAGATGTGTCCTATTAATAAAGTCATATTGTTAAAAGTATTCCCTATTCTACATAATCTGTTACAAACTCTCTACTTAAAGTAGGAGAAATTTTTTTCACAAAATGGAAACTAAATGCTTGTTAATCTTTTCCAGGTGTGTAAAAGCAAATAAAAAGGCCAAACTCTAATCTATGTTTAACACTTTAAGTAGAATCTTACTGCACATAAACGTTTGCTGTGACGCTGACCATTAATTTGCCCATTTTCAAGGTGTGTGGCCCTATTAAGTTGGGAAATTCATCTACAGCTCACACATACATGCCTCTGTTTCTGGTAGCAGGGGTATTTTGATACGTACCAAACACCAAAGCCTGACATCACTTTTTGGCAGGCACGTGGATATTTTGGGTTGTAATTGCTGGCTTGCATGTCAGTGCACTCCTGCTGTCTGTTAACCAGAACCATCTCCTTGTGCTTGGGGGGTTTTTTGCCAATCCTTTCTCTGGGCTCAGCAAATTAAGTTTTATTCACCAGCTAGAAGGGTTTAATTTCCATGTACAATTCGCTTTGTGCAATGCAGAGATACCCGACTCTCTGTGCTTCAGCTGGAAAATCATATCCTAAAGTTCTATGAGTGTTCTCTTGAACACTTTATTTTTACTTCCTCATTTAAGTGCTCACAGTGAACATTCCCAATGAAGTGTTTTGCAAGTTAGGGTCTTCTGGGAGTCATAAACAGGGGCAAAAATACCCTCCACAGCCATAACTCCTCCTCTGGAACTAAATTGGAGGGGTGGTGGTGGTGGTGGGTGTTACCAGAAATATTTTGCTGTAAAGTAAGGCCATAAACATGGGAAAATGTCGACAGTCGTTACCACAAAATGGGTAAAATTTTGGTGGGCAACATTTTTGGCAGCAATATCAAATCATTTTGATTTCAATATTTAGAAAACAATCAAGTAAAGTGAAGATTTATAACCTGCTCATGAAGAGAAATCTCTGCCTTGTCCTAGAATTTTCTTTTTGATAGAAGGAGCTGCTAAAGTGTGCTGTAAAGAGGGTGAGAAATACTTGTTTTACACACTATTGAGCCAGATTAATTAATATATGGCTTAGAGGCAGCTTAACTGAAAAAGGCTGAATCTTTTCAGTGATCAGAACTAAATAAATTTTGCTGGAGAGGGAATTTTCTTTAAATCACTCTGATTCCCTCAACATTGATGTAGACATGTAAATCACTATGTGAAAATACCGTTGATGGATGCTTTCATTCTTGTCTAGAATTCCCTCAGACCAGCTTGTAAGTTGATATTAGTATTTCTTCTCTGGTTTCTGGAAACTGCTGTTTACTGGTAAAATATGTCAGCACTGAAGAGTTCACTGGAACTTGCTCAGTTATGCAAACCAAAATGCAACTAATAAGCAATATCACATGTAAAAAAAATAGTAATTTTTAGGCATATAGTAGTTATAAGAGATATTTCCTCTATTCCCCAAAAGGAGTAGCTTGATATTGAATGCAAATTAAAATACTAAACATCTTTAAGGGTTTGACATATTTCATACCTTCAGCAAAAGTGGACTGAGGGGGTTTATAAAGTTAGAATCTCTGGTACAGAGCACGGTTTCAGTGTCAAATAGGGAAGGAACAGGTAAGAGAACACAGACCTACTCATTGAAATTTGATTGAGCCTTATAATCTTCCTCTTAAGAATTTACAGGCACGTCTCCAATCCTATTTTTGTGGAGAATAGTGAAGGTGCTAAAAAAAAGAAAGAAGTCCAACAGCTGATGGACAATGTTCCTAATAAAAGTGCAAGCACACTGGGTGACATAAAGAGCTCAAAACGACCCTTAAAAAATGCAGGCAATGTCCTGGAGAAGGAAAGAGCATTATTAATTAGAACTAAACACAGAATTCTATGCAGAGAATGGAATAATCAGCAAGTTTTTCCACAGAAAGAATCTAGAGGAAATCTTTAGCTGATCATCCAAAAGGATGTGATGCTACAGAGATGTGGACACCAAGAGGTTTGTGTGGGATCCAATACAGGAGAGTCCTGAGGGATGGGAAACTAAAACTGAGGCAGCTTTATCCAGGCAATTCCTGGCATAGCTGGAAGACTCTAAATTCAAATGAGACAAATTAAGGTTGCTCCAAAACTGCTGCCCCAGGTAATTTAAATCTGGTGCCCTGTTTCTTCTCACTCTCTGCCTCTTTAGAAAACATCGTGCCAATTTCTACCATTTTCCTCTTGAAGGGCAGATTCTGTCGCTCTGGCAGTGACACATCACCCCCAAACTGATCTCTTTTTTCCAACCTGAACATTTCAGTGCTGAGCAGAGAGAAAGTCCTGGGGAGGAACTTGAGCAGTTCAAATTCTGGGCTGAAATCTGAGTGAAAAGGAGTAAGGAGCTCTTAGTTTTGGGAGTAGACCTGTATAAGTCCATGTAATATGATATAAATCACTTCAAAATCCTAAAGGTGCTGATTTTTTTTCTTCTCCCAAACCATTGATTCTTTCACAACCTAAGTCTCAGGGGCAGATTCCAACGCTTCTCACAACTGTCCTTGTGTGCTTCCCACATCCTTTGACTTTATTTTTTTCCTTCAAAGTTCACTTAAAATTCAGGCTGCAAAAAAATTCCCAAGCTGTTATCTAGAGGGAGCTCTTGCCTTTGGTTGGAAGCTGAGTTTTATCAGAGAAAATTCTATAAACTTGCTGGAAAATTGCATTATTCCTGGGTTTAGATGTTTAAATGGAATTGTCATTTAGAGGAAGATGATAAATTATTAGGTGTAATCAGATCTGTTATGTTTCATAAATATGCATATACGTGTATCATATATATATAATCATAAGAGCCAAAGTTATATTAGTGTTTAAGGATTTTATGTGTCTTACAGTGAGCTCTCATAGTTTTATGAAATCATAAAATTTTTCACTAAAGCAACTTCTGAGACAACATTTTAGCTACATTATCCTGAGCTGAAATCAGTGTTATATATATTTTTATTTATTTATATTATTGTACTCCATTTTTGAAGGAAGTAGATGAGCTGACAGGTTTCTTGTTTTAGTTGAACTAAAGAAGTTCTCCATTGCCAAACTGAATTCTGCCTATCAGCCTGGTCTGAACAAGAATACATTTTTCAGATTCTAACCATGGCAATTATCAATCATCATTTGAAAAACTTCAGCTTACAAGTGGATTTGAAGGGAAAATTTGTTTATTTAGCAAGGGGAGATCCTCTGCTCTCTCTTCAGCCCCGTGCTGCTGTCTCTGTATCTGAACATAACGGGTCAGACTAGATTTCAAAATAAAGGTGAGCGTTTTCTATTTAGTTCTCATTATTTTTCTGGCTTTTTTCACTTGTGTAAACCAGAAAAGTTCATCTTATCAACATGAATTTAAGAAGGGGTTTCTTTAGGTTCCTTTCTTTCCAAAAAATGAAGAACACCTAGAGATACAATCTCATCCTTATTGCAGTCTCAGCCATACCAATTTCACCCTCATGTTATAAAAATCAATTTTTCCTCACCTTCCAGTTAAAACTTAGTAACAGTACATGAAGAGCACAGCTCAGGCTGTGCTGACAGCTGCTTGTGATGGATGTGAAAGTGTGGGGTAACGTGATGCTTGTCATATAAACTAAAGCTGTCTTAGAGCACCCGAGAATTTGGGGCTGCTTTGATATAAAATATTTATGGTATTTTAGAAAAGCACACCATGAGGGACAACAGCTTCTGGTTTTGTGTGGGGATTAACTACTGGGAAGGGTGATCAAGTGTAGAAAATCAGAATGCAGGAGGTGCAGGCTCAGAGAGGAAATGTGTGATAATTGTGAGGCATTTCCCTCTGAAGCTCTGGATGGGATTGATGTGCACAGGCCCAGGTGGAATTAGGAGGGAAGTACCTGGGCAGACATTTCTTTACTAATTTCATTACTTTACTACTTTCACAGCAGGTCTGGGCTGTGTGAAAGTCCCTGGAGAAGAGTGGGATACTGTCAATTTTCTGACATTCACTTTATGAAGGTCACAGTGAAGCCGATGCTCTCTGTGAGGATGTTTTTCCTCAGCTTGAAGTCAGCTCAGGTGAGCATCCTCTTCCTCTCTTTGCTTGCTGTAGAATCATAGAATAATCCCATGAATCACCCATGGCTCTAATTAAATACATCCATGGAAAAGCAGCTGGAAAAAGAAGGGGAACTGGTCTCCAGCAATGCAATTCTGTACAACACAACCCCACAACTGTGGGCACACAATGAGATTTGGAAGCCCAACAGAGAACTGTTACTGCCCCAACCCTTTTTCCATTCATTCATGTTTGTGATGTTCGATGTTCTGTGAAAAAGTTTAATGTAGGATGCAGTGGTAAGAAAATGTATGGGTCCAACTTGTATTTTCTACTCTGTGTGTGATTGGTTCCCTAAACTGGTCTATCATTCTCACTCTGTGTAACATGCTGTGGTTTAATACTAATATTAATTTCTGACAGGTTGGTTTCTAAGTTGCACCCTCAAACACTGCTTATAGCAACAAAGTTTTGCAGACAGTTGAATCTAGATATCAAAGTCTAGATCTGTTTTGGTGACTAAAACCTCAATTTTCACTTCTTTCCCAAGTAAAACACTGTTATTTGAGGAATTTGTCATATGATTCAGTTCCATAGAGTAGAGAAAATGTGGCAACAGTCATAAAACCTTGTTAAGTGCATAGCACTGACAGGCTTTTCCTAACTACACTTTTCCAGATCCCTACTCTCGCTATTTTTTTTCAAGATAGAGCAAACATGTGCCAAGTTTATTAGACCCATATCTCCCAGATGCATTCATTAGCCAAGATCCTTCCTGTCTGGAAGGGTGTTCCCAGCAAGTGGAGTTTGGCTTGCAGTTGCTGTGACCTGATTCAGAACAGGAAACTTCCAAACATTATTCCCTTCTCTGACGGCATTTGAACTGTTCTGGAACAGAGATGGTCATGAAGTAATCATTAATGACCTTTAATTCTTTGCTTGTATCTTTTAGGGTACGGAATTATTACTGTGGTTCCTGTAAGTCCAATTTGTATTAAGAAGTTGAATAATTGTTTCAAGAGTCCATATTAGCTCTTTTTAAAAAGTTTTGCAGGAAAGCATGCTTAGTCATGAGTTAATGGCAATAGCCATCCCTCACATGATTCATACTATCAATACATGAGGCAGGATGAGACAAACTTTCAATCACCACACTTTTATTTAGCAGTCAGAAGTATATGTCTCTAAAAAAACTAAAAAACTTCAAACCTCTTCTAGAAAATACTGCATGGAAAGAGTTTTGAAAAGGAACCTTTGAGAGGGGACTTGCAAATCTGACTGTGATTAGATGGAAGAGAGAAATAAAATCTGTGTTAATTAACACTGATAACATCACTGGCTCAGGACTAGGGCCAGTGATTCCAGCTGCACAAGTGGGCACAACCAACCTCCAAATCCCCAAACCTGCAGCACACAGAGCAATACAACAGGAATTGTGTTGTAACACCCTTGCAAGAACTTTAGAATCTGAAAAAAAAAAAAAAAAAAAAAAAGGGATCTGAAGAAGTAGGCCAGGTGAAATCCTCTCAATGTTCTTTATAGTCTTGCTGGTAGTTCCTGCAATGCACAGGAAAACAGAACATGACTGACATTTCTCACAGAACAGCCCCAGTACTCTACATCTTGCTTGTGAGGGGAAGAGGAGGAGCAGGTACTGATCTCTTTGATCAGGAACGGCTGGAGGTGTGTCAGGGACATTTAGGTTGGATATCAGGAAAAGATTCCTCCCCCAGAGGGTGCTGGGCACTGCCCAGGCTCCCCAGGGAATGGGCACGGCCCCACAGAGCTCCAGGAGCGTTTGGACAGCACTGCCAGGGATGCACAGGGGGGATTGTTGGGGGGGTCTGTGCAGGGACAGGTTTGGATTTAGTGATCCTGTGGGTCCCTTCCCACTCAGGATATTCTGTGTTTCTGTGATCCCACTCATCCTAGAAACCTGGATGTTTTTACTGCAGGGAACAGGGACCAGTTGTCACCTGAGCTGTGTTAGCTGCTGATCTCAGCACCAGCTGTGAGGAGTTTTACATTCTTGTTAAGGTTATTAAAGCCCATTTGTCAAGTGAGCAGAGTTCTGCACATGGCCATGCAGCAGTGCAGTTCATAATGCTGGGCCATTTTGGTGGTAATGTGTCCAAAGAAGAGTAATTCATCTTGATAAGTTTTCAACATCACTTACCAAAACATTGCAGCAGCATGACACAACCCAAAGGCCTCAGTGTGCTCAAACGGACACAGGTGTTAAAACTGGGATAAGCCGAGCAGCAATTCAGACACTGCAAATCCTGACAAATTATTTTCATTGGGCTTCAGTGTTCCAAGGTCAGGGATTTTCAAGAGTCCAGCAGATCATTAAGTTTGATTTCCAGGCCAGCACAGGATCTGAAATATTATGGGCCATGTATCAAAATAATAACTGTTTCACTCTTTTAAGGGCTAATTGAAAAGTCAACATTGCACCAAGATATTGTAGCTCAGTCAACAGATATGTTGTTTTATTTTGGGGTTTTTTGCTATGCAGGAGTATTTAGAGGTAATTAGCACCACATTTGTTTTGCTGATTGCCCTGAAGGAAAATAAACACATCCCATTTCCTACTATAACTCACTTAATTTTGCTGCTTTCCTCATCTATGAGGAACATAAATAGAATAAACTTAGCAACAGGGCTCACTCTCTAGTTTTGGAGGCTGTGATGGGACATCCCAAGGGGGTTAACAGAGCTGACAGACCTCAGAGGAGCAGGTCTGTGATCATAAAAAGCTCGCCTGCATGAGGAGGAAGAACTATGAGGTGAAATTCCACCACCATGATCGTGTTTGTCACATTTGGAATAAAGACATAATTAAGGTTTGGTCTCCAGCTCTGCTCTTGTACCAAATCATCTTCTATGATGCTAAAACACATATGTAAAAAATTCATGCAGGAAGCAATGTAATCACAGAATCACAGAATTGACTAGGTTGGAAAAGACCTTTGAGATCATCAAGTCCAACCTATGACCTTATCAATTAAATCATGGCACTGAGTGCCACAACCATTCTTTTTTTAAACATGTTTTTTAAACTTTTACTAGATTTTACACATACACACACAAATTTATATATATATATGCTTGTACCCAGAGTAATAAATACAGAATTTAAAGACACAAAACACATCATTTCATTCTACATTGGCTGTCTGTCGTGTTTATTCTTTTGTTGCCTGGTGACAGCCAAGCCTGAACTAAATCTCCTTCCTCCCCCTCCAATCCTCACTTAAGGAGGTGATACTGGTTTTATTCCAGCAGGAATACTGGTTTTGCTATTTATGTCTTCAACTCAAGAGTTGTCCCAGTAAAAATAAAGTGTCTTGGCAAGGGACAAGAAAACACTGCACTCACAGAACTGGACAGTGCCACCCTTTCCCTCATTCCCACCAGGGGTCAATGAAATTCAAATAAATATCGTGACTCACTCCTTTCTCTGAGCTCCTTCGTTCAGTAAATCATGGATTGATTTAGTGAGTGGTGTGGCAGAGAGGGCTTGGAACACAGTGAAATGCAAGTGCAGGTGCACAATGGGGCTGAGCTGACCCAAAGCTGATTTACTAACATCTTACCGTTTAATGGCTTCGCATTTTTTTCCACAGAAGTGTGTGCTCTTATGTAAGCACATGTTTTTGACACTAGAAGGACCGTAGCCACTAAATTTTTATACATCCTCTGTGTATCCTTTTCACTTTAAAATCAGGATTTATGAGCTGAAAATGAATTGCATGCTTCATCTGCACCGGGCTCTTTATTTTAATTCATTCCCTGCAACACCATCACAGGGTCCTTCACTTCATCTGGGTTTCTTGAGCTTCATTATCATCAAATAGGAGTAGAAGAAAGTTGTGGTTTCACTGGATAAGGAGAGTTGAAAAGATGAAGGGGTGAATATAATTCCTTGTAGGAAGCCCAACATCCTGATAGGGCACATCTCTGCAGGTTTGTCTGGTTTGTCTTCAGGCCCCTGCTCTGCTGATCCACTCTGAACTAGGAAAACCTTAGAAATATGGATGTCATTTGACAATGCAGTTGAAACCAACACATTTCAAAACAAGCGTAATGCAGCAGAAAATGTTATAGCTGGTTCTCCAGGGATTCTGAAGGTTTAGGGTACAGGTGTCTGACAATGTGAATACAGGACCCTTCCCTTCACAGATGTGACTTTGGTAGCTAAGGAATATTCCCTTTTCTTAACGGGTGTTTCAGTCTTGATCTTTTTCACCTCACTGAGGAGTGGATTTAGGAATTGGGATGAGGACAGGATGATTGCTTTTTGTTTTATAACCGTGTTATAAACTTTAATGACAATAAACACGCAATCAATCAACATTGGGGCTGGAAAGGTTGGGAAACCCCAAAGACAGAACAACCGAAGACTAACTCAGGTGAAACCCTCTGTGAACACTACTTGATGTTCTTTTCAAAAGTAATTTTACTATTTTTTCCCCAGTCATGCCCCCTTCCACTGGGGTGCTGAGCTACCTTCTGGGTTACACCCCAACGTCATATCCTTGCACCACTGCAAATCAAACTCTGTGATATCACACTGGAGTTCTGAGGTGTGGGATGAAATCTGCACCGGCAAAGCAGCAGGCAACTTTTGACTGAGCAAGTTTATCCCTCGTGGGGAGGGACAGGGATGTTTGGAGGTCCATCCTATTTCCTCGTGCTCTGTTTCTTTATGAAGAGTGAGGTCTTGGCCTAGGTTGCACCTCTGAACTGCTCAGGCTGGGTGAGAACCAGCTGTTCAAACAACGCAGAAATGATGTCAGCTCCTGGCACACAGCAGAAAACACAGGCAGGAATTCTGGGTATGTGGGTACACTCTGAGAGCTGACATTTTTATAAGGAAAGTCAATGCATGGGACATCCTAAAAGCCTTCCTATTAAAAGGAACTTGGTCAGAAATGAAGCACAGTGAAAGAAATGTTTGAGTGTGCTTTAAAATGAGGTTACCATAACA
Organism: Orthonyx spaldingii; assembly: GCA_013397795.1. Lineage (NCBI taxonomy): Eukaryota > Metazoa > Chordata > Aves > Passeriformes > Orthonychidae > Orthonyx > Orthonyx spaldingii. Next base: position 151,639 of record VZTJ01001555.1, on the reverse strand, counting down.
CTCGATTAATGCTGTTTGAGTCATACAGCAATTGCAGCGCATATACAAACTGCTTTAAGATTTATTGTGCCATAAAAAAGTCTCATTAGAGAGATGTGTGGATATTCAGTGCCATATAAGTCTCCTTTTAGCTCCAGGCCAGCTTTAAAATCCTGTTCTGTACTTTTTTTGGAAAGTTGCAAATCCAAACACTTGCATCTGACAGAATTTAAGACAATTAGATATTAATAGTCAATTTAATATCCTCTTTTTGGATTAAGGAAATAGCATTATAATCCTTTTAAAATTGAGAAAAGGAAAAAAAAGCTTTTACATTCCTGATTTTTATACCTATTCCTGTTCAAGTATGAGGTTTGGGAAGTAGGTTTTTTTGTCATCTTTTGTGAAACATTTTAATATATTTCAGTGCAAATTTACTATCTGAATTTTTTTTTATTGGAAAGATGATGGGATATATTTTGCTCCCTCTTTTCTTGGGAATGAAAGGGAGATGTTCTGTGTCAATATGGGTTCAGGTTTGAATGTTTTACTCCAAACTTTGCCACAGGTCTGAGGCCAAACTCAGATCACTTGCTCAACAAATTCATTGGAATTGATTGATTGTAGCAAAACTGTTTTCTCCATGACTCATCTTTTATAAAAGTGTTCAGGTTTCTACATCATTTGGAGCAGATTTTGGTGGCAATTTATAGATTTTATGCATTATGGGAGATGTCAGATCTTGTTCTTATTCCCACAGAATCTCTGCCATCCTTCTCCAGTGGCAGGTCAATCCTCATCTTTAGGAAATTCATGTGAGCTACAACCCCCATGGTCCAATCTGTAACAGAGACCTTGATCACCATTTCCTATAAAGTTCTGAAATCCCCTAATAGCTGTTGAAATGGTTTGCAGTCAAAGAAAAATAAATAAAGTGATTGTAAAAACAGAAAGTCCCTGCAATGACAGTGAGTTGAGTCTCTGTTGAGCTCATCTGCTGCCAGGAGCACTTCCCACTTGGTTAGTTTGTGTTCTCCCTCTGGTTCTGTCTGTGGGGTTGATACACATGAAATATTTCCTGGAAAAAACCCCAAAACACTATAAAACTTTTGTAGTAATATTATTTATTTATCTGTTTTTTGTTTATTTTCTCAGCAATAGGTTTTGAGATTATTCTGCTTTGAAATGCTAAATAAAACACTTTTCTGTAAAAGATATATACTAAACCTTGAAGACAATTTTTTCCCCAAGCAAAAAGTAAAATTAATTAAGGAAAAAAAATTAGAATTACTTAAGAGAAAAAATTTACCTTTCTCTTGAACATCTTTGTCAACACTCCACCCTACTCTCATTTACCACAAAAACTTTTATTTTGCTGTCTGTGTGAATCATCTTTAAATTGCTTCTGCAATAACTTCTTTAGAATTATGTAAGAAAATATCTACATATGAATGACAAGGCAGAAACCCACAGTGTTCTGTTTGGTTATTTTTATCAGAGCAGCACTATAGAACAAATAATCCATAAAATGTGTTTGTACAGAAAATGGACAAACTTCACCATTGCACTCTTCAACTCTATTTTAAAATCAGCTCTAATATAAACTTCCAAAAGTAGCTGATTTTTAGAAAACAAAAAGTTTATGGGATACTTTGTAAAATGCATTCAGTAGCCAAAGTGTTGTGTTTGAGCAACAGTCGTGTCAACAAAAGTCAAAGCTGAGATCTCTAATGAAAGTGTTTTAATTGTGTTATTATTTAATGAAATATGTTATTTCTGATTAAGTCTGACTTTTAAGAAAAGGAAGAAATTAAATCTTTAATACATTAAATAGCTTAAGGATATTCTATCTTTTGCCTTAACTGCTGTAGAAAGCTTAAAAAAGGGAGCAAAAAATGGGCAAAATACTTGTTATCTTTGATTTTCTCTTTGTTAGAGGCAATAATGACCACTATTATGGGAAAGTGCAAGTGAAAACTTGAACTTAATTTCATGTTTTTGAAAGGTAAATTATTCAGAAGTGCTAAATTACTGGTACAGATATTTAAATCAGGTGTTTACTGTATAAAAGCAGGATTGCACAGTATACAGCAGTGTTCTACATGTCTGATCTGTACATTTAGGAAAGGAGGTTTACTTTAATATTGACACATTTCAACGGTTGAATTTCTTAATAGGGATATTTAAGTATTTCTCAAAAAGGAAGAGAAATTAGGACTGTGTAATTATTAGTTTAAACCAAAAATGAACAGTGGATTCCTGGCTGAGGTTTGTGAATTTTAGAGAACTTCCTGCCTACAGTGGAGGCTCTAAACAGAGTTCCTTGTGTCTCACAATTTTGTGGAGAGAATTGTGGAAACTCTAGGCCAGCTGAAATGATTGAAAATTCCCAGATATTCCACAGACTTTGTAACAGATATCAGGTGTCACTTGCCGTTCCTAAATCCTTTAATGCCCAAAAAAAAAAAGGCACCAAGTATTTCTAATGCTGACAGGCCCCATTGTCAAATCTCAGGAATGAGCTACACTGTTCCTTGCAGTAAATCTGGGAATGTTCTCTCACCAGTACAGTCCTCAGTGGCCTTGCCTGGAAATGACCAGTGTAGGGTTTAACAGGAGCCTCATGTGGGAGCATTTTCTGAGGAATTTCCCAGCCTGCCCTTTCCTATTCTGCCATGGAGCAGGGCAGCAAGTAAAGAGCACTCTACAATTTCCTCTCAGCACATTCACAGCTGTTTTTTCAAGCTCAGCACGTGTGTTTTAGAGGCAGGAGAAGGCCAGGGCACTCCAGGATTGTTGTCTTAAATGAAATTCCAATCAGTCCACAGGCTGGCTCTCCAGGCAGCCGTTAACTTGCAGGTGTGCTGGACTGAAATGTGCGATGTGGTTACACAAATGAAAGCCAGGCTGGGCATGTGCAGCTCTGAAATGCTGCTTAATGTGAGGAGAAAAAAGAAAGATAGCTATGCAAAAATATATTTGGATCTGCATCCATAAAAGTAGAAGAGAAATGATGAGACTTTTGGCCAGTTTCAAACCTACTGTGCTTAAATGAAGTGATATCAGGACATCTGATTTAGGCAGAAAAATCTGATGCTCATGGGAACTTTGCCTATAAAATTCCTGCAAAGTACCACGGGTTTTTTGCTACCCATTCATAACATCCCACTGATGGGGCATTAATTCAGACCTGATTCTTCTCCTGTTTGTTTACTATCCCTGGATTTTAATTTCTGTGAAATTATGTTTGTTTCTGAGAGCACAGTGAGAGCTCTTGAATGTGTTGTGAGTGGGCCTGAGTGGCTGACAATGACTACAAACTATCAGCTTTCAAAAGAATGAAGAGATCCGTGAAGAGCACAGAAGCTTTCACTTATTAGGAGTGTATTTCCCATCCCAGGCCAACATCAATAATCCCAGAGCTGGAGCTCAGCCCTGAGATCTCCTGCAGTTCTATGCAACACAGCTGGCCCTCTGCTGAAGATAAAGATGGTTTTGCTGAGGTAATACTCATTACAGGATATCTTTCTCCTGTTTTTCTTTGCCATCTGGTCACAAATGGCTGTCTTTTCTCAATGCAGGGTTATTTCAGATATTTGCCAGAAAAATTCTGATTCTTTAGCTTACTGCCATATGTTGCTACTGTCTGATTAAAAGCCATAAAGCAAGCAGTTTGCTTCAGTTTCCATAAGAGATGAGATGTCCATAATCAGCACAAGACTTGCAGGAATTTGAGAACAATTCCTTCAAAACTGAACATGAACATTGTTGAGAGCAAGCACATTCCACATGGTGATGAGACGTGGGGCACTGCTTTCCATCCAGGTGTGTGTGATATCTTTAAGTATAAGTAAGCTGTCCTGACAAAATCACCATAAAATTAAAACTACCCCCATTTTTCAGATGAAGAAACGGAGATAAATTCTGTGACCTGGGCAATTCCAAGCAGGAGCCAAGAACTGAACCAGAAATTGAGTTTCAGTCAAGTGCCTTAGTCACAAGCACATCCATAATCAGAACAGGCTGTTTTAAAGACCATTTGTGTTTGTTTCTCTCCTTCCCATCAGTCTGCTTGTCATCAGAAATGAACCAAAGGAGGAACTGAATGCAAAAAGGAAATATTGAGGTGGACTTTTTGCAGTAAGTTCAGATGTCTTTCATCTGTAATAGATAAAATAGAAATAATATAGCTTATTAGAGGGATGAAATGGCTACATCAAAATTATTTTTTTCATGTACTCCTGCCAGTTTTCACATATTTTGGATGGAAAATGAGATCCATACAAGGTGTTCTTCATTTTGGTTTTTAGTACACAGTGAATTTCCTCCCCTACACTAAAGTCCACTGGTCTTTTCCAATAATAAGGAATAACTTTACTTTCCCATCAGACTTTTAAGTTAGCATACCTGAGATCCATATTCACTTTACCAGCTACTATAGAACAAAGGAAAATTCTCAGTCTATGTGATAACTGACAGCAAAAGCTTTTGTGATGGTCTCTGTGTTTCCTTCCCACACAAAATTGTGGGAGGACATATTTATCCACATTATATATTTTTCAAAACCAGCACAACAGCCTAGATTTATAATTACCAAGTAGCAGCTGGACATATACTTTTAAAGTAGGATGTTTATAATCCCTTGATAATATCCAGCAAGACTTTAGCCAAATGGATTTTTTCCTTTGGTTCAAACACTGAACCGATGAAACATCTGTGAGTGAGAGTCTGACCTTTTCCTTAGATTTGAGGAATTTAGACCCTTACTCTGTGGCTTCAAACCATTCAAGGAGTCCATCATGGAGAAGCTTTGCAATGTCAGCTCCTGGAGGTGAAATTCTGAGTTCTTTTTTTCCCTTTACCACTGCCAGCTGTGCCGTGCAGATGTGCAGCCTCCTTCCTGTCCCACCAAATCCTCAGGCTGGGGAAAGGTGACCCACCTCAAACTTTGGATCTCCTTGTTGCTGCCTTTGTGGCCTTGAGAAAGTGTTTCCCTTCTGCTCAAACTTTCCTTTTCCTCCTGTACTGATTGTGTTTTCAGTGTTTGGTGTGAGATTTGTGACCTAAACACTAGGTCTGGATTTCTGCTGATTTATTTATTTTTAACAGGAAATAGCAGCCATCAATATTAGGATTCCTCTTTTACAGATCACATCGCAGAAACCCAGAGTTTATATTTACTTATCAAAAGCACACCAGAGGTTGCCTGATGAGGCAGAAACTTAATACAGAACCCCCGACCCAGTCTAGTTCCTCAGAGAAAACCTATGAAACATAAATATTGCTGGATTTTGTCTCTTGTCTCTTCATCTTCTGTCTGACTCCTGCTGCTCCTTTCTACCCGATTGTATCTAAACAATCACTGTGAGTAAATAGCCATGAGTTCAAATCTACCAGACAAAAGGAGTAGGTCAAAAGTTTCACATTTTTTACATAGTTATAACAAGTGAGTGAAAATAAAGAGACCCGGCAAGCAAAACAGAAGGTAACTCTCCAAAATCAGGATGAAGAATTCAGATGCAGAAGCAATGATTTAGGAAGCAGACTATTGAAAAGTCTGCTGGTGTTTGACATCTTGTGCACCTGGAGCTGTTAATATGAGATATTTTCCCACTGTGTTTTCCTTCCAGAACTACACAGCCTCAGCTGGTAACAGACATTTATTTCTCATTGTATTGAGGGTAATTTCCCACGAAGAACTTCTTGTTAGTCAGAGCAATTTTGGTTTCTGAATGTGTTTCTAGAAAATGCTGATCAGCTGTTTTGAAAACTTTAGTTAGCTGGGTTACTGATCCTCACAGGTTGGTTTTTTTCAAGAAACAGTGGAAAAGCTGTTTGTGCCTTTTCTTTCCCTGTAGTAAAATGAGTAATTTTGAAATGATAGATCCCATGGCCCTCTGCTTGTCAAGTGTGTTGTTTGATCCATATTTTTGCATCCAAGTCTTCTGAGTCATTCAGAGAATCATAGAATGATCACAGAATGATCACAGAATGGCTTGGGTTGGAAGGGACGTGAAAGATCACCTCATTTCAATCCCCCTGTCATCCATGGGACACCTTCACTATCCCAGGTTGCTCCAAGCCCCGTCCAACCTGGCCTTGGACATTTCCAGTGATCATGGGACAGCCACAGCTTCTCTGGGTAACAAATTTCAGCTCGACCTCAGCTCCTTTCAAACTGACTTGCAAAATTGTGGGACTTCATAGTAGGTTAACAAGCCTGTCTAAGCCCGACATTTCGATATTAGCACGACCTGTGTCTATCCGTGAGAAACTCAGTGTTCACAGAAGCAAGGAACCAAAACAACAAAGGGAGAAAACAGCAACAAGGTTGCACTTGGTGTTTTTCTGTAATATTTAGAATACTTAGAGAGCTTGCATTATAGGTATCTAATAATAGTATGTTGTAGTTAAATAATAGCCAATGAATCTATTGTAGTAGTTATGTAACCAATGGACATGTAACCTGAATGATAAACATACAGAAGTGTATAAAAAGTGCTAACTCTTACAATAAACAGTCCTCTGCCTGAATCTGGACTTAGAGTCCTTGTTTGTCGCAGCTACTTCTGACATCGATGCCTAGTGGCTTTCGGTGGAAACTGCAAGCATCATCTGGTGACCCCGACACAAAATAATGCTGGAAACTGGGAGCAGGGATAAAGGTGGAGTTCCATGTTTGTCCTCTGCAATTCTGTACAATTTGCTGGTTCTAGTCTCCTACCTGGTGGTGATCTCTAGGGTGAACTCACGGAATTTCAATTATCCAGAAGGAAGGGTTGGTGCATGTCATGTAATGATTCAATCCTGAAAAATGTGCACCTTGTTTTGCCAGTGGTTTTCTACTGAAATTTTTAGAGTTGTTTAAAAAATGCTCAGAATCACCTAGAATGGATAAAAGGAAGTATTTAGGGTGCTCCTGTGGGGTACACCAGCTCAGGTTGTTGAAAGTAGGTCTATAAACTAGATAGCTCAGGAAACTGATGACAGCAAAGCAACTGTGGTGCAGATGACGCTTTGGTGCAGAGCATACCAAAGACTGTAGACTTTTCCTTCATATATTGGGTTCAAAATATTACATCTGGATACACAGAATCACACAATATCCTGAGTTGGAAGGGACCCACAAAGATCATCCAACTCCTGGCTCTGCACAGGACATCCCAACAATCCCACCCTGTGCCTGAGGGCGCTGTCCAAACACTTAATAATATGTTTCGTGATTCAGAAAATCATTAAAACTGAGGGAAATTTAGGGTTGAGATTCTTGCCTTTGCTTCTTCTTGGAGAATTGTAATATTACAAGTTTTGGGTTACTGAGGGAGGCAGATTTTTACCCTTCACTGTTTTTGCTTTCTGTTGCATTTCACTTCCAAGGGATCTTTTTTTGAACATGATGCAAAATACACCAGGTGAGAGGAGAGACAGAGAGTGATCTCAAATATTTCCATGCCATGGGAAAATAATTTCCTATTTGTATCCAGGCATGATGTGGATTTGTCACAGATGCCTCCATTGCATGCACTCTGAGGAAGACAGAAGAACAGCGGGGAAGGCGGTGTTTATCTTATTTCCTCCACCTGTGCTGAACAGCCACACTCTGTAGCACTGCATAAACCAGGAATAAGATTGCTGGGAAAGCGGTGTAATCTTATATACACATCATTATGGGGTGAGTTAAGATACTGGACTTCAAATCACTTTACAGCCTAGGGGGAAAATAAACTTTCTCCTCTGGACTGGCAGTTGCATGAAATGCAGCCTTTTCCTGCAGGGTTTCACCCCAAAAAGATTTATTCTCTGTTTCCTTTTCATAAATCCCAGATGAACTTTTAAATCCAGGATAGTTTGAAGCCACTGAACTTTCATAAGCCTTGCTCTAGCAGCTGATTTGCATGGAACACAGAAGTCCGAGGCAAGAATGACTGCAGACTAGAATGTACCATAGATCTATGCCAGAAGCTTTGAACTCAGGTACAAGTGAATCATTTCCAAGTACTCTGGGCCACACAATGGAATATTTCCTGTCTGGATGAATTTCACACTGCCTGGGTGGGCTTGTGAATGGTGAGAAAAAAAAAAACCCAAAGATTAAAAAGTCCCTGCTGCACTTGAGGGAAGCAACTCGATGAAACCCTGAAATGCCAGGGCTGCTGCAAATGTTTTAGTTTTATCCTGCCACAGGCTGATCAAAGTGTATGTGAAAGGCAGCAGACTGTTTTGCTGTACAAAACACCCTCATTATCTCCTTTTTGCAGCAAATATATAAAAGCAATCATTTTGACTTTTCTTCTCAGTGTCTAGATGGACAAGAAGAAAAAAAGGTACACAACTTTTCAGTTTTCATTATCGAAGCACGTCATTTGAACATCTGCTATCCTTAGGTGGAGGCTGGGGAGGGGAACCAAAAAAATGATGTCATCTTCAAATCTTCCCATTTCTGAACAGAGGGAGATTTCCACCCAGTGAGAGTTAGAAAGAAGTTCCCCTGGAGTGGGTTCTCCAGGTGCCAGCCCCTGTTGGGTTTGTGAGGTTGGGCCTCAAGTAGCCAGTGGTGACCAGGGCTGTAGAGCATCTCCAAGTTGTTTTGTCACACAGCCTGGGGAGAACCATTGAAGAACTGATTCATCCCAGTGGATTTCTGGGAGTTTAGCTGCAGGAGGAAAAGCTTTATTCTGCATAAAAGGTAATGTCTCTTCCTTAGGGCTAAAAGCAAATTATTTCTCGTGGCCCACTTTCAAAGTGTTTGCTGTGGTGAAAAGCTGAAGTTTCTCATCTGTTGCCATCAGTGCAAGGGTTTGTTTGCATTTAACACTGTGCAAACAGCTGATGGGCACCCACCATACCCCGGAGCACTCAGAAATCCACGTATCCCATTCCAGCACTTCCTTCAATAACTGTGCTGCCTTCCCAAAAGAACCAGGTTTGTTTTGGATCAACTCCCCACAGTGGGAACCAGTCTCTCCAGTTGCTCATCCCTGAGAAAACAGGAACAAACAGAGGAGAGTCCCACTGCAGCCCCATTTCCAAGGGAGGAGGTGGAAGTCAATTTGTTTAATATCTGTGAACCAACCTTCGAGATGAGCTCATGGTGTCCGTGAGGAATGAGTCCTGTGGCCCCAAGGCTCCAAGCCCTCGTGTTATCCTTCTCCGTTTATTATTTTTTCAGCTAAAATTTAGTGTGACTGAACAATTTGATCCAAGATTAACAAAAATCAATCCCTCATGTAACTCCATTAAATGCATTGGAGTTGCACCAAGCATGACTTTGGCCCATTCAGTGTTTTCTCTGAAGATGTGAATCATCTTTAACATAACTTCACTGATTTAACATTTTGGACAACAGACTGATACTAGCAATTCTACTAAACCTCAGAAGCCACCCTCAGAAATTTCCATAACCCCTTTTTTTCAAAACTACATGGAAAGTCTTGTAATTGTGCTGAATGAAACATCAGGCTCCAGAAGTTGTATAGAAAACTCATAAATATCTCATTTTCAGGCATTGCTTAGCACTGAAGTTTCTGGCAGTGTTTTTCCTCTGAAATAGGGGGTCTGTTGTTCCTAAATCTTACTATTGTGGTTTTGAATGTGTTCTCTCTGGCCCTCTGTCTAAATCATTCTCTTTCTGTACAGTTTTGGTGCTGAATGTGATCTGCCCTATGAGTAGGATGGTTAAGTCTGATTTCCCAGAAGAAAAATGATGTCAACATGTAAATTCTACTTTTTGTTGGTAGAAATTTGCAGCATTTTTTGTTCAAACACCTCAGTCAGATATTCTGAATCTAAACAGATTTCCAGTTGGATTCTTACAGCTCTTTCAAAATGCTTGAATTCAGCTTTCATTGATAGTGACCTCATGATTAAGTTTTATTCTGATTTATTCTGCAATTTATCACTTTAATCTGGCCAAGATGGTGAATTTCAGTCTTTTTCATTGTAGAATTAGTATTTCTATATAAAATAGCGTATTTATAATATCATAAATTACCAAAGGCACACATTCGTACTTGAACTGATCAACAAATATATTAAAGATCTTTAGACTGAGTTCATTAATGCTGAAAGTCTTTAGCAGAAAGAAATATTTTATCTTGGGTATGGCAGTTAGGAGTGCCATACAAGAATATGAAAAATGAAACATTTTTATTTGTTGTAGGACAAGATTTAACAGAAGCACTGAGAATGTGGGAAACAAATGTTTTAAAACCAAAGAGATCTCCATAGCAAAATTATTTGAAGAGTTGCATAATTTGTTTGGAAAACCACCAGGAGAATTGAAAAATTTTTTATAGGAAGGAGGATAACTTATCCATGGAGCTTATGAAAAATTCACTGTCCTTGGCTCCTTGAAAAGTGAATCCTTTCTTCTTGACGCAGCAATGAAAATCATGGCAAAGAGCTGGATAAAGTGTATTTTGTCATTATGAAAGAAAGTTCATTGAGTCAGAGTTAATTTAAGGATCATTTCCTCCTCTGAAGAAAAGGCCTTGATCTAGAAGCAGTCTGATTCAATGTATGTCCCAAAATCTTCTTGCTAAAGGGGAAGTCTCTTTCCCTTAATGTTCACATATTTAGAAGTTCTCTTGTGTACTTATCTTTGTTCCTGTAATGAAAGAGGAATTCATTCAGCACTTCTTACTCAGGCTTTCAGTGTCTCTGGTGAGTCACAGTTAAAAATATTAAAGAGGATATTTAGAGGAAAAGAGGAGTATTGGGAGCATTTGAGATATTCACCCTGAATTCAGGATGAATTACAATAAAGAAAGTGCATGTTGGATCCCATTGAGTCACTGAAAGAATTCCATTTACAAAAAGATGAGTGACTAAGGAACCCTGATGTGTCTCAGCAAAATAGGAGCAAGAGAAGCAGTACCTTTATCTCACAGAGTTAATAAGTGAGAATGTGAAATTTGCCCTTCATACTGAAAGCAATTTTAATTTAAATGTACAGAATTATCTACATGACATATGTCATTACAAAAGTTCATCACAGTATAATCACCATCATGCACTTTAAAACTTCGATTTTTGTGGTTTTAAAATACTGTTAAGGATGTTTTGGGTTTTGGTTATTCTTTTTTCCCTGACCTGCACCAAAAATATCTCAGGTTTGAAAGTGGTAAAACTAATCTGAGCCTGTATTCTGATCAGCCAGGATTATCCTATGTTTAGGTTATCTACTTTTAAGAAAAAACCCAAACTAAACAGGACCTTTCCCTACGTTATTTTTGAACATCCACTATGTGATTACATATATCAAGGCTGCAAGTCCAAGACTCAGAATTCATTAATCACTAAAACCACAATTAATTGGGTGAGCATGTCTCACGTTTCCTTCCTCCTTCTTTTTGAACTTCCAGTCTCGTTTCCCTTTTCTCAGTACCCTCCTTCCAGCAAAATAAATGCAGGTAGCTCCTGGGTTCCTCTACTTTCTACTCCTTATTTTGCTAAGCTGACTCCAAAACAACAAGAAAACTGTAGAAAACACTTAGAAAATGGATCAAACAAATTAACAAGCTTTCACTTACCTGAGAACAGATGTTTAAAATGTACCAACACCTGGAACATGTGAAAACAAAAGACTATGTGGTGGTGTCAAGGCCAGTGCCAAGAGCTTCCTCCAAACAGTGAAACAAGTGGAGCTTTTGCACAATTTGAAAACTGGAGGTGCTGAAAGGCCTGTTATGGTATGAAGTGAAGGACCATGAATTGTAAAACATTCATCTCATAAGTAATTTCCATGTCCATTCAATTACAGTTGTGGGGTTTTTTTGTAAACTACAGTCATAAAATCTACTAAATTTTAGCTGAAGATTCAAATATTTGCAATAAGGCCACTTAGCTAAAAAGCTGTGTTTCATTGGGGTTTATTAGCCACAATTTGTTAATTATGCATATAACTTTCCCACTATTCCACCATAAGCCCAAATCCACTTATTTCTCTATATATTTGAGGGAATTTGAAGCATTTCAGTTTCCACAGTGTAGTATCTTGAATTATATTTATTTAGCAAATAGAATAGAACTGCTGCCCCGCTTTTTTCCTGTTGTGCTTGAAGAATTAGACATGGAAGGTGTTGGATCTCCTCAAAATATGAAAACAGGCACAGCTTTTGCTTCTAAGAGTTCGCAGAAATCTGGACCCAAATTGTCTGGGATGGAAATGTGATGGGAATTTCTGAGCTCCAGTAATGGCTCAAACCCATCAAGATAGGTGGTAATGCACAACTGGGCTCCACTGAGAAATATCTCACTGCTTGCACTTGATTAAGTCAACACAACTGCCTTGAGGGGCTCATTATGATGAAATCCATCAGATGTTAAAGAATTTAGATCAGAAGGGAAGAGGGTGGTGACTCCAGCCCTTGATGTGTCCCCAGCCCAACTGGTTTCATAACAGCTGCGAGTTCAACGTTATTCACACCGTTCAGGCCTTGAAGCACTTCTCAGATATGTCAAGTTTTCCAGCCCTTGAAAACCAGTTCTTCTGCCATTTGCTTCCTGATTTACACTGGAGACCATTTGACTCATCACTAAATTATCTTCAGGCTGTAATACTGAGGGGATTACAAATAACTCCCTTTATAACCATTAATCCTAGCTCATATTGTATTTCTCTTTCTCAAACGTATATATTTTATTGTTAAAAACATAGACATCAGTAGAAAAATGTGCATGGATGTCAAACCAGATGTATTCTGTACTTGTGGACAATCCATGGGTCTTGTAAGCCACCATAATTGTAATTAAATTATCTGAGTTAAAACTCATTTTACCAGACAGAATGCAGGTTTGGATCTGGCAATACATTTGCATTAATCTTAAATTCCCCTCACGCTGTAACTTGCAACCATTTAATTATAATATAATACTCAGGAGTTTTTCATCTTCCTCGTGCTTCTGCAACTGTGCTGAAGTTTGATAATATTGGTTCAATAAACCATATTGCTGAAGGAAACATGGTTTGGCAGAAGACCTGTCCCTGTGTGCCATTCGCTTTGATCATGTACTGCCATTGGTCTTGCCACTGGATTTTGTGTCATTCTGATACAACTGATCTAAACAGTTATTTTGATTCCTTTGTTTGATTCAGAATTGTTCATCACAGGGGATGTTACACTGAAACCAACTTATTCTATTTTTAATAAAGAAAAAACAGAACAGGATAATTGGATACAAAAAGTTCATGACCCCTTTACCTCTTTTTCTGTCCAATTTCAGAAGCGGAGTTCTGGCTTTTTAAATTTCTTTGTGCAACCAGCACTGTTTTCAAAGCACAAAATAGCCCCTATTTTCTATTTGCTTCACTAATAACAGCCTGATTCATAAAGCCTGGCTCTAATTCTGTCTGCATTAGACACTGATGGAGTGTCTACCAGCACTGTGTGCTCTTTTCATTCCCCAAACATGGGCATTTCATGCCCTTCTGCCTCTTAACTGCTGCTCCACAGGGCAGGGATTTGCTACTTGTCCCACACTTGGAGCACATCTCCCATGAGGAAAAGCTGAGGGAATTGGGATTGTTCAGCCTGGAGCAGAGGAGCTTCAGGGTGGCCTTAATTGTGGCCTTCCAGGACCTGAAGGAGCTGCAAGAAAAGTGGATCCAGATTATTTACAAGGATGTGGAGTGACAGGACAAGAAGGAATGGCTTCACACTGACAGAGGAGAGGTTTAGATTGGATATTAGGAAGAAATTCTTCCCTGTGAGGGTGGTGAGGCCCTGACACAGGGTACCCAGAGAAGCTGTGGCTGTCCCTGGATCCCTGGAAGTGTCCAAGGCCAGGCTGGACAGGGCTTGGAGCAACCTGGGATAGTAGAAAGTGTTCCTACCCATGGCAGGGGGTTGGGAAAATATGGTCTCTAAGCTCCCTTCCAACCTAAACTATTCTGTCTGTGAATCTATGGTCTGGCAGCCCCAGTTTGCCTCAGGGAGAGAGAGAATCCCAGAATCCGAGAACCCCCAAAGGAGTCAGGTAGGAAGGGCCCACAGTGGGGTCATCTGGTCCCACCTCCCTGCTCAAGCAGGCTCATCCCAGAGCACAGGGCATAGGATGGTGTCCAAAGGGTTCTGGAATATCCCCAGTGAGAGATACTCCGTTAAGTTGATCCATTTTCTTTGGGAGCTTTTCAGTCTTTAAGAGCATCAGTTTCATAGGTTTCAGCTTTGCAATCTGAAATGCTGTAAATGAGAGCTTTGTCCCCAGGTCTTGTCTCCATATAAATTCAGAATATTTGAAAACTTTGGAGTGTGCACATTCTGAAACAGACAAAGTGATTCACTCCTTCCTTCATCAACTGAATAATTTGTCTTAATTCAGAAGATAAAGTCAGGGATGAAGTAATCCTCTAAATATTGCATGCTGATGAGATAGGTTTGGGGTTTTTTGAGTACTTTATGGTACTAGGTTGTAAATCTGAGGAACAATAACCAGCGGAAGTAACATTGCCCTTTAATTGGGGGGTAAGTCATTCCAGTGATTAAATCTGAATCAGGCACTGGATGAATGACATTATTATCCACTGCTCCCAGGGAGCAACTTCCAACATGGAGATTGCACGGAGGTTTGGGAGGGCTGGTTGGGGTATAGGAGGATTCACTGAGACAAAGCACACACTGTTGGGTCCAGCTGACATAATCTGTTCTTTCCAACAATCATGAAATGTTCACCTCTTTGACTGGAGAAAAGAGCAATTTGTGATTATTAAGTGAGACATTCTGGAAGCGCTCTGCTCCAAAAGACCAACAATAACTCTTGGATTTATAAGAGCTACAGAATGTCCATAGATGAGGTTGATTACCAAACAATAGATTAAATCATGCCTGTCACAAAGCTCAATGCTGCCACATTGGTGCATTGATTAATGGCATTTGGCAACCCTCCGAGTGGCCATTTGCCATTCATTCATGAGTGCCCTCTGGAGTATAATATGAGAGTGACCTGTTGGGAAAAGGGATTTTTTTTGGTCATCTGTTCATTGTTTCTACTGTGGTAACAGAGAAAAACGGGGGGTGGGTGAAGCCAAGACCTTCAGTTAGTTGCATCTTAGTGGGTACAAATTGAGAAACTGAGGGAAAATCAATTGGAATCGAGAGAGTAAAATGCAATCATTTAAATCGTAGATGACCCAGTTGTTTCTTCTACAGCACTTCAAAAAATCACATGACTAAAGTAATCTGGGCATTGGTAATTTCGTTTGCTACAGATATGTAAACTTATGATGGAGACTTTGTCACAACACTTTGCTGGTGTATTTCAGCCTTTCACTGAGAACCCCAGAGGTTCTATGGAAGTTCATGAACTCCTGCATCTGTGGGAAAGACTCACACTGGAGAAGTTCATGGAGAACTGCGTCCTGTGGGAGGAACCCCAGGCTGGAGCAGGGGAAAGGTGTGAGGAGTCTCCCTGAGGAGAAAACGTGTGATGGACTGACCACAACCGCCGCTTCCATCCCCCTGTGCTGCTGGGGAGGAGGGAGGGAGCTTGGAATCAAAGCAAAACTTGAGAGGTAGGGAGGGGTGGAGGGAAGGTTTTAGAGATTTTCTTTTATTTCTCATTATTCTGCTCTGATTTGATTTGTAATTAAACCAATTTTCCCAAGCTGAATTTGTTTTGCCCATGCAGTAAATGTTGAGGGATCTCTCCCTGCCCTGATCTCTACCCATGATGTTTTCTCTCCCCTGTCCAGGTGAGGAGAAGTTCTAGAGTGGCTTTGGTGGGCACTAAACACTGCTTGACTGAGAAGAATATGGTTTCTCTTCCTGCAGAAAAATCTCACCTGTCATGTCTGCTGCCAGAGTTAAGCTCCCAAGAATTTAATCCATAAAATGTTGGTCAGGAAAAAAAATAAAAGGAAGGGAAGAAAGAAAAAATCGCACAGCTTCACAAATGACTCGCGTACAGCTGGCATTTCACTTGTTAATAATTTGCTGACAGCCCTGTGTGATTGATAGGAGGTGTAAAGATATCCAGAATATCAATAACAGTTATGTCTTGCAGGGTTTTCGAAGCAATCTTCGCTGACTTGTGCTGAGAAATGGGCCAAGCTGTATTAAATTCACCCTGATTCCTCTGGGATATGACTGCCCACTGGTATGAATTGTTTTACAAGATGTGGACACAGAAATTATGGCAGCAATGAAAATCTGAAATCGCTTTTGAGCCAATTAAGCTAAGAAATATGCAGCTGAGATGAGCATATTCCAAATTTTGTTAGTGCAATGGTGTAACTTATATCCCCCAAAAGAGATGTAGTCCCAGGAATTTTTCAGCCACAGGATGTCTGAGGGAAATTGTGGCATTTAGGATGAGAGAGCTACCTGGACCAAAACTGTCTTCTAACAATTTAACCACACATTAATGACCAGGGGCAATTTCATGGCGCTCTGATTTATCAGCACAGCTGTCAAAATCAACTCTTCTGTCAAACATTTAAATACAAATTTAAAAAAAAAAGAACAGAAAGCATTTTCTTCCAAGTAACAAGAACGAGGATATTCTCATAGGTTGCATCATCAAATAAATATGGGTATTAAAAATATAGCAGTTGGGGTGACTGAATCACATTTTCAAATTTGAACAGCATGAAGAATGGAAGAGAATGTTGCTTGGTGCGAAGGACGCACCATCATGTGCAAAGAAAATATTTTGGGTTTTTTCAGGAAACACATTCCTGAAAAAACACATTCCTGAAAAAATATGTTTCTCCAGGCTTTCAGAGGAATAGTCCTATGGGCTATTTTTAATTTGTAAAATTCTTCTAAAGTTGCCTGTGTTTTCTCCATAACCTGTTCTTGGGGTTCTGAAGGGATTTTGTGGCTTCTGCTGTTTGGAAATTTCTTTGGAATGTGTGAACTGTAGGTACTCCTAAAGGTCAGGAGACATACCCTGAATTATTATCTTTGTTCTGGGTGTTGTTTAGGCAGTCATTTAGGATTTTATCCAATACCCTCTAAAGTCAATTCAAAACAAATTAAGTTCTGAGGCCAGAATGTCATTTACACTCTCAGTACACAAAATATGTTGTAGTGGGATACTGGTTGTGGCTGCAGGCTGTAGGAGGTGCCTTAATATGGAATTTTGATCTCATTAAAATCAGATGCTTTTAGGATCCTACTGCATCTATGGGAGCATGCAGAGCTATGACATGAATTCTGTAAAATCCGACTATTTCCATGGGATGTAGCCACAGAAAGAATTCCATCTTCTTAAAAGATAACCCCATTGCAGCATTTAAGACGTGCACCTCTCTGCTAAGTAGATTTCTGTTTTACAGTTTCCAGGCCTGGCTGTATCCCAGTTCATTTATTTCCAACTGGGTTCAATTTCCAGGGGGAAGCAGCTTCCTATGATAATTTTTGTCCAATAAAAGTGAAAATAATGTTCTCCAACCAGCACTATTCACACTGGCATGCACATGTGGCTAAACAGTTTAATTCAAGCAAAAATGCACACTGGCTGGAAATACTATGAAAACTGATATTCCAAACAAGGTAAAATGCTCAGTGTTCAGTGAAATGCAGGTTTTACATTGTCCTTATTATCAGGAATCTTTTCCAGTTCAGATTTTTTGCCTAAGGGGACAAATCTTCAAGCATGAATTAAGAGCAGAAATATGAATTCTGAAAAAAGTGAAGGATAATTTAAATCCATGCTCAAGGAATCAAGCAGGCTCCTTCCTCAGAGCCAGGCCCTCACCAAAATTAAAAACTCAATCTTCCCATCATCATGAGCATAATAAAAGCATAATTTTTTTATTGGAGAACAAATCATATGCAGCAGACCTGAGGGTCTCGTTATTGTTTCTATTGTCCTGATTTACATCATTTAGTTCTGGTACCCCGGCAGTTTACTTTGCTGACATTGTGGTAGGAAAGAGAAGAGAAAAAAAAACCCCTTTCTGATATTGGTTGTGGTGGCTTAAACATAAAATATTTCTCAAGTTTTTCCGTTGCTGTAGGGGCAGTGAGGGCTGGTTGGCACAGCTGGGAGGAGATGGGGTGCAGCTGTGGCCAATCACTGCAAATTAATTCCCACTGTGGGGGTCTGGCCAAAGCACCCGAACCCCTCTCTTGGCACTTACAAGAGGTCTCTGCCTTGGTGTTCTGGAAGGTTCTGCTTTCAGGTAAGGAAGTGTCTCTTCAGAGGCATAAAATTCTTTAAAATATTGCATTATCCTTCTTTTCTGTGTTAATGGTGGTTCTAGATTGCCTTAATACTGAATAACTGTGTGGAATTTGAACATTTTGGTTGCATTTTGTGGGGTTAGGAGGTCTGAGGACAAGCATTTCTCAGTATTTGGTTATTGTGACTTGAGATCCTGCAGATCCTCTGTCCAAATGGATCACTGTGGCTTTTGGTCACACTTTTCTGAATGGTGTCTGAAAAGACAGGGAATGTTTTTCCAGTTAGTCCTAGTGTTTTTAAAGTAACACTTCAATGAAAAATAACATTTAAGCGGTGAAACTTCTCCTGTGTGGTAACAAATCTGCATATGGTTTTCATTCAGAGGAAAGTGAGTTATCCCTCCTTTTTAAAACAGGGAAAAGTCTAGAGACTTTCATTCACTTGTCATTATTCCTCTCTGTCTTTTGATTAGTCTTCTGACACAGTCTACAGTTTCTAGAGCTCAGCAATAGTATTAAAATACAGCAAAATAAAGTCTGATGACTGCAAAAAGAAAAAAAAAAACCAAAAACTGGTTTAATTGTAGTGAAATCTTACCCAGCAGTTTTCTTGTGCTTGCAATCAGTAAACATTGCATAGCTCTGCAAGACGCTGATCCTTTTGGCCTTTCTCCTTCTCAAGTAGAAAATATTTAGATCTTCCTTGCCTTTCCTGTTCACATAATGACTGTTTTATTGAATTGTATAATTATTTTAGACTACACTACTGTGCACATTTGTATATTTAGTGTGGCGTCCCTGAATTATCCATGACCAAGAAGTGTGAGGTCAGTTGTAAAAATATTTGGCTTAAACTGAGCTGGCAGCTACAGGAATCTTTGCCTGTGTTTTATTTACTCTTAAAGTAGTTTCTGTTTATTTCCTGTGCTTAATGGATACTGTACTTGACCTCCTTTTGATAACAACAAGCAACAGCTCTGTTTGTGGTGATATCATTTTCAATCAATCATAGATTTAAATGGTTCTTGTTATTTTTAAACAAAAACAGATTTATTAAGGTCAGAGTGTACAGAGATGTTCAAAATTCTGCTCTAAAGACTCCTCCTGTGTAGGTGAGAAACTACTTGTGAAGTGTAGAGCAATGTTAGAATCCACCACCCCATAGATATTTATATAGAAATTCATATTTACTGACTGAGGATATTGTATAACACTCAAATAATTTTTCCTGTAAAGGCAAAAATTGATGCTATTTAAGAGGAAAGGAAGAGCAGCATTGCACAGATTTTGTTTTCACCACTTCTGATGTAAGAAGTAACCCAGCATACAAAAGTGGCAAGATGTATTTTTAATTTTTTTTTACAAAATCTAGTATTTGGTGATTGAATTTAGTCTGCCCAGTTTTTACTGATACAGCCATGTTTCACCAGGACAGATATAACATTGTAGTTCAAGCTTTAGATGTTTTCAAACAGTTTCAGAAAGCCTGGGATAGAAATAACTTTGTATTTCACACAAAAGTGAAAAATTTGTAGTAGGGAAGTCAATGAAAAAATCTTATAAGCTTCTCTGGGGACAATATTTCAAACAGAGAAACCATCTACAGCTACCTGTCCTTCCAATTGCTGATTGTGTTTAGAGTTCCTGTCACTTTTGTTTGCACAAATAACTTGGGGAATCAATCTAGTTCCCAAAAATACATTTATAAGCTCATGCATCACACGGATACTGAATGCTGCATGTGCTGTAGTCTTTGAAAAACAGCACTACAGAAATTACACTTCCATTGAATACTATCAGCCTAGAAATATCAGAAAATACCCCCGATAAGAGTCCTGGAGCTCTGGCAGGGCACATCACCAGCCTCTGAGTATTGTCTCAGCTATCCCTGTGGGGAATTTTTTTTAAAACTGCACAGAAATTGAGGATATTTTCTACTGTGGGCTTAGGAATGAGCTGCAGTGTGAGAAGTACAAGCACAGCACAAGAAACTTTGGCCTTCCTGTCTTGGTTTCCATGGGAGGGAGTTGAAGAGAGGGTGAAGGAGGATACAGGGCACTAGTTTTGTGGGTAATATTAGAGCTGTTCTATCTAGAAAGTTGTTTATCTGGAAGCATTTGTTCAACTAAAACCAAGCAAAACTTTTCAAAATCGATGGGGCCCAAGGCTGCTTTTGTTCTGTCAGTGACATGCAGAACACTTTGTAAGGCTGATGTAATTCTTATGTAACTCACATGTGCGACTGCATCTCCCACCCATTTTTAAATGAGCATCCTGTTGGTGTGGAGTGCTGGAATGCAACATAAGGAGCTGTCATTAGAGCATATTTTCACACTTTGATGTGCAGAAACTCCTTCAGCAGAGAATGAGAGCTTCACAAAATGTTATCTCACAAACAAAATCGAATCAAGGACAGATTTAGAAAGCATGTGAAAAAAACATTGGAGGTTTGTCTCTCACCCAGTCCTTGGCAGATTGCAAATTAGGATGTTGTTAAAAACTGTGCAGAATATTGTGTATCAATCTGCTGGTCGAGAACCATGCCAGCTCCTCCAAAGTTAAGAATCACTGAAGAAAAATGTTCAGCATCCTTTGCTGGCGTGTGTGTATTTGTCTCTCATCACCTCTTCAGATATCTAAATTGTGAACAGTTTTGTTTTCCAATCTCTGTTTAGGAACCGGTTTTCTGCAACTCTGGCAGGGAATTTTGTAGCTAAACAGAGATCACTGGCAAAGTAGAAAGGAAAGAATTATTAAAAGGTTTGGCCTCTAACTAAACACAGCCTCACAAATGTGTGATTGGGTGTCATTCTGGTAGGATATGGAGGGGCTTTTTTTTTTTTTTATCCCTCTGCATGCTATTTCTATATGACTGCAGATCCTTTTCTGTGGAGGCTGCAGCGTCAGTTGTTCTATCAGAAGCTTCTTGCAGCAGCTGCAACAAAATATGGAAAGTCTTGCAAGAACATCTGCTGCTTTTGTCTCCTTTTTTTACTCAGATGAATGTGTACTTCAGCAAAATATAAGTATAGTGTGCAGGAACTGGAATGGGATCCAAGGAAATATTTAAGTGTGTTCATATCTGGTGTTCTGTTTCAGGCTTAACGCAAATTTGCTTTTAAAATGTTTATGAGATTGCTGTTGGTATCAGATGACCTGGTAAATATAACCCATAGTTTTAAAATAATATTTAGGAAGTCACTGAAAGAAATAATGAAAGGAAGCAGGACTGTAAATATGTCAGCCCAAAGCTGAGAGACTTTCAAGTCTGACTCACAAGAAGATGAATTGATGCTAAATCTCAATTTGACATCGTTCTCCTTCTCTGTCATGTGGCAAAAAAGTACAGAATGTGAAGTGTTCAAAGCATCCTGGAAATGTTCTGTGTTGTAAGAATTTCAGTACATGCTTAAAGACAACCAGTTGGTGGCAGTTCCTTAATTCACACTGAAATTATCATTGCCTGTAGAATACCTTGGCCTATTACTGGTGTTTTGTGAAAAGCAATGCTTCTGGTACAATTTTTACAATTTTTTAAAGACAGGGTCTTTCAAAGAAGAGCTGGGGATCCAGAATGGTTGGAGGGTGGAGTAGAATTTATCTTGAGTTAAATTTTTTGGAGCAAAGCTAATGGCAGAGCTTTAAAATATAGATTATATTTTTTTTCTGTTTTATTCATTGACTGGTGCAGTGAAAAGGTATTAACAAAATATGTAGTATCTGTACTCAGGAGCATCATCCAAGCCTTTCTGAGCAGTTGCTGAAGGAGAAGAGATGGCAGAAATGGCTGAATTTGAAAAAAATTCTCCATTTACTTTTCAAATTTTCCCAAGGAGATAAGCATCATGTCCAGTGCAGTAGGAGAGTACTGTGGCTATGCTTTCATTTAAACTCAGGGGATAAAGTTGTTGTAGGCTTCCTTTTCCCTAAACAGACCTGAGGGGAGGCATAGGAAATGCTGAGAAAAATAATTACGAGCAGGATAATTGCTCCTTTAGACAGCCCTGTAGGCCTTGTTTCACCTCAAGCCCTTGTGATGAACTCCTTGAGGGGTTGAAGTGTCCAGTCAAATTCAGGCTCTGAGCCACACCGTGGGACCAAGTGGGAAGATGTCCTAGAACTGATGGGTAGCACTGGAATTTGTTTTGTTCCCATTTTTCCTACTTTAGTATTGCAAACTGTGGGTAACAAGAAGCTTGTGGACATTCTTACGTACTCCAGGAACACTCCTGTGTCAAAGGCTATGTTTATTTGTTCATTCTTCACTTACCCATCTGTGTTAAGATGGAAAGAAAATCCAACACGTGTTAGTAAGTGAGGAGACTTTTTCTTTTATATAAAAGTATTTGCAGCAACTTCCAGCCACTCATTCTGGGACCTGTGGCCTGATCTATTTGTACACAATTCCTCTGTATTTAGCTTGGACGTAGGATGGGTGTGAAACATCTTGCAGGCTGCACACGGCCGTGACATCATCTAATATTTCATTTTGGGTCACGTGCAGCATTGCTGGGTCCCTGCTGGAGCCAAGGCAGGTTGAATGCTGTCGCTGTTGAGCTGATGTCGAAACAAGAAGCACCCGAGAGAATTTGCCAAGAAGAGAGAGTTATTTATTTAATACAGCTTTTATATACAAAATGAACGCTCACAGGATTGGCCACAGCTATCCGCCCCCTAGGGCTGATTGGCCACCTCTATCAGGAGCGCTCTGAACTTCTTATCTTGTTTATAGAACGGAGAAATTTTCTCATGGGAAGTATCTGTGTTGCCACAGAATGCAACAGTGAATCCCACTTCATTTGTGCATAACTGTGAGGACAGATTATTAAATGTGAAGGAATTGGTTCTGTTACCAGCTGTGAAAATATGTCAGGAATAAAACTAAAGAAGCAGATTTTTTAGACGTGTATCTTAATCTATGTGAGGTATTGCTCAGGCAATCTACCTCCGTGATGGGTGGATGTTATTTTTTTTTAAGTATATGAGCAAAATGTCCAGTGAAATTCAGACTGAGTCACAGCATGGAACCATGTGCAAAGACACCCTAGAACTGATGGGTAGCACTGGAATTTCTGTAGTAAGTAATATAACTTAATTAGAAGGACTCTAATAAGTACATATTACTTTTCTGGACAAGTTGTATCAATACTGTTTTACGCTCTCCTTTGTTGTCCTGAACACCTTCACCACATTCCTTTGCTACTGCTATCCTGCACAGAGGCTCTGGTTTGGAAGTGGGAGCACAAAATAGAAATACTCAGCTCAGGAAGGGGTCCCTACTGCTCTGGGTTTGCGAGTGTGGAAAGGGAAAAGATGATGGGTTAGTTGGGTTCTGATGTACTAAGAGCAGAATAATTGATGTAAACTGTAAAAATCTCTGCAAAGAGGCTTCAGAAGCCCACTGACACGTCACATATCCACTGATGTATCACAACTGATGGAGGAAGCACTTAAAAGAACATGCAGCTCTGAGATTTAAAAAAACCCAGAGTTTGTTGTGAAATACATTTCTAATTAGCCAGGTAAAACAGCAAGAAAGAAATTAGTTGAGCAGGTCTGAATATATTGATTAAAAAAAAAAACCCCAAACAAATCCTGAAAAAGTAAGACTTAACTCTGTGGATATGTGTATGTATATATATGTAAAGTAGCATTCAGGTATGATTCATTTGCTGCATGTGAGGAATATATTTCCTCGGGAAGATTTCTTTGGAAAAACAGCATTCATGCGATGGCAACGAGCTGTGAGATGGAGTAAAGTTGACTCCATCTGTATCATTACATGCTGAGGAGAGTATCCAACACCAGTGTTAAAAGCATCATTCCCAGGCATTCATTAACAGCATAACATCTGTGGCTGTAGCTGCCATCAAAGCCAAAGTAAATTAAAAATGTGTGACTCTAGATGCTGTGGTTAAGGTTTTAAACAAGTTTTGCTGTAATTGTCAGTGATGAGTTTCACCATAGGCTTGGTTCAATAACTCCACATCACATATTTTTAGCGTATTCCTCTGCTTCCAACTTGCTTTGCTTCATCTGGAAAAAGGGGCTTCATCCTAAGATGCTTTTCCCAGTCTTTCTTTCTCATTCACACACACACACACAAAAGGAGTTAAAAGTACTTTCACAACCTGTGATCTGCAGGAGAGGCTTCCCGGGATCTTATTTGGTAGCTGGATGTGAGGGTGCAAAGAAGGCCTGGGATAATCCTTGGCCAAAGGCTGTGTTCATAATATTTGAACACAACAGCAAAAAAAAGAGAGAAAAATAAACAAATCACTGCCTCAGCTTAGCTACAAAAAGAAAAAAAAAAAAGAAAAAAAAAAAAAAAAAGGGAAACAAACCCAAATTCTCTTTGCTCACATCTGCATCTCATGGTTTGGATCCAGAGTGAAAGCAAAAGTGTCAAAGTGTTGAAATACCGTTTGAGTGGCTGTCAGTCAGGAGGAGGAGAGTTTGTTCCCAGTACATCTGGATCCTTGTGCGAAAACCAAAACATTCTGTTCCTCTGTGCCTGCTCTGGCTCAGGGTGTCACCCCAGGCAGCTCTGCTGGGTCCCTGCTCCTCCACAGGACCTCTGGACAGCAACGTTTGGAGCCATGGCAGATGCAAAGTGACATCAGCAGGGAAACCAAACTCTGGCTTTGCAGGCAGTCTGGGCTTCAGCCATTTCCATTCTGCTTTCATTTATTATGTTCTGCTGTGGCAGGAAAAGCAGCAAAGAGTTCTTTGGGGTGTTTTTTATGAGAAGGTTGGTGTGGCAAAAGGTAGCATATTCTTCAGGAGAGGGGTGGACATACACTGAATTTCCCCCACAATCTGCAGCTCACCAAACCTGGCAGGTGCTGCTCTGAAGAGGTTTGGGGTGCAATGGTTGAGTCTGGTCCTCACAAAATGAACCAAGACATACAAATCAAGCAGTTTGAACACATGTAAATGTTCAGGTACGAACCAAAGCTACTCTGAATGCAGTAAAAGTATCTTTTCCAGCTCAGCTTCTGACCTGCATGACACAGCTGGCAGGGATAAGAGAGAACTGGCAGTGTGAGCTATTGCTGTAAATTTTAATATGAAAAGTCTAGTTGTATTCTTTCTTCCTCAGTTTTATCTAATAAATGCAAAAGAAGAATTGTGAAATTGAGTTAAATGAAGCAGATACTGCAGTAGACAGAAAAAATAAATGTCAATAAAATAATCATCTTACTTTTGAAATACAGAAACCTTTTTCAAGTTTTCTATAGCCAAATATACACTGCCATCAATACAGTGAAAAACAGAGAAAGGAATGCAATGAGTGACAAAATTCTGTGTTGTGAACAGGTTAATTAATCAGTTTGTCTATGATAGAAGAAAAATGAAAATCCAGACTATTTGCATTATTCACCATTTCCATTTTGTACATATTTCATCATAGTATTTCTTTTTCATAGGTTGCCTCAGGTTTGAGTTTTTAGTGTTTCATTGTTCAGGTTTTGAATGCTCAAAGGATTTTTTTTTTTACTTTAAAATAACTGTTTTCTTTAAATACTAGCAGTGCTGTGTTCTGATTTTTTAATATATATGGAGATTCCTGAATTCAAGCTGACCAAAGGATTCTGTTCCTGAGACAAAAAAAATCACCAACTTTCTGCTAAATCAACACATTTATTAAAAAAAAAAAAGTTATTTAACAATAAAACCCCAAACCAAATCACTTCCTTTTCTTGTATTAGTGATGGTGGTCATGAATTAAAAACACACAATTCCTTTTAACAGCAGCTGAGGGGAGTTCACTTGGAAAAGTTTCTAAACCTTGCTGAGTTCTGAGGTAACACTTGCAATACTTAATATAGTTATATTTTGGCATTCATGAGAAATACTGCTAGAATTAATTACTGGACAGTGTCTTTCAGCAGGGAAACTTTAGAAACCTTGAGATTTCCCAGTACTCTATTGAAGTATTATGTAATATTTTGCTTTGTTTTTTTTTCTTCTAAAAAGATGAAAGTCTTGCTGAGTTTGGGATCCAAATACAACAAATTTACTCAGATCAACAAACAAAATACAGTTATTACATCCAGGATATAAGAATTGCTCCCCATCAGGGTGTCTACTTTGAATTATTTGTGTATAATTTGCTTTCAGTGATGAGCAGTTCAAATTACGGTTTGTTGACCATATAGGTTTAATGTAGATTTAAACTTCATTATTTGTGGGGATTTTTTTATTAACTTCAGTAACACCCTGTGCTTGTGCCTGTCATCTTTCCTGTGTAATATCCTTCAGAATTCCAGGGTTTAGGTATCCATGTGGGTGGTGCAAGCAGAGGAAAATTTGTGGTTTCAGTTTGGTGATTGATGTGAACTTTTGTACACCCAGATAGAATCAGTATTTATCACTTCTGATGTGTGATTTTGATTTAAACCAAGTTAAACTTCACTAATCCCATATAATCACAGAACTGTTGGGGTTGGAAGGAACCTTTGGAGAGCATCTAATCCAACACCCCTGCAAAAGCAAGGTCCCTAATAATAAAAAAGCTCTCAGAATCATTAATCTCATAAAACCCTTAGAATAAAATGGTGGCCCCACTGAATGTAGTGGTAACACTGTGAGAGAAACCCAGAGCTGAAAGGAAAAAAAAAAAAAAAATCTCCCTAACTGGAAACATTTAAAATTTGGTTCCAGCCTGAGTGTGCTCCAGGAAAATCCCACAGTGCTGCCTGTGGTGTCTTGTGCTTAACCAAGTGTCTGGAAATGCTGGGATCAACAGCCTCCGTTCCAAGAGCTGTGTCAGAGCTCCATGGCAGGAAGAGCTGCGGCTCCCAGATCTTTTTGGGGCTGAGGATGGGCATCACTGGGTTGCTGTGGCCTTGGAAAACCCAAGGAATGACTGCAGGACTCGATATCCCACAAAGGGTGATAGAGAAAACCCCAGCAGCTTTCCACAAATGGGTACAAAACTTCGTGGAAACACTTCCCAAATGTTTGCACTTTAAAAAGGAAGTCAGGGTTATTCAATATATTCCTGTTTCTCTCAAAAAAAGGTTGCATTTTCAGGTTGGGCAATTGGAGGAATTTCCTCATAGAGAGGATTGTTAAAGATGGGAATGGACTGTCCAGGGAGGTGGTGGAGTCCCCATCTCTGGAAGTGTTCAAGAAATGACTGGATGTGGCACTCAGTGCTTTGGTAGGGACTCCTCAGAGCTTGGATTGATCTCAGAGGGCTTTTCCAGCCAAAATGATCCTGTGGTGAAGCCAGCAAAAGTCTCAAGCAAAGGCCCTTGATGATCTGACAGTGGTCAAAGCAGAGCATACTAAACACCAACATCTTCCACAGCCTGAAGAAAGGCAGCTGCTGATGTGTTCAGCCTCTAGATTTAAAAATATTTCTTAATTTTTTTCTAATTTGAGACAATCGGATTGTGATGATCCAGAATTTGTTGCAGGGTGCCTGATTGGAGTTCAGATACTGGAGTCTGGTTTTGAGGAAGGAAATGAAGTTTTAGTTTGGACCAGTCACTGAACAGGCAAAAATCTGGTGTTTAGTGTGGTTGGATTTCTCTTAGAACTTTATCACACGGTTTAAGCCCTGGACACTACTTTATAATGCCTGAAAACTGGGTAGAAAGAGGTTTTTTTATTGTCTTTTATATAGAACCATCACTGTTGGAGGATGATTCCCTCTTGGTACTCCTAAGAATGAATATGATAGAAGTAATATTATTTTAATACAGTTCAAAATCTTTGTTTCTATTGCTTCTTCATGATTAATACCCCAAGCAGCTTTACTTTACAACTTTTAAAGGTTTTGTCCTGCAAATAGAACAAAAATGCTCATGGTACAATTTCCAGTGAAGAACAAAGGCACATTGTAAATATTCTATAATTCATTTTTCAATTAGCACGTCATGAAAAGTGATCCCTTCCTTTAAAAACTCAATTGAAATCAAACTTTTTTTCTTTTCCCCTTCTCCTCTCCCCTTCTTTTTCTGAAAACTCTATAATTCATCCAAATTCATTTGATAAGAGGAAGCACTTGAGATTTTGTGAAAGTCTGCTCTGGTGAACTGTGACATTGCACAGAAAAAAGAAGACACTTATTAGTGCAAAAGAATTTTTATCATTGTACTGATTTAAACAAAAATGGGGGTGTTTTCCTCAGCAGGGTAAAAAAGTTCATTTCTTACTCAAATAAGACTTTTATTTCTCACCCATAGTGGGTGACAATAATGAAAGGAGCCAATGGTATCCTGGCCTGTATCAGGAATAGTGTGGCCAGCAGGAGCAGGGAAGTCATCCTTCCCCTATACTTGGCACTGGTGAGGCCGCACCTTGAGTACTGTGTCCAGTTCTGGGCCCCTCAGTTCAGGAAGGACGTGGAGACACTTGAGCGTGTCCAGAGGAGGGCAACAAGGCTGGTGAGGGGCTTGGAACACAAGCCCTATGAGGAACGGTTGAGGGAGCTGGGGTTGTTTAGCCTGGAGAAAAGGAGACTCAGAGGTGACCTTATCACTCTCTACAACTTCCTGAAAGGTGGTTGTAGTGAGGTGGGGATTGGTCTCTTTTTCCGGGCAACAACTGACAGAACAAGAGGACACAGTCTTAAGTTCCGCCAAGGTAAATATAGGTTGGATATTAGGAGGAACTTTTTTACAGAAAGAGTGATAAAATATTGGAATGGTCTGCCTGGTAAGGTGGTGGAGTCACCATCCCTGGACGTGTTTAAAAAGAGATTGGATGTGGCGCTCGGTGGCATGGTTTAGTTTAGTTGAGGTGTTAGGACAGAGGTTGGACTCGATGATCTTGAAGGTCTCTTCCAACCTGGTAATTCTGTGATTCTGTGAAATTAAAAGCCTTGAACACTGAATTTGGAAGGCAACTTGGGACTGGGGTCAGTGCCCTGAATATTTCTGAGAAATGCAATGTACTAAGTTCTGTTTGTATTGACTAAAGGAGGGAGCTCCTGCATTTTAAAAAAGGCATTAAAATAAGCAAAATCATGCAAAGCTTGTGCCAATAAAGCATTAAAGGTGCATGAAATATGTCTGCACTCTTCACAGGTGCTTTGGGGCACTTTGCTGATGTTCCTCTTCGGGTACCAGTGGATGCATCTGCATCCTTCATTTTTCATTTTTTCTCTTGACTTTAAAAATATCAGATTATATAAATGAAAATTTTTAATGGGAATCCAGAGTATTTTGGGGGAATCTGGACTAAACATTTCCATACTGTTTAAGTAAAAAAAAATTGTTTACATCATTCATTCATTGAGCATCTGAAATAAAAGACTGGAACTGTTTCTCTGGGGCTTCTTTAATTCTGGCAGATTTTGCTGCACAAACCCTTAATGTGAGTTTTTTAGAAAAGTGGTGCACCAGATATTGTGACTGTACTAATAATTAACTTAACCTCATTAAAACAGAGGTTTAGCAGTCTCAAATATTCACCTGTTTCTTTGACATCTAGGTGAATAAAATGGGCAACCTGGAAACCTCAATCTAATATTAGACTATAATGTGTAACTTTTTTTTTCTCCTCCTAAAAATTGCAATATTTAAACAAAACTTGTGCTTGAATTTTTGTCTCAGCTCTCTTTACAACAATTACAGTGTCTCTCTGATGGTTTAATTGCTCTCTTTTTCTTTGTTTTGCTGGACTGATATTAAAATTCTTGTAGTTTTTATCACAGAGGAAATCATGTAGCTGGAACCCCAAGGAATGTAAGAAACTGGTGTTCCATTTCTTTCTGTATTTGTTGCAAGTGGGAACCAATTCTTTGCCAAAAAAAAAAGAGTGACTGCTTATAACATAAAGATGGAAAGAACCTGATTTCTGTGCAGATGAGTTACACGCATTTTAAAAATATCAAATATATGTGATTTTGAGGGGTCCCATTCTGTTATAATGCATTTCTCAATAAATTTGCTATTATGAACATATGAATTATGAGCATAATTCACAAAAGCACAGGAATATAAGGAAATAAGAAATGTGATTCATTTAAAAATGGAAACGTTCATGGTGCTCAAGAGACTTCTAAAAGTTTGTAAATGGTTCCCATTTTTACTAATGTCACTAGCTGGTTTGAAATTTAGAATCATTGAACATCCTGAGCTGGAAGGGATCCACAAGGATCATGAAGTTTGAAATGCCCTTTTGTATAGCGTATAATGTGTATTATAAAATTAATCCTTAAGCTTCCCTCAAGTTTATAATTCTAGGTATTATTTTTAGAAATAAACAGTTGCTGAGCCTTAATAAAAAGCTTCCAACAAAGAGTCCTGTGTGGAGACACAGGAGAGATCTTAAAGCCCAATGACTACAGAAAACATGAGAACAGTTGGTATTATAATGAAAACTTGGCAAAATCTTGGTGTCTTTGTGGGGGTCCGTAAATAGCAGAAAAACTGTCCTCACCTGAATTCTTGAATGTGCTTTATTCTCTTTTCATCTGTAGAAAATCATCTGGCTGCTTGTGACTTGGTTATTTATAGAATTTTGTTTTCTGGGCAGGCTGGAAGTTGCAACAGAAACGTCCCTAAGATTGTGACTCATTAGGTCTTGGTGAGTCACAGGTAGCAAACAGGATGCTCCTAGAATTGGACAAGATTTAACCTCAAAGTGTTCGTGTCTGGGTTTTTTTTAATTTAAAACCCCACCATTTTCTTCCTTTATTCCTTTCTAAGAAAAGAGATTGACATGTCAAAAAAAAAAAAGGAGATAATGGTTCCCATAAAATCCAATTTTTTTCCTGCTATGCTGAGAGTGGTTTGAAAATTTCCAAAGAGTGAAAATCAGCTTTGGGAGACAGGGCCACAAGTTATTCTGAGCAGTCAGTATCATTAATACCTAAAAGTTTCGTGAGATCTTGAGATTATTTTGGAATTCTTAATTTCCCTGGTAACACAAGTCCTCCCTCTCAAAGTTGTTCAGATCCATTCCTTTAAGAAGGTTTCACCTTGCACAGGTAACAAACAGAAAAGGGGACTAGAGCTCTTTGAGCTGGAGCTAAGAGGTGCCAGAATTCACAAATGAAGTGTTCACACTTTGAAATGTATATTAAACTCAATAACAAGAACTGTATACCTCCAGAAGTTCATTAATTTGTGCAGGTAGAATTAATTTTGAGTGAATTAAAACCAAAGGGGAAAGTTTCTTTCCTCCTGTGGCAGAATGACTGGAACCCAGCTGTTTATAGCTTCTCTTGTCTGCTGTGTAGGTGCTCTAATGGTAATATTTTATTCCTCCACAATGCATGTGCCAAGACTGGTAAATTTTGAGATACACAGTGAGAGTTTGATGCCTGTTTTAACAACTCTTTGTGCACCAAATGTCTTTCTTTTACCTTCTGGGAGTTTTATTTAAGAAGCAGACAATGAGAAATGCTTTGCTTTTTCAGAGCAGTGGTTTCAAGACTTACCTAAAGTTGAAAACGAAAGCAAATGCTATGACAAAAGCTTTAAACGTATTTTGAACTGTAAAATCCATCCTTTCTCAGAGACTTTGTACATCAAAGCGGCTGATGATTGTTAGCGTTGCGTATTTGTGAACGTTTTACAGGTAAGGGGAGAAGTTGTGTTTAGGAATCTTTCAAGTGTGTGTTCAGACACTTCCTCCCCCTCAGATGATGAACTGGATGTTGCACAACACCTTTTTTTGGTTTATTTTCCATAGAGAAGAACAAGCCTGTGATGAAATAAACACAGAGAGAGCAATTAGGAGCACACTCTTGAAAAGGGAAGAACTGGTTCAGTTTATTTTTTATGATTTTAGTTTAGACACAAAATATTCCATAAAGCAATTCATGTTAAAAAATAGTTTCAATATGTACAAAGGACAGCTCAAGTCAATATTCTGGCTCAAAGAAAGTCTCTACCTAAAGCAGCTGAGCTCCTGAACTGTTTTGAATAGAACTGGAAAACTTTAAGTTTGTGATTTTGTGTTTCTGAGATTTCCAGTGATAAAATACCACTTAACATTTTTGTGTTCTTTCGAAACAAAAGTAAATTTGTGAAGTTTATTCAAGTGTGGGTCATTACCCCTGAGAAAGGGAAGAGTTTAAAAATCTGTTGGGATTTTTTTTTTTTTTTTAGTATTAATAAGGACTGTTTCAAATTTGGTAACTATTCTGACAATAGAAGATGTCTGACAACATTAAAATACTTTTCCTTGGAATTAAGCTCCAATATATTTGGAAAGAGAGACATTTTTCCTAACATTCTCCAGGAATACTAATTCTAGTAAAAACTGGTGTTTTGAAATAACCCAACTTGATATAAATTGTCGAGATTACACTTTCTATTATCTTCAGAGTTTTGATCTACTAGGACTCGGGAGCATCCAAAGCTTAATAAAACATACTTAAATGAGGTAATATTTAAATTTTCTTTTATGTAGGGCAGCTGCAGTAGAAAATGAGTAAGAGTGCTTATAAAATAAAACGCTTTCATCAGTATTTGACAACACAGGCAAATTTTCACGAAGCTGGCAATAATGGCGTGTGTATCATGGCCCAGCTTCCCACAGATAAACTCTGTTTAGGCAAAACTTTTCCCAAATTCCTTTGGGATTCTGACTAAACTGCTTCATGCCTTCACCACATTTTCTCTTAAATTCAGCTTTGAGCTTCACTGCTTTGAAATCCTAAGTGGCATCTCTTTTAACCTAAACAGAAGCAGGGCAATTGAGTTTCTTAAAGGTTGTATATTGCATTTGTAGATATGGAAGGAGCAAACATCCCAAGCATCCCTAAACTGCACTTGAAATAAGACACAATAATGTTCTGCAGCGTAAAAATTATTTTTTGATTCTACACAGCCTTTTCTTTTCCAGTAGTTCAGGGTAGGTGCAGCATAAAATAAAAGTCAATATAAAACTGGGAGTCCTTGTTGTATCCCACAGCCCCTTCCTCACTTCAGAGGGAAGAATAGCAAAGAATTTGGTATTTGGCAGAGTTAAAGCAGTGTCGTGATCACACTTGGGGTAGTGCACTCTGTAACAGCTCTGGCCTCAAAATTCTTGTCCAGAATATCCTCAGGGTGATGTTTTTGAACTCATGAACAAGCCAGGAGTGCACAGCACATCTCATTACAGTGCTTTCTACGAGGTAATTAACCTCTTCTTTTAATAGTATGTAAAGTTATGTCAGTCTCCAATTTGATTTCACTCCTACAAGCATAACTTGATTCTGGGAAGAGATCAGATTCTGACCCAAAATCCAACAGATTGCAGTCATTCCATAAGTTACAGCCGATAACCCAAACCTGTAGACACAAAAATCTCAGCTGCCTTTGGGACGCTCGTATTTGTATGGATGTCTCAGCCTTTGACAGAAAGGGAAGCAAATCATTTATCCGGACTTTGAGGTCACATGTAGGACACAATTTCCTTCTGCTGGAGCGGATCAGTGTACAAATCAGAAAAATGTGAACAGAGCAGCGGGGAAAAGATTCTGTGCTGTTTCTGCACTGAGATGTGTGAGTGCACCACTTTTAAACCTCAGGAAATTGTGTCGGGTGAGGAGCAGGGGGGAGCCAGAGTGGCTTTATCTGGTTTTCAGTGGTAAACTGCAGAAATGCTTTCCAGAGGTCAGACTAAAAAACAACTTTTGCTCACATACTAATGCCTAAAACCAGCAAAAGAATTTTGGCAAAAACTACACATTTTAACTTAAATTTTAAATGGTAATTCGGCAACAAAATTATCCAACAATCACAGATGCCTTAAATGACAACCTTTTAGAGTGTAATGTAGTCTTTCACTGTTTTATAACCTAAAGGTACTAAGATTTGGGGTTGTTAGGCATTGCCAAACCTTTATCTTGAAGCAGGACATTGTGCAGCCTGTTAAACATTTCAGTATGGCCTGATGGGAGGTTTTGCTTGTAGCAATAAATGTGCATGACTTGGCTACAAAACTTATAACCAACCTTAGATCCTGAAACCTACACCTTGCCTAAAAATACTTGGCTTTGAGTTATTTTTTTTCATTTCATTTTTAGTTCCTATTCATACATAAATATATATGTTTTCAGAATGGTGGTTGAAAAGTGTTTAAGCTAATCCAGTGACATATGCACAAAAAGCTTAAAGGACAGTAGTATTAATAAGTATTCCCATGTAAAAACAATTTGCTTATGTGGATATATTTTTATTGGTTTTTTACATTTTTATCTTAAACTTATTTTTCATTTTGCATATCCAAGGATACAAACTATGCTTACACTTATAATATGTGACAGAAATTTGACATGCAATTTATAAATATGTGAAGGAGATGCAAGTCTATGTACATCAGAGTGGAGGATTTGGGTCCTCATTCAGTCTGAGGGGAAACTGATTGGCAACAGCTACTGGGAGATGTTTAATTAATGGAAAATTAAAGTGGGACAAGAGGTTATGTGAAGAGGATGCTTTTTTTCATTTTTAAAATGAGAAGTTTCAGCAAGTGTTCTGGAAATCATGAAATTGCAGCACAAAAAGGAATATCAAGGTGTCTTCTGGACCAACCCATTGCCTTGAGCACGGGTGGGGTTGATGTATTTAATTTATATTTAACAATATTCTGTAAAACAAACTTTACACCCTGCCCATGAATCTGTTCAACTGCTTCATAATAATCACTGTCAAAATGCTGGCATTTTGCATTTCCTTCCCTTGGGTTTGTATTGAACATCTCTTGCTACAATTTGTTTGTTACCTCAAATCCTAATTCTTTTTAGGCATGGAGGGTACCTTATTCTCTTTCTTTCAATGTCACTTTACATATTTGAAAATCAGTTGTTACAACCCTCCTTATCACTGCAGTCTTTTCTCATGTCCCTTGTTCTTGCTAGTTTTGTATCTATATATTTTTTATTTTGTACTTGGTTTTGCACAGAAATACAAAGACTTTTCCATCACTAATGATGAGAAACCTAATTTATATTCCATTTCTTGTTGTAACTTCTTTACAGGCCACCCTGTACATAGGTTTTTGCATATTTGGTAGCCAGGAAAGCAGTACAACAACAATGTTCCTAACACTCACCTCTTGTTCTGGGATAGTTGTTCTCTTCAGGTTTAATTGCAAATGTTTATATAAATGTGTTTAGCAGAGTGGTCTGTTCTTTAAAAACCTGAAGAACAAGGTGTTCACACCATTTTTAAAGCAAAGCTCAGGGAAAGGCCTTCATTGGTTCAGCTCCATCTCTGATCCAAGGGCCGGAGAGGGTGGGCCGTGGGTGGGTCGGGTGCTGGAATGTGCACAGGGACTCCAGTGTGCTCATTCATTCAAAAGTGTGAGTTCCTAAATATCCATCCCATTTCCAGAGACAGAGCCAGAACATTTAAAATTCAGGAACAAAGCTGAGTGAAAACACTGTGTACACAGGTCTTTCCTCCTACTCGTTTTTCTTCCCTACGGCAAAACCGCTCCTGATGTGGCCTGGCCTCCACCACAGTTTCTCCCACTTTCGTTTTTCCAGCACTTGTTTGGACTTGGGTCGGTCCTTTCACTTCCACATGTGTTTAATAGAGTCCCAACCGCCTTCCTGCCCTCTCTGTAGTTTTCTTTTCTACTTAATTGTGCTTTAAAAGAACTTTTCTTTTTTAGTATCAGTCCAAAAGGTAACCAAACCCAAGAGGGCCACCTACAGAGTTTATAGGGTATGTATATATGCATGTAGGGTGTACAGAATGTAGCTTCTGGCACTGAATTGCATGGATTTCATCTGAAGTGGGATTCACTTAAAGGGAGCTGGGGGAACAGGAAGCTGGGAGAGCCGTGGTTCCTATTGAACCACTGCAACAACAGTGATACAGATTTTGTGTCACTTGTTTCCTGCAATGAAGAATTTTTCATGATAAAAAACCTCCCAGCTCTAGGGAAGAGGGAGATGTAATGTGTTATGCACCTCTAGAGCTTTCCTCAAGACTTACACGTGGGGAAAATGAAGAATTCAAACAGCACTGATCCCGCTGCGGGCATACACAAGCATCTTCTCTGTCAGCTGAGGATTGTGTTGTTCTTTTGATGCTGCATGTTCCTCACTTCATGGCCTTCTGTACAGTAACAGAACTGCAGAGCTTCCACCATGTGTCTGTGGCCCCGTGGTCATAGAAAGGTGTGTCTGGAGCTCACTTCCCTTCCCTCTGGACTACTTTCTTCAGAAATCTCCACACAGTTCCCTTTGGCACTCCTCTGCTGCACAGCATCTGGGCCTGACTGCCAAATTCACTCCACTCATGGAGCCTTTCATGTGCAGTTACTCTTGGGAAACCCCAATTAAACAATTGGCATTTAATTTTCTTGGCAATCATGGGCTCTATAAGCTGAGACAGACTTCACTATTTTATGGAGGGTCACGTGAGGTGTGCTCTACTTTTTGTCCCAATATGTAATTTGTGTACTAGATAAAAGAAAAGTACCACAAGAGCTGTCATATGTCACTGCCTTCTGGTAGATTTGGATTCATTTCGGCCCCTAAAGTGCCCAATCAAAGCCATGAAATTGCAACACAACCTTTTATCCTCTCTCCGTGGTTATCTCCAGTCCAGCATTTCTATCGATGCAGACAGTGTTTTCCTCTCTTCCAGTCTACTCCCTCAAAACTAATTAATGGGCTAGCCTATAATTATATGTGCTTCCTATTCCAGTAAGGAGGAAGGAAGCCTCCAAATCAGATGGACGTCACTTGGGCTGCCACTTCTGCAGAATAAATGTGTATTTAGAGCAGGAAAATGTCTGCTGTTGCCAAAACATGGATAGGAACTGCTCTTCCTTTCTTTAATGGACCATCTAAAGGTCAAGAGCCTGGATGGAGACAAACGGTGACTTTATGTCTGATGATTGCTTTGTTGATTTGAAATGTAATCCAGGAAGTCACTGAGAGCTGCCTGCAAGCTGATTATTGCCATTTCATTGCCCCCCTCTCAACAAAAATCAACAACATGCAGATATATTTACCTGGAAAGTAAGAGTTATAATGGAAAAGCTCTCAAAAACGATTTTCCTACACCATTCAGCAGATAAATTATTTTCCTTTCCATACAGTATTGCATACAAAACTAAAGATTTATAGTAGATGTCAGCTTTTTTTTTTTTAAAGCCATTATATTTGGGTAATTCTCATGCAAATCTAAGAGCAATGAAGTGGTCAAAATTCCAACAGTAAACTTTGTGCTTGGGATGGTGATAAAACACAGGAAGAAGATGTACAGGGAACTCATCTGCATCCCTTGTCCTTCAATTGTTTTGTGATTAATGTAATAATTTCACAGTATCACTTCTTTCACATGACAAGCTTGGGAGGAGCTGTCATGTCCACACCACTGCTCATTCTCCCTCACCCCCCAAATTAGCACTGTATTTCAAGCTCAAATGCAGCACAGATGAATTTTCATGCTTAAAATACAAACTCCACTCTTACAGACCAGAAAAGTCAAGAAACTTCCCCATTTTTGGTCTGATTATCTCAGAATGAGTTTTATTCATGTTCAGATGTGTGGGTTAGGAGTGTTTATAAAGTCTCCTTGGTTTGTTTTTGAGATGATTAAAAAGAATTAGGCTTACACTTACAGATTTGAGACCTCCCACCTTCACTTTGAGTTTACAGAGTTCTTCAGTTAAATCTGATATTGAACCTAAGTGATAAACAAGTGATAAAGCTGAGCTCAGTGGGACGTGGTGCTGCACTCCAAAAAGTTGAGTTTGTCTCTGCAGGGAAGGGAGTAAATGAGATAAAGTTCTTCTGTAGTTGTGAACTCAAGGTAGCTGTGTCCTTTCTGCACACTGTCCTATTCTGCTGCTGAGGGATTTGATGGGCAATAGGAATTAGAAACACAGAGAAGAAAGCCCTATACAGTATCCTGCTCCCTAGAAACTGAGGAAGCTGGAATTCGGTAAGCTCTTGCTCTCTGTAGAACAAATGCCAGCACGCTCAAAATTTCCCTGTAGTGGAGCTCTCAGGGTTCATATTTTGGCTGATCATGAAAGGCCAGCAGCTCTCAGAAAGAAAAGCGAGTTAATAAATCCCCAGCCCACATTTATCTTCCCGAGCATTTCACAGCCTCTCCAATTGCTTGTCTCGCTCCCTGCATGGATTAAACACTGGGAACCAGCACGGGCCAAAGGAGTGGGGCTGGCGCGGTGCCCCGGCCTCTCCTCTGAAAGGCAGCTCTGTCTGGAGGGCAGAGGGCAATGCAGCACAACCAGAGGAGTGGTTTGAACAACTGGGCAATGTTTTCCTGCTCTTTCTGTCTCTGCAGCCAGCACTCAGTCTGGGTGGTGTGTGAGATACAGACTGCAATTAGAGCTGGATGCTATTTCCCACGATTGGGGGCTGCAGGGGCATCCATCATTTTGGTATTTGTTTGGCACTGATGAGCTGTTAATCAAAGGTGAGCTTTTAGTGCTGCTGCTTTCAGGCAATCCTGGCATTAGAAACATCTGCTCCCGCTTTTAGCACCTGTGCACTCACAATAACCCAGCACCTGCTGGTGTCCACGCAGGGAGATTTATGGAGCTGGGTACAGCATTCTCTGGGCTTCCTGTGCCTCTGACTGGTGGCCATGTGAGCTTCAGGATACTGGGACCTTTTCTGCACTTGGACACTGCAGCTGGAAGTCCCAAAGTGACTTTTCTCCTCTGTTTGCCATCCCTTTGGTGCTGTGGGGTGTCCCTGTTTTTATCTATTTGATGGTATTTGCCAGAAACCTTGTCTTGCTTCCCTAAATGGCATAAAACTCCTTTTGGACGTTTATTTATTTATGAATCAGCAATTGATTTCAGTTGGCACTAACACTCATTCAGTGAGCATAAGAACGGGATGTGCTGTAGTTCTACTAATTTCAACACCCATCAATTATTGATCACTTGCTTTTGTGGCTATAATTTCTAAGGAATTATAAGATTTATTGTGTTTTGTTATACAAATGGCTGTTAATCCTACTTATTCCTGCAAAGTGTTTGTAGAGTTTATATTTCATATTTTATTTAATTACAATCTGCCACTAAGGAAACAATGCTTGAGAGGCATTAATATGTAACTGGACTGTACAACTACAAACTCC
Organism: Orthonyx spaldingii; assembly: GCA_013397795.1. NCBI lineage: Eukaryota > Metazoa > Chordata > Aves > Passeriformes > Orthonychidae > Orthonyx > Orthonyx spaldingii. Next base: position 112,500 of record VZTJ01001555.1, on the reverse strand, counting down.
TCAGAACAGCTGTGAGAGAAATCCACCTGCTGCTGGGGTTTTTTGAGGATTTTTGCTTTCTTAGCTTTTCCTGTGAACCTTGTATGACTCACTCCTTCTAAGCAAGTAACCTGATTTAGAAACAGAAACACAATCTGTCTCTTCCTAGCAAAAATAACAAAACCCAGAAGAGGAAACCAAGTCAAGACTTGTAAAACTCTCTGAGTAAAAGTTCGGTTAGATGTCACTGGAGACACTTGGAGTAGGACTCACCTAACACAACTCAGGCATCCAAAATGAGGATAAATTAGAAAGGAAGGCAGAGCAGAGTGGGTTTAAAGGTACCACTTAAAGGCTGAGGCAAAAACCATGGAGAGTTCAAGTGGATAGAAACAACCCAAGTTTATCCCAGCAAAGTGTTCCTCTTATCTAGAGTGGCTGCATCCAGCGGGAACGGTCCTTGTCACCTTCTCACCATCCAGCTCTGCCCAGAAAGCAGTGATTTGTATCAGCAAGGCACACACTGCAGCCATGTTCCAGTGCCCAGGCAGGTCACAGACACTCCTGAATTCCCAGGCCATTGTGAGTGGAGGGAAGAGACGCTGTGGGGAAACAGGGAGATGAATCTGTAAGATTTAGGAATGCAGGGCTGCTTTAGGAAGTTGGTGCAGACAGAAAAACCCTATTCTTCACATTTCAGCATGGTCTGGTGAGGATTTATACACTGGAAATCCATCCAAAAAGCTTCCTGGAGGTCAGATCCGTGTTTTAGCGGATGGAAGTCGCTGGAGTTTTGGACCAGAGAGGGTTTGTACCCTCCAGCTGCAGTGTAACTGTGTCAGAGAACAGCTTTCCATCCATGTGACAGCTCTCTGCTGTGGGGAGCAGCAAGGTTGGGCCTGGAGAAACCTCTTGCCCAACTTTAATCAACTTGAAGGGAAACAGAGCAGCTTCTTTGCTGAGACAGGAACTTCACTGCTCTGGAATTTTTAATAGTGAGGATATTTTAAACCCCTGCATGCCAGTGCTTTCATTCTGAACATCATTAGCTGAGAAAACCCAATCCTGAATCTCCTACCTCCAGAGCTTTTCCTTTAGTCTTTTGAGAGGTTTTAGGCTACAAATATAAGAAATGTATTTTATATCTAGATAGATATAATATTACATTTATAATTCATATCTAGAACTTCTGTATAAGTTCAAGGAGTATTTGGATGAACTTCTCTAGTGGTGGTTGAGTTTTGGGCAGTCCTGTGAGGAGCAGAGAGTTGGACTTGATTATTATGGATCCCTTCCAACTTGAAATATTCTATGATTTCAACTGATCAGCATCAATCCCCTTCTCCCAGTGCGTATGGAAATGCAAATGTATATTAAAAGAGTGTGAACATATTCTAAACATGAGAGAGGTCTAAATAAAATACATTAATAGATAAATAATATGATTAAGTTGGGGTTGAATTGTTTTTCTCTCTCAAAATCCCCTCTGCCTAGGAAATCTATGCTTTTCTAAAAGGACATATTTGCATCAAACTGGGCATGAGACACAGAGATAATAATTGCTCTGTTTCCCAGTATTCCAGCATCCTATTTGATTTTTTATGTTGTTGTTTTTTACATTAATGGGCTTTTTTTTTCAGTTGAAGGCCCTGCAAAAAGGTCCCCAGTCCCCTGTGGAGCTGATAGAGCAGCTCAGCTGCTGTCCCTGGGTGAGGAAACAGTGTGCAGGTGCTAGGAGTGGTTTTCAGCTGGCAATTTAGGAGCAAACACAGCCACTCCCAGGAGGAATAAAGAACATTTTGGGGGTTTTTTTTCTTTTTTTTTTTTTTAATTCTTACTTTTCTTGTTTCCAGAAGTGATGGTACAGGAGAGGCTGCCCATGAAGGGATCTTTTGTGAGGGATTTTAGTTTTGCTTCAGTTTCCCCTCTGTATTTTAGAGTCTTACTGGCTTCTTCAGGCACCTATTAAATATTGAAAAAGTGAAGGCAGAGGGCAACTCTGAGATACAAGTGTGGCTGGTGCTTAATTGCATTTCCTTGAAATGAAATCACTACAATTAAGGAAAACATCAGCACAGCCAACATTAACATCCTGAATAAACTCAGCTCATGTGGGTTTCTGACTGAACATAAACCCCAAGCTCCCTCAGATTAGGGAAGGGGGCTTTATCTCCTTCACTATTCCCCTGATCTCTTCAATTCCAGTTCAGAGGCACTAATATTTCAGCATCTCAGAAGCCAATCAATAATCTCATGTTCAGTTTTAGATCCTGGATGAAATCTTATCACTGGTTAATTATTTCTATGTTCCTATCACCTTGGAAAGAAGGAGATGGAAGCCAAGATTTTTATGTGTGGCTATTTTTTTTTTTTCCATTAGTCATTGTGGAGAAATTTCATCATTTCTCTTTTGATCCTCTGTGTAAAAAATTTTCTCTTCCCCCATGTAAAATAGTGGAGAAAAATATAACTTTGAATAAATTATTTAAGTGTACCTGAAGGTCTGTTGAAATCAATAACTGCTCAGATAAGTAAATTCAGGCAAACGTTTTCAGATTTAAAATGAACTTTTTGGGGCATTTAGGGGATTTTAGTCAAGTTATCAACAAGGTTCCCAGTATGGGGAAAAGGTGAAAGAGGGCCTGGGGTTATGAGGAGAAAGGAATGAAATCACAGTCAGAATTTCCACCCATGAAAATAAATAAAGGGAATTCTAAAGTGAGGTACCTTTTGTAGAAGTTGCAGATTAATTAAATAGGTTAGCAGTTAAAAAAATAGGATCTTCTTTTTCTGCATACTGGCTTCTTCTGGGTTTGGGGGTTTTTTTTTAAATATTGCAGTCCTTTAAAGGTGTCAGTTAAAAAAATAGCTCACTCTTATATTAATGTATATATTTACAACTTAAAATATTTTACAACTTAAGCATAATTCAATGAATGAGACAAGAAGTAAACTGGTCCAAACAGGTTCTGCTGTATTTGCATGACCTTTATCTAGCAAATGTACATTCCTGCCTCAGTTCTGTTGCTTGTGGAACAACAATTTATTCTTAAATTTCTCTGCAAAGCAGATTGAACTGCTCTAAAAAGTGCCTTTTCTGTATTAGATGAAAAAGGCCCTGTAGCTGCTGGTAATTACCACTACACCTAAAGGAGATTTTCAGTTAGATTTTAGAAAATTAATTCCTAGTGTATTCTACAATAGCTCTCTTCCCAGGGGTAGAACCAGGATTTGGCAGCTGGGAGAAACAGATTTTCAACTCTGAGTTGAACAAATGTTTCCAAGTTTGACTCTTGAATAATCCAGTTCAGTTTCTGGGTTTGAAACAGTTTTGTTTGGTCTTAAAAACCACCATAGTACGTGCTACAAAAGTATGTCTTTGAATATTAAAAATACCTTCTGTTCCTCTTCATTTTCATAAATACCCATCTAAACCTACTTATTAAACAGGCACAGCCTGAAAAGGAAATCTCTCATTTTGCACAGTGGGTAATATTTACATGTTTGTACCTTTCTTCTTTAAACAAGAGAGATTTTCTGGCATTTCCACTGCACCATCCTCCTGCTTGTCATGGAAAAGTGTGGAAATACCCCCAAATGAACATGAAACCTCTCCTGGTGCTTTTGCAGCTTGCTGAGTTGGATAATAAAACTATTTTCTTAATAGATTTTTTTTAAATTCTGCCATAATTTAAGTTTATAGATGGCAGCATTAGATATTTTTCTCCCCATACCCTTCTAATCTCAAGTGCTTGATTGTTCAAACATGGCTGGTGGAGAGAGTTCGGGATTATCTGTATTCCATAAAGTTATGGAACCATGGGAGGAATTAATGGTGTGTTTTTTCAGAAGATTCCTATGTGATTCCCGTTCTAAGGTACTGAGTTAATCCAATGTGTTTGGGCAGAATCAAGTGAAAAAAGAACTGTGAGACAAGAAGCCCAGAAGTATCTAAGGGCTATTAAAACATCATCCCACACACATTATGGGACAGAATTCTGTGTAGATGAGGCTTTATTCCAGGGAGATAAAATCTCCTTGGATCTTTGTCAACACATCCTTGTCCCAGTCTGTGATTCACAGAAGAGGGAATCTGCCCTCATGGACTTTGGCAGGTGAACATGAAGCAAAACTGTTGTGTATCCCTTATTAATAAAGCATTTTATTGAAGATCAACTTGAAATATTTGGCAATCTGTGAGTCATTACCAAGGCAAGAGAAGGTTAATCATAAGCAATTGAGTTTAGTGGTAAGCAAATTCAGCATGGGAGCCTGCTTTGAAAAGAACCAGGAGTAAAACTCAATTTGCAACACTGCTTCTAGATGTTGGGGTCATAACATATCTCACATTCAAACAAAACAACATCTGTTAGGCAGAAAAGTCTAAAAGCTTGTTGACTGATCAGTTTGGAAATAATAAAACCTGTTAAATACAAGAGATGCCAAAAGGACAAGTATGAGAAAATTTTTATGGTAACACAAGCCGGTGTATTTAAATTTCACAATGCTTGAAAGGAATGTATTTCTATTTTTCTCTCTTTTTCTCTTCTTGCTTTCTGCTGCCTGGTGTTTTATTCAGAAGCAGCTATTTTGTAACCTGCTGAAAAATGGAGGCTGAATATTTTATTAACACTGAAATTAATATTCCAACCAGATCCTATGTATAGAAATATCTATGCAGAGTAATAAGAAAAATCTTCATTTCAGATACAGGAAGTAGAAAATTGTATGGGAAGATTTTAAAAGAGGGGAGGAAGCTTATTTTCCCTTGTTGGATGATGGACTATAGTAGAACAAGCCTTAGAATCAGCCTGAAAAATAAGTTTATTGCCTTTAAGTGATCTGTCTCTATACAGACTATTGCCTAGAGAGGGTAGATAGGAAGGTAAACATTGGTGGTGTAGTTAAGTCTCTTGGGATTATCAAAACTCACATTCCCAAATAAAAGCTGGAGTGCTTCAGTCTGAAAGAGAAGAAACAGGCTTGGAATCCTGTGTGCCAAAGTAATCTTGTTACTTCCTCTTTGAACTTCCAGCCTCGTTTTTATATAGGAAAAAACTGCAATTCCCTGGCTAAAAAATGACAACCTCATTTCCAGCACCTATCCAAATCTTAACTAAGCTTTTGTTGGGTTTGATACTCCAAAGAATCCTTTGCTCTGAACTGAAAAGACCTTGAGGGGATGAGATACCAAGAAATATCTCTTTATCTGTCTAAAGCTGCTGACGTCAGATATGATAGAAGTGGTGTCCTGCTGCTCTGCGTGCTTTTTATGTGATTAAGTGCAGTAATGAAATGAAATTAGGCTGGTGCCAAGTCCTGAAGCACATTCTGGCAAAACTTTATCTCCTGTTGTAGTTTGCATGACATTTTGCAATGATGCAAGAATTCATTGGCAGCACAGCAGTGTCCAGCTCTTTCATTTACATTGTCTTGCTCTGTCACATCTGCCTTTAATGTATGGAATTGATCAGTGGCTGTTCTTTTGCCTTTATTGGGTTTTTTTAAACTAATTAAATTGTTCAGCCTGGAAAAGAGGTTTTCCAGGTCTTCTGTGGCTGTACCATCCCTGGAAGTGTCCAAGGTCAGGCTGGACAGGGATTGGAGCAGGCTGGGATAGTGGAAATGTGAAAAACATCATGTAAGGATTTGAATGTAATTGTATAATGCTGTCTTACCAGAAAAGTTGCTCTTAAAGCCATTTTTTAATACTTCTCAATACAGAGGAAACCAAAATCCTTTCCATTTCATCAAGATTCAGTGGAATCTTTACAGAATTTTACTTGCAGAAAAGCTTAAAACACATAATTCCAAATATTAAAGTGAGCCCTCATTCTTTCATAACTATTAGTACACAAAGATCATTCATGTTCCTCCTTTTTTCCATCTAAAGTAAAGGTAGCACCTTGGAAGCAACATATTATAGGATAAGCCCTGGAGGTTCTCAGGTGTAGAATGAATAAATTTCATGGTGGTAAAATCTAATTTTACCTCCCATCACCACACCCACAAAGAGGGGGGAAAAAAACCCAAACAAGATGAAGTGTGGAAAAAATCCAGTGAAAGATAAAACTCCATAGATTGTAGAGCTGGGAGAAATCATGTCAGGAGAATAATTCTGTAATCCTTCCTCTAAAACAACTAAGTGAATGTTGGAGGTGAGAAACTGAAAGTTTATTCTATAAGATGGGAGTTTGGGGACTTGTGTGTGTGTACACACACTTGCACAGACATCATGTGGAAGAGTGTTGGGAGTTTGCCCAGGTGGAAGAAATGATGTCTTTGAGATAAACTGCTGATCAGAAAGTCAGGAGCAGAGTCAAACACGCTGAGATCAGTGTGTTACTCTGTCAGCAGCCCCCAGGTACAAATCTTGGGAGTTTATTCACAGAACTGTTGGGAAAATGCTGAGTCAATATCATCAAAACACTCTCTGGGAAAAAAGTTGTTTTTTCTCAGCTCGTCCTGGCAGAAACTAGGCAGGTTTCCATGGAAACTTGCCTCCCTCAGCCACAGTTTCCCTGTCTGAAACCAGAATTCCAGCCACCGGATGAGCACAAACTGCTTGGCAGCTGTGGCTGTGAGGGTTCAGAGAGCTTCTGGAACATCATCTCGAGGTTATTTTGAAAAGATGAGCAAAAATATTGCATCACTTGCTGTAAACAACACTTGAGGATCCTTGTCCTCAGAAATGTTGGAGTCTTTTCCCAAAAGGCAACAGTTTTTCCCTCTCTCAGGTTTTCACTCAGAAAAGGAGGTTTGTGCCCTGACTAGTTCATTAAAAAGCTGTCATGGGTCATCCTTCAGGTATGGATCTACAAAACCTTGCCACTGCTTTTCCAAAAGCCACAAGCTGGCAGAAGCAAGCCCTGATCCTTGACTGGGATGAACTTTAACTCATTGGTGTGGGATGGTTTCAAAGGTGTCAGTGGAGGAGAAGCTCTGGCTTGTGGTAGGACAGGTGTGAAGGCAGTTATTGCTTAATGGTCTGTTGTTTTTGAGGGTTTTTTCAGTGCAAGTATTTGTGTGCTGTGAAAGAAAATTAGCCCTTCAGCTAGCTTTTAAAATCTGCATGCAGACCATCGTTTCTGAAAATTTGAGGTTTTTAAGGTTTTTGCACAAACAAGCCCCTGAAGGAAACGTTTGACCCTGCTCTAAGTTTAGATTTACTAAAATATTAAAAAATAAATGGAAAGTGTCTTTTCTAAATACAGAAGGGAGCACTGAACTAATGATCCATGTATGAAAAGATGTAGATAAAATCACTTTAACCTCCCCTTAGAATGAAAGCATTAGGAAAAAAAAGACAATCATACTTGATAGCTAAAATCTCTCATCCTGGCTGAGTCCAACTTTATGGCTTTTATTTGAGATTTCTTTATGAGGAATGTTTTCATCTTGTCCTTCCAGATGCAGTCTTTTCTTTCCTTCTCATTGCTGAGGGCTGTTGTCACCATTTTAGTCATCCTCGTGTTTTGTAAGCTGGGTGTTTACAGTGTGGTGAGAAGAGTCAAACCTTCGCCTGTGAGGCAGAAGGCAAACGGAAAAAAATCATCCTTGCAGCTGTGGAGGAAGCAAAATTAGGTCTGAACTTACATATTTTCAACCCTGAGTAACAGCAAAGTGTTGCACATGGTTGTGATGTGCTCAGCATCAGCTGGGAGAGGCAGCAATTGTGCAGGAGCAGTGAGGAGTTGTGGAACAGCCAAAGAAGGACAATTCATGTCCCTTTTTTCAGCACACAAACACATGTGGATGTGCAAATCTGAACACGGGTGGTTTGTGCCCCACACATGATCTGTCACATCCTGTGGGCTCATGTCATGCTCTAAGTCACTGCTGTCACAAATTATTTCCTTGTAAATTCATTTAACTAAGTGTGATCCACCAGTCCTTGTTTTACTGCTGCCAGAATTCCCTTTTCCCCCCTTTTCTGAGTTGCAACAGGGACATCCTGCCATGGGAAAATTAGGATTTCTTAACTTTCTGAGTGCCTTCTCTAGCAGGTCTTATCCAGGACTGCCAAGCCAATATCCCACCCCAATAATTACCTTTACAACCAAAATTGAATAACCCACATTTGATGGGTGTTTCTGTCGAGGGTGCTGAATTACTGAGGGCTGTCAGCTTTATATTCAGGCTGTGACTGTTGCTATTTTTCCCTATATAGCTCTAATATTCTCCCTATTTTTAAACGCGTGATGTGATCACACTTGTATTTTTCAACTCTGATCGTATGATTTCTTTCAGGGTCCCAACCTTACGATGCAATTAGATAGAACTTTGCCATCAAGTGTTGGTCAAATTCCTTCCACTGTTTTACATGAAGGATCTCTCAGCTTTCTGGTCACTCTCCTGAGGATCTCACTGTTCACTTTACTCATTTTTAAATCTGTCTTTGAGGAGAAACGCTGCAATATCCTTTACTACCATCACTTATGTTTAACAATAAGGAGATAGCCTTTTATTAGATGGTGGCCTGGGTCTTTTCCCTTCCAAATTTTCACAGTAGTGTTTCCTTACTGTCATAAAACCTCTCCTGTTCTGTTTGTCATGTCTCCTCATTGTGTGCTGAGTAATGAGAGTGAATTTCTTGGGGCTGGGTATTGTCTTCTGGTTTTTTACCACGTCTAACTCAAATCTATCTTTTCCCAAACCTTCTAACATCTAATATGGTCTGACACCTGACTAAGTGTCCAAAGTCTTGTGTGTTAGCTCAACTTTTAGTTTAATCCTTTGGGAGAGTTTACCTACATGGGAAGATAAAATAGGAAGTCTCTTCTTTTCTAGGATTTGTGTGTGGAAAAGATTGGGCATTCAAAATACTGATTTTAAAACAGGACTGCCTTTGACAAACAAAGTGCCAATGCCCTCAGGAAAACATAATATGGGATAATCTGGCAGTTATTAGCTGGCAGAAAATCTTAGGTACGCTTTTGTACCCTCTTATTTAACTGTGGATGTGGAGTGGGCCAGAGTAATTCGTGTTCCTGCCTGTTTGAAACCCTCTGAGGTGGTATCAGGAAGCCAGATCTATCCAGGAGATTATTCCCTGCATACCTGAATTATGCTCACATACTTGGATTGGCAAAAATTGGGGCATTTTTAGAACTGTGTCAACCTCTTATGTGCAGTTGGCTGCTTCTTTTCTGCGGGTTGCTATCAGGGACAGGTCAGAAATGTTCAGGATCCTTCTTCTATCCTGTGGGACAGGTTTTTGATAATAAACTTGTATCTGTGAATGATTTCCTGGTGATTCCTGCCCATTGCATTAAGGTTCAGGGATTTTGCTGGTTGTTTTTATCAAATTTTTTCTATAGGTGTGAAATATTGCAAAAAGCACATAAGGAAAGGCAATGCATCATCTTCTGATAAAACATGAGATGCTGAAATATGTGAGAATGTCTGCTGCAGAGAGAAAATAATTCTTCCATGAAAACCTGTTAAAAATTATCATCGCAGCATTCACAGAGATGCAACTTTCAGCAATTAAAAATCAAACTGTGATACCAATTCCCTTATTTCTTCAGGTAGACTTTGTTGCCCTGATCCTAAATGAAATCATGCAGTCTAAAGGCTGCTATCACACCTCCTGTTTTGGTTTAGAAGAAGAAAACTGGCATTTTTATCAGCATTTGACAGGCAGTTTGTCAGAGGTGCAGTTTTAGCTGCATCCCCTCTCCCTGGAATAGCATCAGGGATGAATAATTTTTCCTATGTAAGGTTTATTGTCTGAGACCCACTTCTCACCTTAGAAAAAGATAACACCCCTTCCTTCTCCTCCCCCCAGCGAAAGCAGAAGTTTCCATGTCCGGCTTTGTCCTGACACATCCTCTGGAATAATAAGTGGAAGTCAGAGGTCTTGAACACGGCTTTCGTCACAGCAGAAAGGGCTACGGAAGTCTGGGGAAATAAAAGTGAGCAATAGCAGTGTGTGCTAAAGGTCAAAGGGTGGGTTTCACTTAGGCTGCTGGTTTTTTTGTGTGCTTGCTCTCCAAGATGCTGTTGGTTGAGCAAATCAGTTGAGTGAGTGATCAAAGCATTCATCCTCCACAACTTCAGTGGACATTAAGTATGGAAAAATGGGGAGAGTGTGAACAGAATGGGAAGAGCCAGATAAATTGTAATTTTTTAATGAGGACTTGAGATATGGCAAACTGTCATGTGGGAGAGCTTTATATAACGTGACTAAAAACCTTATTTCCAAATATTAGAATTTGCCCAGCATAAATCAGTAGCTGCTTTTCCTAAACAAGAACTGTGGTTTACAAGGACAGCAAAACTGTCATGCTTGAATAAGGCCACACTTGGTTTGTATTTGTTTTGGGACCTAAGTAGCTGCTCCATTGTGTAATTATCATTTTCCCCTTTGTTGCTTGGATTCTGTTCCATCACAGTATATATGGAACAACATTTTTGGTAGCTATGAATCCAAAATAATTCCAATGCAACTTAGTAGAATTAAGAAGGAAATTTTACAGTCTTGGGTTCAGTTCTGAGTCACTCACAACAAGGAGGACATTGAGGGGCTGGAGAGTGCCCAGAGAAGGGAACGGAGCTGGGCAGGGGCTGGAGCCCCAGGAGTGGCTGAGGGAGCTGGGAAGGGGCTCAGCCTGGAGAAAAGGAGGCTCAGGGGGGCCCTTGTGGCTCTGCACAACTCCCTGACAGGAGGGGGCAGCCGGGGGGGTCGGGCTCTGCTCCCAGGGAACAGGGACAGAAAGAGAGGGAACGGCCTCAGGCTGGGCCAGGTTGGACATCAGGAGCAACTTCTCCATGGAAAAGGTGGTTAAATGTTGGAACCTAATTTTCATCCCAGTGTTCACTGCTGTTTGCTCAGTTCCTGATAACAACTTGCCATCAAATCTGAGGTTTTATCACACTTTGCACTTTAAAATCCAGGTACTTTCATACAAGAAAGTATTTACTCTTGAGTTTCCCTGATAACAGTTGGGGGTGGATGAATTGATGTTAAAGAAGTGTGTTGAATTTCTCACAGAAGATTTGTCTGTGTCTTGAATTAAGTCTATTTTGCAGGCAAATATTGGTGAGCTCTACAGACTAAAGAATAAGATGTAAGGAACTAAATACAAAGTGCCTAAAATTTACTTAGATTTCTATCACTATATTATTCAGGATTTTAATAATTTAGAATTTGCTGTACTTTTAATGATGTAAGTACTGGGTTTGGGTGATATTCTCATTTTCATTGAAACTGTGCTATAGCTCAAATATTGTAGAAAGACACTTGCCCTGGAATTGAGGGCAAATATTTATTCACTTCAGAAATATAAGTTTCTGAGAAACTCTTCAGGGGTTTTTTTGTGGTCTCAGAGTTGAAATTCAGATGAAATATGTTCACATCATCCTTTCCCTTCCTGAACAGGTATGAAAAGGGGTTTTTTGATAGAAATTGTGGGGAAAAAACCCCTTTTAAAGCTATTTCTGTTCCCTCCCTACCCTGCAGGTATTATAGAAATAGAGAGAAGAAAGAGAAAGTGGAATGGTTGCAGCAGTATTGTTTTCTTCCCCCTCTGTACGCCCTCCACCAGGTGTTAAACCTATTGCTGCTACAGGAAATAATTTTTAGAAGAAAAATCCTGTTCAAGTGAAGGAAAGGCTGGGGTTTTCTTCCTAGAAATAGGAAGACAACAAAATGTAATTTTCCCAGAGTGTGTGTGTATTGTACAGCTCAAATCACCAGTAATTTCACTCTCAAAATAGGGTTATTATATTTAAAAATATTAGCTTTACACAGATGAATATTGTAGTGGCATTCCCCCCAGTTTGTTTGTGACAACTCCATGATCTGCAGACCAACATCAAACCCTTTTAACAGCAGCTCTGGTGGAGTTTCATATGACTTAATTTATTTTCCATCTTTGCAATGAGTATGAGATGCTTGTGATAAATCCCAAATGGAAATAGGTGGAGTCTCCCTTGTCCACATGTAAATGTACAATATAGCCTCCTATTTTTTATGGTGGGTGGCTCATTTGGCTGTTTTATGAAATAAGCTCTGTATTGTTGAATTTTCATGCAATCAGCCTGAGTTGGGTCCCTCTGAAACAAGGGGATGAATGTGCAAAGTTTAATTGAAAGCATGAAGAAGCAATTGTGAGGTTTAACAATAAACTGACCTCACTGAGGGGCAAAGTTGTGCTTTTTCTATCTGCTGTACATAACATGCCTGACTATTTCCCACAGAAATCAGAGATGTGTGGGCAGATATCCAGGGTGGAGTTTATCCATGTGCCTGGAAAATGGCACTTTTGGTAGAGGGCATGATTTTAAGTCCTTTTTTTCACTTGTCCTGTGTTGAAAAGCCTGATACTGAGAAGCAGGGGGTTACTTTCTATGATTCAGAAGGGCGTGAGGAACAATAACAACCAGCAGTCCTTGGGATGGGAAAACTCCTCTCTTCCCTAGTGAGCAAGGAAGTCTCTCCACACCCAGCATTTCCCAGAGACCATTCACCGGAGAGGGGAGCAAAAGAGGGCAGAGGAAACTGGATCCAGGATAGCGTGGGGATAAGATAAAGAGGGATAAAACACATGAAGTAATGTTTCTAAAGGTATGTTCCTAACTCGTTGGGAACTTTAAAAATGCATATTCACTGGGGATACTCTGTCGAGGCACAGAGTTACAAGAGCAAGAATTCAAAATTAAGTTTCCTTTAATATGGCTTGAGTATAAAACGTCTGGCTTGTGTATATTTTTATGTAATGACTGAAAGTACGGAAGCAAAAATGTCAATAAGGGGAGTGAGTTAGCAGGAGTATATTTCTGCAAATTACAGCAATTTCTGTGTTCTCTGAGGTGTTTGTAGTCTCACATCTTACTCCAAAACAGGAAAGCCCCAAATCCTCAACCCCCAAACATAAATTAGACCAATGAGACGCCACCAGGCCCAGGATACCAAATTCTTATTTCAGGGTTCTGAGCCACACCACTGATATTTTAGTGGCTTAGCCTAAAAATCTTTGTTCCCAAGCTGCTGAAACTAATTTTGAACTAACTAGCTCAGATGCTTTTCAAGTGGCTGATGATTCAGATTTCCTAAACAAAAACAACACCTGACTGACTCAAAGTTCTTGGCATTCCCAATGTTTTATTGTTTCCCTTCAGTGAGGAGACAAACAAAGCCAGGCTGGCTGCAAAGCCCGAACTGTCTTGACAGATGAAGTCAAACTCTTCCTAAGAAACACACCAGGCTGTTTTGTCTGCCAGATATGGATCCAATACAGTGGGAAAGAGTCTAAAAGAAAGCTTTTAGACCTGGTAACAAGGAAGACAGTCTGAAAAAACGCACAGGTTTTCCCCAGGAATACCTGCTAGATTACCCAAGCAACTCTTCAGCAAAAAGTGGTGAATTTGACCTAAAATTCATTCCTGAGGCAATAACTGCACATTGGTATAAATGCACTAAGAGTCTCCAGCCAGGAATTGTGGGGTTGCTAATCATGGACATCTGTTTGGAATGTCTGCCACTGCCTGGTGATCGCACATGGAATAGAGAGAAAAGAAAATATTTTCTTGTAGACAGGAGCCTTGTGAAATCTCTCTGGATGGTCTCTCACAACTTGCTAGCGGCTCAAATTTGGGTTTGTTTCAGTTGGCACGGTGAAAACATAAAACATTTTTAACCTTCTGTTTTTCAAGAATCAGTTCAGAAGGGTGAAAAAATGTGAATCTGACTGAAATGTGATGTGAAAGAAATGCCATATTTTATTTGTGTTTCTTTTGCAAGTCAAAATAAAGCACTTCAGATAGCAACATTTAAAGATCTCGTTTCAACTGTGGTCAAAACAAACAAACAAAGCAAAAGTTTAGCCAGTAAAGAAACAGGGGACACTTATTCTAATCATCATTCTTGATTCCTGTAAAACCTAAGGGACCACAATCTGTAATCCCATTTATTTACTTGCAATTCACTTCACAGGATTTCCAGGATGAGCTTTAGAGGCCTGATGGTACAAAATTTCTTTCAGATCAGGTATTAAAATCTCCCTTCCAATGGCATTATTTTACAGAAAGAGGTACCTACAAGTGTCTGATCATCCAGAGAATATTTCCACTGAAAAATTATGGTTTTGAGCAACATGAAAGCAGTAAATCTTAAGCTAAAGTTAACTCAAACACAATTTTTCTTCTGAGCACCATCCTATTGAAGTGAGCAGGTAAAAATAAAACCCACAACAGCTTCCACCCCAAAACAAACAAAAAACCTCCCCATTCTCCCCAGAAAGCCACAAACAACTTTTTGGTTTTTTAGTTAACAGAAATGCAGCTCTCTGTAATGCAGACTGGGTAAGGTTTTTACAAATGTGATGCTTATTTGCACAGTGGGGTTTTTTCCTTGTTAAATGTAACTTAGCATGAAATGGAGGAGTGATGTAAAAATTAGTTTTCAGCAAATAGTGAAAACAAAGCAAAAGGATATGAAAAATATACTGATATTCTAAAGAATTTGAGTTCATCTCTACGAAAACTTCTTTTATTGGTGATGATACAGTTTACATCTTTAGTGTGTTGCAGTTAAGAGAAAAGAAGTAAACAGTTACTTGCCTCATAAAATCACAAAAACAGAATGCCATGTTACCATTAAGATATTCATTAAGCAGCTTTTTTTTTTCCTCTTTTCCCCTGAAGAAAATGCAAAACAAGTTTCGATGAGGAAAACTTCCTTTGAAATTCTTGCTGCAGCCTTTTAACACAGCCCAGTGTGTGTGGTTGGCCTTCCTCAGCAGAGTAGCACGCTCCTGATTTTTCTCACCTTTAGGACACACCAATTCCCTTCTGCAAAGCTGATTTATGTCTTGCCTCTCAGTTAGAGGCTTTTTCTCTAAAGGAAGAGGAATTGCAATGTTATTTGGGGTTTTTTAGCTGTTAGCTTGGGTTGTTTGGGTTTTTTTTAATATAATCCGAAGCAAACAGTGGTTTGTCAGCCTAACCAGGCCTGGCTTCTGCAGCTCCCCAGTCTGAAACTTTACCAATAAATGCTGTAAGTAACATAATTCTAGAACTCTCTGCCAGCTGGTGAAATTCATTTTCTGCTTCCAGAACAAGGAAAAATATTGGGATACATGAGCAGTGATCCAGGCTTTGGAGGAGGAACTCCAGCTGTCAAAGGCAGATTTTCTAAAGTAAAAGCTACTGACCCATAGCTCAGACAATGCATTTGACAGGTAAATTGAAGCCAATCTGCTGCCAATTAATTTGGAATTATTAATCTTACTTCAGAATTAATAAAATTTTTAAATATTTCCAATTTGTCAGATTGCAGGATTTTTAAACTGAGGGGTTTTTTTCTGAGTTGGTTGAAGTGTGCTAGAAGAGTCCAGCAGTCTTTCTTGATTACCACTGTTCCTGGCAGTGGAATGAATCCTGAAAGTTTGCAGCAGTCTCAGCTCCTGCTTCATATTTCAAGAAAATATCCTGGAGTACAAAAAAAATCACCAGCTGGACATTCTGCCCACACCCTTGTTTGATTGAGAAGATGTAATTTGTTTTCTGTTACAGAAGGCTTATTGATGGATGATTAAACATTGAATTCCATTCAGCAGGAATCAGTTTCCAAAACTGAGTTGCGTTATGGGTTTTAAGCTATTTTTCCACAGATAAGTGGACTCTTCACCTCATAAAGAACTTGTCATGGATTGTCAAGTCATTATGAGCAATATTTTCTTCGTTCCATGAGGTGACTGAATGATTTTAATTTATTGTTTTCCTGTGGCTCCTGTTGAAGCTACTGACTCAGAATTTTGCAGTCATTTCATAGATTAGAAATGAGTATTTTGTATTTAATTGCCTTTTTCCTGCTTTACCAGCCAAAAAGTGGCATAAATCAAATTAATAGACTTTTGAAAGGCTCTGTGCTCAAAGAAAAGGGTGACATCTACAAAGCACAGAAGTAAGGTTTCTCTCCATTTCATAACCTAAACATGGGCAAAGAACTTTAATGTTATTTTAATATTCTCAGATAACATGATTATTTATCAATTTTTGCAAGCAGAACTCCAAAGGAGAAAATTCCCTGCAGATGTTTCCCAGTGTCTTTAAGTGGTGTTTATTAAATCTGGTCACTTTTACTGGTTTACTTCAAAATCAAGAACATTTTGTGTGATTTCATTTTCCCATCTGAGATAACATCATGCATAACAATGTGGTGACACTTGATTGCCACTCTAATTGTGAAACATATTTTAAGTACATGAAGTACATGGCAAGCACAAATGTCTCCAGCTTCCCTTGCCATGTGCATTTATTCCTGCCATTTAAAATATCTTTGGAATGTTATGAAAATATTTTGGTTTAAGCTTAACTGTAAAAAACAAAACAAAAAAAAAAAAAAATCCCAGAAACTAAGAATGAATCATGAAATATCCAAATAAATTTGTTCCCCTCCCTCTGCCATGCACAACAGCCTCAGCATTTTGTCATACTAATTTTTTCATCATTAATTTCTTTCTGCAGCTCCAAATAAAATTGTTTGGATTTATAGTGTTAGAATAAAACCCAAATTGTCCAACATCTTTAATTCTGTAGCAAGATTCTATGGAGTTCCCTGTTTTCTCTTTTTGTCTCTCTAGAAATCTCAGTGAAAGAAAAAAGTTCATGTAACCAACTATTGTTGGCTTTTCAAGTGCAGTTATTTCTTGCCTGAATAAACAAACAAATTTACACTATCCAGCAATGTGGATAAGATGTGTGGTCAAAATACTGAAATAATTTGGCATTCTAGTAAATAAAGCATTTCATCCAGCATTCTGTGAGACACATAAATGGTCTTTTGCTGCAGGCACGTGCCAGATAATGCAAAGGCTTGCTGGGCTTAAGGACATATCAAATTTAGGCCTGTGCTTGCCCATCTCATGCCCAGGTAATTCTGTTCCACTGTTTCCGGGGAGAGAAATTCATAGTTTAGGCTGAGAACACAGGGAAAGGTTTCATTTGTACCTGGTCTTGTGTTAAACCCCTCTTTGTACACCTGACTATCAGGATATCTTCCCTGAAACCACAGCAAAGTGGCCGGGCCAGCTTCAGCAGCTACTCAGGAAGGTGATGGCTGATTTTGATGACATTTGAGGTATCCTGTGTCTAGATTTGATAACGAGTTTTTTGACGAATGTATGTGAAATATGATCTGACTGAATTTGATCAAATTCCAGTAAAAAGTGACAATCATCCCTTAAAAAAAAAAGCAAAAAAACCTGTATGAGTTTGCAAGTGTGGGAGCTCGCAGATGATCCTTTAGACTAACAAGTGAATATTTTAATAAGTTTTGAGCAGCACAGAAGTGCTGCATGTCCACCTTGAATATATGGACCCATGAAAACTTAGGTTGTTTATGTTGCTAGGGCAGTAATTTGTTTTCCTGTCAGAGTATAAGTTAGCATTAATTAAATTAAACACCCCTTTAGTCGATGTTGCTGGAATCTATCCATACCTTTTCACGGACTCCTTACCTGTTGTTTCAGGCAGTTTGATAAAGTGATGCTTTCTAGCAGATTACAGCTCAGAAAAGCACTGTGTGAGTAGGGCTGGGTTTTCATCAAGGTGGGCACTTACAAACCAAAGAAAGCAGAACTGTTTCTCCTGGAGGAATGTAAAATGATGGATCTCTTTGAATTCTGTCCAACTAACTTGAGAAAAAACTGGAAGAGTTGCTAATGCTGTTTGTGAGTCACTGGTTGTGGATAACAAACTGAGGGGAGAGAGGACTCTGAAGAGACATCAGCGGTAACTGAAGACAAATATACAAATATATAATCTTAGACAGTGAAATGAGGCTCTGGGTTGGAAACAATCCTCTGATTGTGTGGTGTTTGTGACCATTTGTTTGGGAAAAGCGAAGTAAGAGGGGTCCTTGCCTTGGTTTCCATGTCAATTTTGACATTGCCATTCTAGTGAAGTATTTGTCTCGTGGTAAACGGCAGTGAAACCTCAGGGGAAAAAAATCTTCCCAATCATCAGGGTAAAGTTCTTAAACTGGAAAATGCGTGGATTTGCATGGGGAGCAGGGGGGTGTTGCAACATGATTAATATGAATAAATACATATGCTGTAGTGGTATAAACCATATAAATGTGCTGATTCTCTAATCCTCTAGCTCAGATTAGATTCCTTTTGAACATCAGCCCAGACCATTGGCTTATTGATAGTCAGCAGCTCTGGAGTTTACGATCTGGCTCCAGTGGCCAAATGCAATCCAAAGGTTAAAAATAAACTTGAACTCTGCTTAAGCTTCCACTCTCTCTTGTTCCTCAGCGATAGCTGGCATACAGATATTCTGCCATAATTCTTTCTAGAATGCTTTATCATGTCTGAAAGCAGATTATTTTTGCCTTTTCAGTGGGGTAACAGAGTTAGAGAGAGGTAAAAATCCCCAAACAACTTGGTATCCTGCCCCACCCCCCAAAAAAATCCCCAAAAATAATACAAGAAGAGAAATGGAAGAGTTCTTTTAATTTAATGGAATGCTTCAGGTTTACAACAATGTACATGCCAGCTGACCAAGATCTGTGTGACATGAGCAGGCATCTCCATCTCAGCTCAGTAATAAGAAGAAAACAATAGTTCTTTCTATTTGTTTTTTTTTTTCTGTAGAATTCAAATCTTGGTTCAGTTAAGACACCCTCCAGGGAACACTCCAAAAGTAAACTTGAAAATGTAAGAGCAAGCCCAACGGTCAAAGGTACTGACAATAAAGCTAAGCAGCTGGCTGATGACAGTGGATGGGGAAGGCAGTAAGAAATGCATGATAACATGTTCAAATTGCATATCCAGTGCAGGCCAAAATATATCTTTGCTCAGCGTTTAGGCTACAAAAATTATCAAGCACCACTTTCTCAGACACGTGTCTGATTTGGAATTTATTTCAATCCAGTGACCTTTTGACAGCATTTCCTTAAAATGTTAATGTACCTTTGACAATACAAAATCAGCTTCCTACAAGCTCCCTGTTCCTGTAAAATTTCAATTGGTGTCTTTATATGTACTCGAATTTACAAGAATGCATAATGAATGGAAAATCCTGTGGGAAAATTGGATTCAATTTCCTATCCCATTGCCTTAAAGCACCTTTCTTTTCAAGCAAACCAAGTGTGCAGGCAGCAACACAAACACCTGCCTAGAATTTCCAGAGTTATCAAACTGAATTCTGAGCATCTGATTGGCTTCCTGGTGCAGAGAGGGAAAATCACACCCTGTGCTGTCAGTTCTTTGTGGTTGAAAAATCTTCCAGGGGAACAGTGGGACAGAGTTTCCCCTTCCAGGAGGTTTTGCTTCCACAAATTTGTATTTCAGAAAGATGGCCAGCTCTGAAAATAAGGGATGGAAAACAACAACAATGCAGCATGTATTGACTGAATTTCAAAGTGATAAAGAATAAAAATGATTACTTTAGGAAATATTAAGCACAGTTCTCCTTCCTTTCTTCTTAACACTTGGATAAACATGTTAGGCAGGTAACAAAAGGCAGCCTGGAATGTTTTTTCATGTACAGCAATGGTTAATGAGTCTGAGGGAACTGATGTATCTCTTGTCTTATGCAAAGTCTGGCACGACATTAAGGAAATTTGGGATCAGTAAATTTATCCAGCCTTGGGTCAGCTTAGCCAGGCTGGGGCTATAGCAGCAGACGTTTCGGTATTTCAGAGATAACCGTGCAAAACCACACATCTGATGGTGGGTTTAGTGGTATTGCATAGCTAAGAGCAAATACCCTTTCAGAATTTCTATTAACAAGCACATTTTGGGTTCAATTTTGGCCCACTTCTGTGCATGAGCAGTAAAATTACAACTTCTAAACTGCTGCTCTGCTCAGGAACTCTCCATCAGCACGGTAGAAATGTAACACAGTGATCTTTTAGGCCACAAACTCCCAGAACTATAGACAGGGGCAAATATAATTCATTTTTCCTGTAGAGAGTATAAGAAGAGCAGATATTTATTCTGTGAGGAACAGCTGTCATAACACATCCCTGCCTCACTCAGCTTTTCTACATCATCATCTGTCTGTTGTGCTTTTGATAGTTTACAAGTACAAAAGTGCTTTTCTCACAGAGATTAAATATTCCTCAGGTTAAGTCTTTCTGTGTTGGCAACATCTGTCTCTGTGTTACGCTGTCATCAAAACCGGAATAAAAACATTGTGCTGGACACCATACAAAGGTATTTTATAATTCATCTAAGAGATTGTGTAAAACTAATCAGATTTATGCACCAAATAAACCAGTTTGCAGAGGACAGGAGTAAAAAAAATCAGAAGAGGCACCAGTTAGAGTTTAATTTAGAAAAAACAAGCACTTGAGGCTCCATTCCCTGATGAATAAAGGCTGGCATCACAAAAGCAGCCCCCCATCCCTCAGGAATCTGACTGAACAGATGGGCAGGTGTCACACTGAACTGCAGAGGATGGGCAGGGTGACCTTTGCCTGCCCAAATTTGTCCATTGCATACAAAATTCAGGACTATTTGTTTCAGTGTCTTCGAATCTTCAAGCTCCACAGCTGCTGAGAGTTTTGGAGGCAGGTGCTGATGTCTGCCTGGTTTTCCTTGGGCATTTTCTTTGATGTATCAAAGACAAGGTGGAAGTAGACAAAAAGCTGCTTTCTAGCTTAACATTAAGCAAATTGTGCTAGAAATGGTTAAAACTTTGTGATTCTGAGAACTGATACTTTTTATACTGTTGAATACATTCTGATTTTTCTTCCATTTTCTGTGACTGCAATATCTCTTCCCACTCTTCTGCTTGCCCAGCTGAAACCTCTGCAAGTGTCCTGACAGGGAGTAAATTAAATATATCACCCCAAGTTTAACAGCAATGAGAGATGTGTTTGTTTAAGCAGAGGTCATCCTTGGCTGTGATAGCAGCAGCACATCACATGTAATTCATTGAATTTTGCTTTCAAAGCCAACAAGCCCAATTCTGGCAAACTTATTAAGAACTATTTTAATTTCAGTTTGCAAGACATTCTGATACTTTGAAAATTCTTCCTGTTTTGAGATGGAGCAAAATATATCTTTGAAAGATTGCATGGTGTACCAAAAAAAATTATCAAGGTTATTTTAAACACCCAAATTTTTAACCCTTGGGGCAGACACTGAGTTTTGTTTATGTGGTCAAAGATAAGAAAAACAACCTCCTTCTTCAATACGAAAATTAAGATATATGAAGTATTCAGATAAAAATATTTCAATGTTTCTTTTTTTTTCTCCAATGTTCCACTGGAAAATAAGTAATGTTACAAAATATTTGAAGTTATTTAGTGTTTTTCTGATTTGTGCTGGAAATGTAACATATTGAGATATAATCATATTCTCAATTGCTGCCGTATTTCTGATGTGACTAGAAAGAAAAGCTCTGTTCTTATGTGGATAAGCAAGGATTTGAATAAGATCTGGCTTAAGTATCTTGTCTCTTGCTGTTGGGAGAGGGAGTTGGTTTTGAATGGCTGGCCTCAAGTGTTTTAAAACTCACCTCATATTTAAGACACATTGAAAAATTAAGAATTGAAACAATTTTATGGACTGATCTCATTTTATGACTTACTATAACTTTAGTTTGCATGAAATAAATAAAGAGTATGAAGCAAAGCTTGTTGAAAATCAACTTCAAATTTAAGTTGGGCCTTCCAAATACAAGGATGTAAGAAAGCTGCTTAGAGATGTTATTCTCGAGTCATAAGAAAGGATATTCTCCAGTACTGTGGAGTTTTTATGGCACAGCAGTTTCTTGCTCCATCAGAAAGGAAAGTAACGAAAGCACAGGATAATTCTGTCCTGTCACTTGGCCCAGGATCAGTTGTGCTCACTCCTCTATCACAGCTTTTGAAACCAGAGAGACAGCAGCTATCTGGGTAGGAAGCACGAACTCAGCAAGGAAGCTTTCCAATCAAATATTAAATATCTGCACTTAAGCTCCATAAAATTCCCTGCCTTGGAAGTGCAATCCTCACCAGAAAGTCTCTTCTCTTCTCTCTGAGGTGGTGGGGTTTGCTCTTCACTGTTCCGAATTTCCATCTGCACTTTCCCCTGTGAAATATGGGGATGATGAAGTCTCCTCCACTCAGACATTCCATGCATACCCATATGAATAAAAATAACACGATGGAGCCTTCACTTGGACCCTGCCAGCACAAAGATCGATTTATGGGGTGTTGCTAGGTAAGTCACCTGAGCGTTTGTTGTGTTGCTGCATCCTCTCCAGAGCCATAAAGGCTGATTCAGCTCTCTTATACACAAATATCACAGTTCACATATTATTTATGGAGTCTTAGGAGGACTTTTTGGCAAGTGCATTTGGCTTGAAGTTGGGAAATCTGTGGTACAACTGCTCAAACTGTATTTGGCTTTCTTTGAGTACAGTAACATCACTACCTGCATTGCCAGGGGCTCCTTCCAGAGCTTCACATGCGGGGCAATGACATCATCGGGGTCGTTTAAAATTTGCACCTCATCTGCTGAATCACTCTGGAACCAGAAACGGAGCTTTAATGTAAAACTCTCAATTACACATCATTTGCCTCCCCATGTAACCAGAAGGGAGGTGTGTTCCAGGGTTGTTCCTGATGATCTTCTGGAATGTTTAAAACACCTCGCACTGCAGGAGAGCAAATCCACAGCACTTCATCCTCAGGGTGCTTCATCACCTACGAGCATTCATGATTGTTTAAGAACAGCTCTGTTGGGGGTGAGTTGGAGAGTGATCCAGAATTTTGGACTTCTAAATTTGTGTTAGCCTGTAATTTTGTTAATTCCTATCCCTGAGGGTGGGGAGGCCCTGGCACAGGGTGCCCAGAGAAGCTGTGGCTGCCCCTGGATCCCTGGAAGTTACCAAGGCCAGGTTGGATGAGGCTTGGAGAACCCTGGCCTAGTGGAAGGTGGACATCTGCTATTAAAAGATGATCAAAACCGGTCAAAACCCTTTGCTGCTGTATCAGGTTTATGATTTCAGTGCCTATACACAGAGAATTCTGACTAACTGTAAATGTGGCTTGGTCTGTAAAATCCACAGGTCTCGCTCTGGTTTTAGTTTTAAGGGTGTAACTCAAAGCAATTCTTGGGATTTCAGTGGGATTAGGGCCAAGGAAGAACACAAATGAGAACAGACTGTGAGCCATATTGTTACAAATCTGTTGTTTAACGTCCCATCTAGATTATTTCCAATGAGCTTCCCTTTCTTTGGAAAAATGAGTAGGGAAAGGGAAAGTTGAGGGCAGGAGTGGTGGGATCAGCATCAAAGGCCTAACAGGGTCAATGAATCCTGTTAATAATAATTAATTAATTGGTTACAATCAATATTTAAACCTCTTATTTATTTAAAAGAAAAAAAAAAGTGGCTCTACTGCTTTCAGCTTAATCTAACACCGGCAACAACAGAAATACAAATGTTTTATGTGAGATGTTTTGTGAGTTTTCCTCCCTTCATGCATATCAATACATGATGAAAGATTTTTTTTTAATTATTATTTGTTGTTTCTTTATTTCTGGAGCTCTTGTGTTTTTGAATAAGGACCTTCAGACTTGCTATGCTGCTCTTCCACTGAATTTTTAATCATAGAAAAAGCAGCAATTCAGGCCTGTCAAGAGTTTCCTAGTTCTCCAGTGAAAGCTAATAAATATGATAATTGTTGCTGATTACAGGACCATAGGCAGATAAGATATCAAACTCTTCTATTACATCACTCTGTGGTTTAAGTTAGAAACAAGACACTCCGCGTTGGGGTTTGCATTCAGTTCTGCAATGAACACTCCATTGTGCATTGTGAACTCTTCATTTTCAGATTAGCTTGGTTACTATGAAACTCTCAACAAAATAATAATAAATGTAATAATAATAAAATCTTAGTCCAGTTGACAGGGTTATGTCCTTTTTCTCACTAGTCTGGGTCTAGATGACTGACTAACACTCGGACACTTTCCGGTGGACAGATCCAGTCTTTATTTTATCCAATAGCTTACGGGTTTGGTACAAGTAAGAATAATGTTTTGTATTTGTGGACTATTTGCTGATACAGTTATATTTCTTTGGTTTGTTACCCTTAATTATGCAAGGAAATCATAACTACACTCCATTAGTTCCTCCCTCCTCTGTAGTCTCTCTCTGAGTTGCAGAGACAACACTGAGACAAAAAAAAAGCCAAATATAAGTAGAGGAAAAGCCAATTGGTGATTGTTTTGTTAACAAACTCATGGCTTCGAGCTTGTCAGCTTCTTTCTGATGAGGACAGAAGTTAGAAGAGTTTATAAATCAGAATATTCCACTTTTGCCAGTAATGTTTGTCAGATAAGCGGGACACACTTCCATTTTTTTTCTCACTCTGGAAGGCCCAATAAAAGAGTCTTGTCCAGTATTTTCTCTTCAGAACTATGGAAAATTTAGTATAAAAATTAGAAACAAGTAAGCTAAATAATGAAATAAAGAGAGGTATTGAAAGCAAACTTCATTTCTTTGGTCTCTAAACAAGACAGTAAATGTGTTTGTAGTGGATTGTTTGCTGTCTGGAATAGCCATAGTCACACTCACCCCCTGCATTCAGCTCTGCCAAGGGTTTATGCAGAAATGTACCTCCCAATTAAATACTCAAAATGAAAATATGGGAGGTCTTCTTTGATATAAAGGCTCTGCATTTTTGATTGAATTGGCAATCCAAGTAGCAGTTATTGTTGTCACACCAGTTCTACGGCAGAGGTAAGAAACAAAGTAAATCCAACTGCATTCAAGTGCAATTTCATATTGCTTCTTGCTTTTTTTAAGTTTTTACAATATTGTCTCACTTCAGTCAGAGAACACTATGGTTGGATGTTTTTCCCCAGCATATACATTTATTAATTCGCCATTGAAAATTAAGGGAGGGAAGCAGCTATCAGAGAAAAATGACAGGTAAACCATGATCTTTTTTGTAAGTCTGCCTTTGCAGAAGAAATATTGTGAGGGGAAACTACGAAGTCAGCCAGGATGAATTGGATGGGGCAAGTTCCAGTGGAACAATCTTGGGGAAAAAAGGCAACACAGGCAAGAATGTGTTTAATCTGGATGTATCCCAGATTTTTACGTAAGCACACAGAAAACTGCTGGGTGTGAGGATAATTGATGTCACAGTGATATAGAGAACATCCTTGAATTTCTGCATGTTTAGCTGTATTTACCCCAGTTATCTTGCAGTGCCGTGTCTTTTCCTGAAACAAATGCAAACCACTGCAAGAAAATGTTCTGCTCACCTCCATCATCAGCTCAGGGCTTTCAGCAACCAGAAGACTTCTGGCAGGATCCTAGCACCAATCTATTGATGTGATGAGCCAGGATGTTCTAGAGGTGCATAAATCTTCCATAAAAAACTGAAAATATAGTGTCTCCAGAGTTTTGGAACCCCAAAAAATTTGCCTGGACCTATTCAGTTGCTGTGTTCACAAACCATGGTTCATGCAAAGCTTGGCTTATCTTGGACTGTGGTATTTTAGTGCTGCTCAGCTCAGAGGAGGACAGAGGGATATTTTCACTGGACAGGGACTCCCACAGAATGCAGGAGGATTTTTTCCCCTCAGGAACGTGCCTCCAAAGGGCTGGTCTAGACTGCAGAGCACAGTGGAGTCTGGGTTTCTCTATCTGCAAACACACAGAGCAGACAAGAGGTTGAGAGGCCAAATTCTGCCATGCCCTGGGAGCCCTTCCAGCAACCACAACCCCTGGGATTTATAATTTATAATCCCAGAGACTGCTGAATTTTAAAACACATCTAATCATGAATCAATGTGACCAAACACTGCGAATGGTAAATGCCAGAGTCCCCTGTCAGACTGCAAAGCCTCTAATCTTGATTTTATCTTTAGCCTAGGCCTATGTTTGGTAAATATGAGCTGTTGGCCACTTTCACAGACTCTTTTTCCTAATCCTCTGTGTGCCTCTCGTGACAATGGGAATGTGGAGGGGGGAAAAAACAAGTTATTTTCACGCTCAGCAAAAAGCCAAACTGATCTCATCCTATCTGCTAAGACAGGAAAAGGAGATTGGAGGTGACATTCAAGTTTTTTAACTCCAAGCCTTGAAATTGTTTCAGGTAGAACTTCCATGGTGGGTTAATTGTAAGAATACACCCAGAGATATGTTGGTTTCCCAGAGTGTTCTGATCTTGATTTTCCTGTCCTTATTGCAGTGGTTTGCATTTTAGAGTAAAATTGATGTTTCTATAATAAAATACAACTTTGACCTATATTTTTACAAAGTTTTTTTGGAGGTATATTTTGGGAATCTTTGCTATGGGAAAGACAGAAATCCTGCACTAGTTTCACCTAGTACCAAAATGCCTGCCTATAAAAATATCATTATAGCTTAAGTTCAAGCTTTTGACATTAAGAACTTTCAAGTCTGTGCAATTTAGACCCCTGAGAAATTTGGAAAATAGGACCATTTTTATTCAGATATTCCAATTTCAGGTGGTTACCTTTCAGTGGAGGAGAACAACTTTTTTGCTGTATTCCTAGAATTATTTTCTGTGGACTTCTGATGCTGGAACAGCTGAGTTGTCACAGTGAGAAAAATGAATTATTAAGGTAAAGACATGGACTCCTGCCCCTCCCTGCAAAGCATTTTGTAAAAGCAAGGCCTGTATTTACGGTGCTTTTGTCAAAAAATGATGAGTGACATTTTACGACAAAGTAATTTCACCTGAGATGGTTTTCTAGACAGATCATGACTTATCCTCCCTCCTTTCCTGCAGCTGCAGGCAGGGTTTTTATGCTACAGAATACAGTAATAACAAGGATGCTCTGATGGAATATCGTTGTTTCTTTCTGGACTCTCAAACTGTATATAAATGTCATTTTTTCCAAATGCTCAACATCAGAAAGGTGAAACAATTGACAGTATGTGACAGCCTAAACCCAACCTTTGCACAAGGCAGTATGAAATATTTGTTTGATCCGAGGGACGCGTTCATAACGCGTTGGTGATGAGGACATTTCTGTGGAACAGTGCTGAGTGTCCACAACTTGCAGGGAGTGCATTTATTCCATGAATCCAGCTGACAGCTCTGTCTAATTTCATAGTTTAGCTGACAGAGCTAAAGACATCAGCCAAAGAAGGGGGAGGGAATGCCTGACTCCTCCAGCAGCAGATCAAGCTGTCAAGGGGAGAGGAGGGAATATTGACAAGATCAGGGGCTGTGAGCTGTGTGTGCCAAAGGGGGCCTGCCCAGCCTGTCCCACCGCCAGCATTATTACATCAGAGCTCACAAGTCAGCTTTGCACTCACAATTCCTAAAATTGAGGCAGCATTTGGAAAAGTCTGTGCCATGCATGCTGACATAAATGCACCCACCCATCCAGACTGTAACAGCTCAGGAAGGATGACATCAGCTGAAGGTTTCCACAATGATGGCTTGTGTTGGAAGGGACCTTAAGCCCATCCAGTGCCACCCCTGTCATGGGCAGGGACACCTTCCACTGTCCCAGGTTGTTCCAACCTGGCCTTCGACACTTCCAGGGATCCAGGGGCAGCCACAGCTTCTCTGGGCACCCTGTGCCAGGGCCTGCCCACCCTCACAGGGAGGAATTTCTTCCCAATATCCCATCTAGACCTCCCCTCTGTCCGTGTGAAGCCGTTCCCCCTTCTCCTGTCACTACAGACTGTTGTAAATTGTCTCTCTCCATCTTTCTTTCAGTTACACAAGATGGGCAAAACAGCTCTACAGGAATTCACTGAGACCCCACTCTGTTGAATTTAGAACTATGGAATTTTCTACTTTTTGGGGGCTAGTTAAATTGAGCAGATAAGTGGCCCAAATTCTTTTAAACAATATGGTTTTCTGACATATTTTTTGTTCATTGTCTAATTGACCAAAATAACACCTATAAAAATATTTTCCTTTCTGGCAACAAACCTAATATTTCCTATGAAAACATGGCTCTTCAGGAGTCATTCATTTTCCAGAATTGCAAGTTATTCTTGTATTAGAGACTTCTGTTTCTACATGGTACAGAACTGAAAAAATTTACAGAGGAAAAAAAAAATTACTTTTCATAATATTTTGTTTTGAAACAAGATTCCTAAAATTCCTGCTAATTCAGATGTTTTCTGTTGTAGCTGTAGTAAATAACTGTGGAATATAAACACTTTTTGGAACTAAATTTTGCTTCAGCTCAGTCAGTAACCCTTGATTGTAACATGCTTTACAAGCATGCTGAAAAAACAGCTTAATTAGGAAATTTGAAGCTACTTCCACAGCAATTGTAAATAAAATCTAAGTGCTAATTCGCAGCAGAAATTCAACACAAAAATATGATTTAATTTAATCTCCACAACCACAGTGTGTATGGCTGAATCTGCTTCATGCTGAAGATGGAAAAGTGCCAGTGCCTTCAGTGAGAATGGAATCAGAATCAAATAATTTCTGCCTGACATCTGTATAATTGGAAAAATATGAAACTGGTTTGATATGATCTTGTCTCTAAAACAGACAGCAGAAATAGGGAATGTCATTAGTCACAGCTGATTCTGATCCTGGTGTTAAAAACACACCCTGAGTGAATTGAGGACACAATTACTGAGTTATTTAGGTGTAAACTGATTTGCTTAAAAGCAGCAACTGAGCAAAAGCTCCTTCCTGAGAGATCTCTTCCTGGAGATTTCTGACCACCAGCAGTATCTGGATTCCTGGAGGATGGCAGAACCTCATCAAGAACACCCTTAGAGCTTCAGATTTCCTTTAAGCTACAAGTGGACAACTTTCTTCTCCCTTCCCAGACAGATCCTTTGGCAGGTGTCTTAGGCCTTGTCCTTTTATTTATTACAAATAAATGCCACTAAACTTTGACCCTGTGACCCTGGGTCAGCTGGGAAGGAATAATAAAAACAAAGAGGTTGTACTTGGCTCTTTTCCTGCCAGATTTCCTTGCAGACAGTTCTTTGCTTCCAAGATTTAATTTATGTTTTCATTTGAGTCTTTTACCTTGCTGTAAGATCCTCACACTCTCCTCTGCTTCCCAGGAGAGTTCTTTTCACCATCTTCCTCACAGTCTCTAAAATGCAGAGGGTGCTCCCTCCTCCTTTCTTTAATCAACAGAATTTGAGACTTTTCCTTACATTCCTTTAACTTTGAGTTCCCTCTGCCACTCCTAAAGCCTCTTTCTTCAGACATGTTTATTTCCCCGAGACAAGGCACAATGTTTGTGCCCTTTTTCCAAGAGATCCTACCTGGTCTCCTCTGTCCTCTTTTAGAGAAGCATTACAAATAGTTTGAGAACAAATAAGAAATTAGACAATTAACCATAAAGAAAAATCTTATCAAAACCGAAATCTATTTTCTGTGGGTCAACTTTTCCAGCCAATGTAAATTAATTAATATTGAATTCTTCCTGAAGGCTGTGATCCTATTAAATATCTTCTAAATGTCTCGGTTGGAGCAATTTTAAACTAATGATCCACCTAGTAGAACCAGGATAACTTAGCGTTATTGCACAACTAAAGAAAACTGTAGAAAATTATTTCATACTTGTGATTATTTTAATTTTGCATTTAGCATTTTTTCTCTAAATGAGGAACTATTTACAAGTGGTCTCCCATCCTAGGTTTGAAAGAAAGAAATTGTGTACAGCCATATGAACTATGAAGTTGCCATTTTAATACTGTCTTTAAAATATTGATCTGCCTTTAAATTATTTTGCCAATTTCAGTGTTGCCCTTTTCTTTTCTAATTCACCCACTCTCTTCTAAATTGCTTTGAAACTTTAATTTCCTTTCTTGGTTCTAGTTCTCATTTCCCTCTACTCAATTTGTACGGAAGAGCCTGAATCCATTTATATTGATATAATCAGGTTTTCTCTATCACTTTCAACTTCAGTTGAATTTGCCATACTTTCACTGAAATGAATGGAAATACAAAATAAATACTCTGTGATTTGCATAGAAGATATTTTTAGGCCTAATTCAAATAGTGGATAGAATAATGAATTCAGAGAATTCAGAGAGTCTGAGAATTTTCAGTTCAGAAATACATATTACTTTACCAATTTCTTATAAAAAACTGTGTCTTCTCAATGCTCCTCGCAGGCTATTTGTTAAACACATTTTTAAGGAACATCTTGTTTCGTTGCACAATTTTTGGACACAGACTGCGAGATCCCTGGGGCTTCAGTATCTGCACACACTGAGTAGCTTTGAAAATAATATTTGAGAAGGGAATTCAGACTTGTAATTGGCACTGTGTATTTTTTAATGCAGCTGAGGTAATGAGTATCTTGAAATTATATCCCTGAAGGAATTCTGGTGCATTGGTGAAGGGAAGAAAGGAACAGGAGGAATGGCATGGCTGTCTTCATGGAAAACAGTGTTTGTTCCCTTCCCTGTTCCTTTGGATTTCCAGCCTCTTCCAACAACTTCGAAGAATATTGGCTTATAACAAAAATATGCTTTGTGTTAATATATGAGGAATTTGGGTCACTGAGCATTGTTCATTTTTGTCTAGCCCTTGAATTACGTGAGGTTTCCAATAGCCACTGCAGCTAATGAAAGTTGTTTCTGTTTTCATACCGACTTGCAGACAAAGAAATGCCAGGGAAAATCTGCATGACTACTGGTTTGCCAGGCCTAGGAGGAAAATGTGCTGCTATCTGATAGCAGGAGTTGTGTTCTACAGAGAAATTAAATTACAATCGATTAATTGATTGATTGATTTGGAATACATTCTTCTCTCCAGAAAACAGATGTGGTACAATTCTTCACGTTCATTGCTTTGTTCTTAGATGTTAAAGTAGGAAAACGAAGTCTAGCAAAGCTGAGAATGTAGTTTCACAAAGTTCTTAAGTTTTTGGCTGAGACTAGGCAGGAACTGTGGAGAAAATATTGATATACTGGAGTAGGTATCTTGAACCAAGAAGGTGGTCTGGAAGCAGTTGTGTTAGAAGAATATTTGCTCAGATTGATACTTTCTGGAAGGGTTGTAACTGCTCCTTTTTTCTTTTTTTTAGCCAATTATAAAGATCTTCTTTCACAATTGGCCCTGCTTCAAATGCAGACTACACAAACATAAAATCAATATAGTGCCCACATTAAAAAACAACCTTCAAAAGACCCTCGTAGCGTATCCCACATCCAGGAGCCAGAAATCCAGGTGATTGGGGCCAGAAATCTTCTACAACATTGTTGAGAGGAAAAAAGTTGCTTTGCTGAAGTGGTTGCATCTGCCCATAGAAGATGACACACTGCAATTCCAACATTAAATATGAGAACTGGGAAGCTTGTTCCCCTAAAATGATGCTGTTGGTAAGTAATAGGAAAAGAACAAAATTTGAAGTCAAAGCCTGAAAAGTAGGAAACATAGAAGCTGAAGTTTCCCACATGAATTCAGTTTCTACCTCTCCTGCACGGGCTCTAGGAGAGTTGTTTTGCTCTCTTCCTCTCACAAGATTTCTGCATAATTCTGTGCACAGACCAGACAGATTGGGATGGCTCCACAATTAGCAACTGTCCAATAATTCTTCCTTCTGCTCATTGTGTGGCCCTTTTACTGCGTGCTGGTCAAAGCCACATCTGAAACCAATGCAATCCATTTTCTCCTGAGATTTATTAAGGGATATGTCAGTGGAGAAGAACCACTTCACAAACATTTCATTTTCACAGTGCATTCCCACAGTGAAAATTGCAAACCACAGTACAGACACGGAGAGTGACTGGCCACTCATTTTTGGTGCCAAATTTAAGACAGGCAGGATCTGGAATTTTTTTTTTCAAATACTTTGACCGATGTGGAACATTCCCAGTAAAATCCCTACCACCTCCAGTTGTCACCATGAGAGTGCAGTTATTTTGTGGGTCACATCCAGGAACATCAGTCTAGACAAACAGAAAATGCAGAACAGCCCATCAACAGCTGACCTAGGAAAAGTTCAGCTCCAGGGAGTTGTCCAGCACCACACTGAAAGTTTGGAGCACGTTATTGTCTCGTCCCTTTCCCCAAGGCAGGATTCAGCCACACAAATCATGAGACCAGGACTTGGAGAAAATTTTGAAATCAAAAGGCTTCTTAAGATTTTATCTTTATTTTCTCCAAAGTCTTTGCTCAGAACATGGGGTAAAAGCAGAATAGTTTCAATGTTTAGCAACAAGTATTGTCTGATGTGTTTGGATTTAAGCATTTAGATTTTTTTTTCATTAATTATTTTTGTAGTAAAGGGCTTCCCAACATATTTTCCATCCTCTTTGAATAATATTTAGCTGAATAAAAAAGGGCAAAGGAGTTGCAATGGTCTTTTTTCAAATGGAGAATATTGTGAATTTATTTGCAACCAGAACTGCAAAAAACCAAGAAAACTATCAGGTTTCAAGGGAACTGAGCTTTTCTTTACTGATCTTGGCATTTATAGCCAGTTTTCTTGAATTTTTTGCCTCATTTGCCTTTTCTTCTCTGTAGGTAACACTGCTGTCATGTCATGACTTTCATTCTTTCCCAGAGCGGGCCCATTCTTTGTTCCAAATGACACAGCAATTTTAGGAACTGTACCCTAAAATCCATGCACAAAAGCCTGAATTAAGATTACGTGGGAAACGATAATTGCACCATTTCCCAGCTTTCATCTGCATGCCTTGTCAGATCTAATTTTACCCTCAGTGTGTGCGTGTGCATGTGTGTGCACGAGGGAGAGAAAAAAGGGCACAAAACAAGCGAGGGAGGCCCTCCAGAAGCGATGTGGAAGTGGTTCTAGTCCGTGGGCATCTTATGGCAGGGAAAAAACCTCTGGGAGCAGCGTGGAGCTGTAAAATCCAGAGCTCAGAGCTGTGCTGCTCGCTCTGGAGGCACAGGAGGGAGCCTCGCACAAGGAGCGGCCTGCTCTGCAGGGACCGGGGCCACTGGGGGACACTTTCCTGGCTGGATTAGCTGTAGGTTTTATATAAAAATATATAATATAGAAATATATAATATAAATATCCCTATCATTCTAGTTGTCTTGCAAGTTCTGGGAAGGAAACGTGACATACAGGGGTGGGACTTCCTGCTCCCACACCTGACCTGTATTCCATTGCCTCCAACAGATCTTTCTCTTTTCCTGACTCAGTTGTCCTGTCTTTTTCACCATTCAACTCACTCCTTCAAATTTAGTTTTCTCCTCCTTGCCTCAGTCTGCTTGCTTAGGTAGTGCCTGTTCGTCGTGACTCGTAATCCTTTTTTTCCCATGCTGTATTTGCGTGTGGTCACCTTCCAGCCACCTGAGCACTCTCCATTCCTACTGGCTCCTTGTTTGATGTTTGTGACCCTTGTCCTGCTCCAGTTCACAACAACCCAGAGATCTTTGAGTTTTCTGCAATTCCAAGGTTTTCATAGGCAGGACAAATAGGAGTTCACAGAGTCTGAAGTGCTCTTTTGCTGAGAGGAAAACTCTCTTTTCACATACAGGAACCTGGTATTGTCATGTTGAGCTGTGTTTGTAATTCCTTAAACTTGGTTTAATCTGGTTGTATCTCACTGGGAGTAATCAGGACAGGCACACATGGACTTCAGTGGTATCATTGTGAAATTGTTTTTCAACACTGCCAGGTCTTTTCAGCTGTTTTATTTTCTTTTTTTCCTGCTTTCAGTCAGCATTATTATTACTGTTGTTGTTGTTGTTATTGCAATTTATGCAGGTAAAGCAACACGTTTTTGCTTCTCTTGTTCTCAGAAATGGCTGTTATGTAAAACAAATCAGCCTTGGAGTGACATGAAAAATAGCAGCCTACATCCGACAGTAAAGTTTAAGGATCTGAAAATGGGTTTTTCTAACAGAAGTGTCAGGCAATTTCCACAAGCAGTCACAAGTCACCATGTCATGCATTAGCAGAATTAATTCTGGGTTATTCCCCTTCACCCAGAAGAATAAAGCAAAACATAAAGGCCCATGACATGCAAAGTGTCAAAGCCCGGGATCTGAACGTGTGGCAATTTCATAAATGGAATGAGATGTAATTAGTTTTTATGTGCCCATAACACCCACGGTGAACAATTTATTACATTTTCATTGCTTTTATGATGCAGTAGCTTTGGTGAGTGCAGGGCACTGCTATGCAAATAACCAACACACAGTAGCGTGTTGGAAAATGTCAAACAGTTGGGAAAGTTTCCTTCTTCCTCCTCTGCCCCTTCCCCCCCCCTTTTTTTTGTATTTGCCTTGGACTGGCTTCAAGGAATTTGGAATTTTGAGGGTTTAACCCATTTATGAGTTTTGGAAACACGTCTCCACAAATTCCACTTTGCTGTCATGTTTCTCAGGAATGCTGGAGTTTTGTTAGGCTGTGACAAATACTTTCTCACACAGCAAGGAAGAAAATTGGTTTTCATAGCTTTTAGTTTCAAAACTCTTCGAATAATTTGAGCTACACGCCTCTCTTTTTTCTTTTCATTTTTATAAAAAGTGTGGTCGTGTTAAGGACATTTTGAGACTCTGGGGTTTTCTTTTAGTGACAAACAGACATCTTAAAGCTAAAACAGACACAACTGTAAATCACCACTCCCAGGTTTACAAATCGTGTTGAGTAAAATCTTTACTAAAATACGATTATGACTTTAAACATCTGGTTTAAGCCTTTACATGGGTATTAAGGTACTGTAAGACTAAATGGGGGAGCTCTGGTCTTGTTGCAAGCATGTGGTCCTCAAAATCTACTGTTTCACAGAATATTTCCCTTCACCTCTACTCTCATGTTCTAAACCATCCAAAGTGAATCCATCCTTCCCTTGTGTTCCTTGTGGCAATGAGAAGAAGCCATGGGCACAGTTTTTAAACTTCTCAATGAACATTTGAGAAATTAATTTGAGGGTTTCTGTAACCAAATATGAAGTCAAGGGCATCTTGGAACTCTGCTTAGTGTTGACAACCTCCAACACTTTTATTTTCTGGCAACAAAGAACCAAAAAAACACTGACTAAACATTAAAAAATAATTAGGTGCAAGTAGCAGAAGTCTGGAGGAAAATTTCTAGTAGAATACTTTCTTGTTTTCACAATAAAAGCTTAAAATTCCGTGTGAACTGCTTGATTTTTCCAAGAGGATTTTATATAGTAAAAATAGGTTTTTCATTAAAACATTTGGCAATCTCCTGAACATGGCTGAAAATCAGTGACTCTTTTATCCCGGGAGTAGTTTAATTTCCAGATTTTATGTGTCTCACTGGAGAGGAAAGATTCACCAACAATTATCTTGATCAACTATTGAGAAAATCCAGGCATGGGTAATGCATATAATAAAATATACTTTGTTCATTAATTTTTCTATCCTATTATAAAAATATATTCTCATTTTATTATCCATTTTAATGAATTTTTTTTTAATTTCCTCTTAGTCTCCTCAGCCACTTGACTATAGTTCCTTTTTCTGCTGAAAAAGTATTTTTGAAATTATTTTATGGTGTCTTTATTTGTAAGAACATAGTACCAGGTTTTATTTTTAGCATCCTCTGAGGTTCAAAAAAGTGTAATAGGAAATTATTATTAAAATAGCTTTAAACTGCTCCTCCTTCAGTTTTTCTCCACTGCTCTGATTTAATGCATGGCTAAAAAAAATAATTTATCCAACCAAAAATGTATTTTTTTTATTAAATTCAAGCTGCATTTACCAGTGCGCAAAGAGAGCTCAGTGAAAATAGTATCTGCAGAATCCAAACTGAAATAAACCTGACAACTTGCCCCTGCTTGCACAACAGTAAATTTATTTTGTGGGTTAGGAAGGAGAAGGTGCAGGGAGTTTGGCAAGGAGAAGTCTCTGGGGGTGGTGGTTGTTTGTGCTTCTCCAACACCAAACAGGCACCATGGCGTAAAGCCTTATTTATTTCTCTCAGAAAATTCTCTTCTTAAAGCTTCTCCCGAGACATTTCTACTCTTGGATGTTTTGTTCCCTGAATTGTTACCACATTTAAAACATTTTGGGCTCTGATTTCCTAATTTTCAAAGTTCACCCTATTGCATTTTGACAATGATGACATTAAGTTTTCATTGATTTACCTCATTCTGTGCGTGGTTTCTCACTGGCCTCTGCACCATTCTCATACCTAGGATTTTGTTCCAGCTCTTAATCATTCACCAGCTGACAAATCAGCAGGACTCAAATCATCTTCCTCAGGCGCTGATCAATTTCCCAGGAATCCATTCCAGACAAACGTATTAAGTCAGAAGTTTGGTACTGTGGCAAACAAAACTGGTCAGTCTGAAAAGTACTTTTTTCATTGCAGAAAGCTCATTATCTGAGGGGATTAAGAAATTATCAGTTCTTTGGTGTCATGAAGAGATTAATTTTAGGAAATTGTTAATAAAGCACTGCACAGTAGCAGCTGCTTTTGAAGCAGAAGGGTTTTTGCAGTATTTTACACTTGTCAAACATTAGTGACTTCTGCAAGTGCTCTGTTAATCGTATTTTATATATATTTAAAAATTACAGAACTGATATGCAAAACAACCCAGAAGCACAGAGGAGTAAAGAAGGCCACAGCATCCAGCAGTCAAAGTCTGACAGCTTTAGGCACAGGTTTCACTACCTTTATTTTTCCCATGAAGTTGAGCTTACAAATGCCAGTGACTTTATTTTTCCCATCTCAAGCATTCACATCCACCTAGTAAAAGAAAACATTTAATAGCCCTGCTCTGAGCCACTCTCCTTCCTTTTTTGGGAAAATTCTGCCTAAGACAGGAGCTGCGAATGTTAAAAATGTATCATCCGTGCTCACAGGGAGGACTCTCACACAGTTCTGTGGACTGGAGAGGATATGAGGGGAAAAAAGTTTTCATTTCGGAACAGTCACCACAGATCTGTGGTACTTCCCTTGTAAAGGATAAACAAGTCAGCACAGGGGCCAAAGGATGAGTTTCCTGCTTCATTAAGGAAAGCTGATTTTTAAACCTCTGCTACCCCATGAGGGATTTTTGAGGGAGGGTAATAGTTTTACCTGTTAAGTAGCAGATTTTGCATAATATTTCCTTAATAAGTTTGTAGGAATGCAGCTGAGCTCCTTCAATGCCTTTTCTGGGAGAAATGTCATTCTTTTTGGTGCTTTTGGTGTTATTGCAAGGGGAAAAACAGATCACATGCTTGGAAGAGAGTTTTGATGTGATAGTTGTAAATATCTCAGCAGAAGCAGACTGAAGTGCTGAACTGTTCCTCTGGTAACACTGATAAATCCAGAATCAACATGGCCATGGGTCACTCTGATGGTTTGAGAAAGACTGAGCCTGTTTGTACCCATGGACCCGGAGAATTATGTGTCAGTCCTAACAAAACTTGATGGAAGGTATATGCCAAGGCATGACAAAAACCATTCATGTTTATATTAAATTTACCCGTATTAATTTTAATTATAAAGGACAGGGTATATTTTGAAACATTGTTTTCTGAGGCACTGGGGAATGGCAAAAAGAGCAAGCAGATTTGTAGAATGAAGTGTGGTGTGTGCTGTTGCTTTTCCCATCTTCAAGAGGGGGGAAAACCCAAAATAAACAGATAAACAGAGGGCTAAATGATAAGAATTTTTATCTAAAAATTTGGCAGGCAGATAGGAGTTGTAAAAGGAATTGGTGAAAAATGCTACAGAGCACACCATTGAGCTTTGTGTTTTAGCAGTTTCAAGTAGTGGTCCTGTGTGTTTGGATGTCAGAAGTATTTAAAAAGTGCTAGAAAAGTGAAAAACAGCTTAATGAAAATTATTTCATGGCCTGCTTTACTAAAAGCATTTATTTGTCTCTACCTAGTTCACCAATTTCAAGGTATTTGGAAAGTTTAGCATGTGCTGTCCTTATTTTATTTATGGATTTTTTTGCCTTGTCTGAGGACAGGCAAAGATTTTTGCCTTTGGAAAGTGATTCTTTTTGTAGCCTGGGCACAGAAAATTATCTTGATAGTATCCTGTTCTATGCACTAAAAATTCACCCCAAAGAGGGTTGTAACTTGTCCTTGAGCAGGAGATAATCCTTATCTCAAACACGGTGAAGTCCTACCACACTCACAGCTGTGGCTGTTTGCAATGACTGCACATTAATAAATATTGCCAATATTTATGTCTCTCATTTCATTCGGTCTGGGCCATCAGTTCTGAGCATGTCTTTAGCAGGTTTGTCATTGCCAAAGGCTTGTCATGAACTTTGTGACTTCTCTGCTGCCTCAGGAGCTGTTGAAATTCAGCAGGCAGCTGGATGGAGACATCCTGATTAGGGAAATTGTCTTTTGCAGCCTCTGTTTATTTGCTCAGCACTGTGCATGAGCAGAGGGTGAGCTAAAGGCCAAAATCTTTGGAAACATGGAAAGGAGCATAGGGGACTAAATAAAGTCACCAGGGAAAGGAAAGGCCTGCTGTGCATACATCAAGTACTGTACTTGTCACGCCAAAACAACAACAAAACCTCATTGTGAATGGTTTCTTTTGCCAGTTATTTTTTCCTAGAATAATTTCTAAATTTATTTTGCTTTTTATGGACTATAGGTGCATATTGAATATTACCTTTGAAGGGTGACTCAGAGGTTGAACAGAAGGTGAATAGATCAAATGGGATATTTTATTAGTAGCTGGGTACTGATTCCTCACCTTTCCTCCTCAAGCTGGTGGTGGGCAAAGCCCCTCAGTCCGATGATTTGAAAGGTGGTGAAGTTCTGCTCAACTCCAGATTTATGAGGCCCAAAGCTTCAGGTGTTTTAAGTGCAAACACTTCCACCAAAATGCTCTTCAAAGAAGGGAAAACACAACTTTTGATTCATGTTAAAGCTACATAACCCTTGAATCCACACATGACAAGTGGGCCCCAAAGTCAGTGACTTTAGCAAAGATTTTCAAGGCTAAAATTTATTTGCTTTGCTAAAAGGATGAACCACCACGTATTGTCAAGACTATTGTAATTAAAAATTACGCTGGGATCATTTTAGCAGCACAATTTCTGTTGTTTTTCACTTAAAAGCTGTTTGAATGTTCAGCCACATGGCTTCTAACACGTACACACGTCTAGCAGGAGTTGCCCTCCACTGCATCCTACTTCATTATCCAGTCTGTCAGAGAAACACTATCCTGAGAGTCAGGGGGAAGCCACACACAGCATCCACTGTATGTTATTGTTGGCATCCTCAGTTGGCACGGCTGCTGCAATTAAACAGCAGCTCCAAAAAGTTCCCAGCTCTTTGTCAAGGCCTTGAGACTGGGAAGAGTCAAGCACGCACAGGAGACAGAGGGAAATAATGCTCTGAGTGGTGCAGGAACAGATTGAAAGGCAAGGGAACATCCTACAGGGAAATAGAAATGAGAAAGAAAATTTTATACAGGAAAAAAAATTATGACAGAATTAGATTTGCTGTCAGGGAACTATGAGGTGAAACTGAAAGGAAAACTTTAAAATGGCAGTGGAATGATCTCACAGATGTCACAATTTTCCAAACAGTTTCTTTGATTCACAATTTCAGTAAAAAGAAATGATAGTTTCAGAGATGCCAGGGGTCTTTTTCACTCCTAAAAAGAAAATATTTATGAAAAAATTTACATAGTTAAAGAATATTGTTTCCAAAAGGCCTCAGGAATTATTTCTACTCCATTGTGTTATGCACATCTTTTAATACTTCAGCTTTTTCAATAATAAAAAAATAAGCTGTTAAACTATGCTGAAAGAGCACATCTTTTTGAGGCAGTGTGAGCTCTGTTGTTCACAGCTCAGGATGCTCAGTCCCCGATGCTGGTCAGTGGCACCTTGGAGTGTCTCACCATTATTGTCAGAAATGAACCATTCCTCTCTTCCAGTTTACCAGAAGATTTCTGTTAATATCTTTATGACCTTATTGAACATTCTATAATGTTTTGTCTTTCTCAATAGCCACATCATCATAAGGTAAAGAGAACTTCTAAATAAACCAACTTCACCCTATAATCACAGTATTTTTGCTGTATAAGAGAGCCATGACAATATTTGAGAGCTCTTCAATCCTCCATGACGTTTAACCTCCACAAGGTATGGGTTTTTTTCTAGATTGTGGTCCAATATTGAAGTGTCACTTGAAGTAACTTTGAGTTCAGAGATTCAAAACTTGGTGTTGTCATCAGCTTTCTTACATCTGGCTCACAAGCAGCACAAGGTTGGTGAACCTTAATTTGAATCAAATAATAGTCTTTGGTTTTTAACAAGAATATCACTAAGGATGTGCCAAGAATATATTTGTTGACAGTGGTACTTGGATAACAAGGAATTCTCTTAAGTCTCCTCTTTGTTCTTAGTCTTTTTGAGGAATTCTGAGGAATTTTTTCAAGAAAGAAACATTTTAAGAGCTAAACCAACTCTTCAGTTTCCTCTCTGAAAATCAGAAAGATCCAGAGCAATAAGCATTAGAAGAGCAATAAGCATTAGAAGACAATTCCCCAAATCTAGATCATTTAGAGGTGGGTGAAATTCCTGCCCTTTCCACAGTCTGACATTCAGCCAGACCAAGAGAAACCTGATTTCTAGAGATCTCTTCTCTTCCTTCTGACCTTGGAGTATTCTTTCTGTAACTATTCTCTAAACCCCTCGATTCAACATTGTGAGAAATTAGGAAGGCAGGTCTGTCCTGAAGTCACCAGGACTATAAAGAAGACTCTTTATGTGAATAAATATTTGTTAAAGTTGAACAATGAGGGAGTTCCAGCAGTGATTTTCATCAGTTAATCAATTAATTAAATGAGACACAGTAAGAAATATTTAAAAGTGCCTACAGGCCATCTAAAATTATATTTACTAGCCTAAATCTTACTGTGAATATGCACAGCTTAAGATTCTTTTAACAAATGTGCTGAGCCTAAGGCCTCTTTAAGTCTTCAGACACTTTTGATTTTATCTAAATATAACAGTGAATGCATTTTTTGCTTAGTTTAATTTCTTTTTTAACCCTGATGTCTCTGTAAGACTTATGTATCAGTGCCTGACAAATTTGAAAGGAAGTATAATTATCAATTAACAAACAGCACTCTGCAGGATATCCCAGCAAAAAGGAAACCAGCTTGATCTACAAAAATGACCTTTGCACCACAGCAATAGGCAAGTCAGGATTCTTTCAAGATAACAAAGACTTGGAACAAGGCCATGGCTGAGGAATTTGCAGATATGAGGAGCTGCTTATCTCCTCCTGTGCCTCTGCTATGTGTATACCCCAAACACTTGCCATCAGTGATGTGATGGAATGTACAGATTACACTGAAATTCGCAGTACAAGGATCTTCCTAGGCCAGAAAAATGGCCTGACCCTCTCATGGTCTGAATAAACTGCTTTGCCTCACAAGGAACTTTTTCTTGGCGTTGACTGCATTATCTGAAGAATTCCTCTGGCAGGTTGCGATGCTGTAACTGTAGGATATTTATTTATTTCAAAATGAAGATAGAATGATCGGAATCTGCCTCAGTATGGCATGAGGTCATGAGCTGTGTGTGTCCCCTGAGTGTCCATTCCCTGAAAGGGGATCCCAAACGGGCACAGCCTTCCAGGAAACTTTCTCACAGTTAACTCCCAGCAGGGTGGAACAGCAAAAGCTCTGCCTATAATACAAGTTTGTATAATATAGCACTGGCTTTGTTTGAGCGAATATGGTGCAAAGAGATTTTGCAAACAAGAAAATACAAAATAATATTTGTTAAACACAAGGACTTCCCTCTTAATGTGCAATTTGAAGAGGCCCATTACGACATTTTCATTCCATACATTGTAAATTTTAAAAAGTGCAGTGGATGAAATAAGACAATTGCAGAAGCCAATGTCAGAAAATTAATTGAGGTATAAAGAAGAGATATCAAGCATAAAGCCACAGTGATACTTCATGTTTTTCAGAAGGTATGAATGTACTTTAATAATTTATTGCTAAGTTGTAGTAAGAAATAGTCAATGAGCTTAAACAATCTAAATGGAAAAATGAATTATTTGGCAAAAGTGACTTACTGAGGAAATACTCAAATCAATGCATATGTTCAGGCAGTTTTCTTCATAAATACCTTCCTCCACCATGTTTCATTATGTGAAGTTCATGATATTCTCTAAAATCTAACGTGTCCCTGATGCAGACAGCATTTTCAGAAAAGTAAGACGAAATTAGGAAAAAATATCTGGGAAGATTTTGCAGTCATGTGAACCAATGTTATGTTGTTTCATATTGATCTAAACTCAGCTGGGATTAAAAGCAATGATTTTAAATGATATTAAATCTTTCTGAATACCAGGAGATCACCACTGATGTGAGAGGGCTGTTTAACGTGGCGTATCTGACACAAAAATATTTGTCCCCTTTTAAATGGCGATGGCAAAGTGAGAAAATTTTGGGTGAAGTGAGAGAATTTTTTTTCTTTTTAAAGGAACGGAAATGTATAAAATTATTTGCCTCAAATGTCCAACCAGTGTTTGACTCCCCAGAACTCCACTCTCAATTTTTCTTGTGCTCCTTATCTACCTTCTATTAGGGACTTCACAAGAATGCTTTTTAAACGTCTATTTTTTTAAAAAATTATGGAGAACAAATTCAGCCTTTTTTTTCAGGTGATCGGGGAATCTGAGAAGGAATTAAAGTTAAGATTTACTTCCTAAGGAAAGTAGTAGGGTTTTTTGCCTACAAATACTGTAAAACATCCAGTTCAGGTCTGTTCTCCTATCAGTGAGGAAACAGCTGGGGAGGGAGTTGTTGTCTGCTCTGATAGTAAAGTTTTCTGCCTCCCCACCCTGCAATG
The DNA here is from genome assembly GCA_013397795.1 of Orthonyx spaldingii. Taxonomy (NCBI): domain Eukaryota; kingdom Metazoa; phylum Chordata; class Aves; order Passeriformes; family Orthonychidae; genus Orthonyx; species Orthonyx spaldingii. The sequence goes on along the minus strand of VZTJ01001555.1, from coordinate 69,854 downwards.
AATGGGTTTAAATGCCTACATGAATAAATCCAGACTTTTTTTTTTGTCTTTGAACACTCTCAGATGACATTTTGGCTGTTACAGGGTACAGGTATTTCTTCTAATTGTCAAAGTTTGTGACCAGACACAGAACCACGATACCCAAACCAAACTCTTGTACCTCGAGATTTGTCTGTGGGACAGGTGGCAGAAAACAGTCCCAATTTTATGTATTTATTTGTTTGTTTATTTACTTATATTAGTTTGCATTGTGCAAGCAGCATGAGCGCTATAGCTAAATTAGTGGTAGTTTCAGTAGTAATTGGCAAAACAAATGCTGATTTCCAAAAGGATTATCTTTCCTAATGGCTTTTAGACTGTGAGCAGAAAAATACCCCTGCACTGTCTTTATTCCTCATGAATTGCCAACAAGTTTGACAAAATATTCTGGTGCCCTCAAGAGCTGAATAAAGATGAGTTTCCTACTTTGAGTCTCCAACCCTAATGATTCTGTGATTATTGTTCTAAAATTAATAAAAACTGGGTATCTAGATTTTTAAGAGAATAGTTTTCATTGTTCCCAAGTCATTGCCTCAGCTTTTTGTCACTGTTGAACCGATAGCGGAGCGAAGGGACACACACGAATCTTGAGAGAATGCTAAGTGAATTTATTTAATTAATAACAGATTTATATACACACGAGAGGACTATTCGGATTGGATGAGACTCGTCCACCCCCCTGAGACTGACTGGGCCCAGGCTCTGACTGCCTGTTTCCAAAAACTACTCTCAGTAACATGAAACTTATCTTATATTTAGTAAACTTTCAGTAGAAGTCCTGTGGGAGAGAGTCTGTGCTGTCACAGCTTTTGTGATAGTCAAATTCAGATTTGCTACCTGAGTTGAAGGTAAGAGCAGAATGTTCCTCAGTTAATTCTGTTTTGTGTAAGTCTGGCAGGACTCCTGGCTCCTTGTAAGTCAATGGCAGAGCTTCACCCACTCCCCTTCAGTCAGGATTTCATTAAATGAATATTTGGGGTAATTAGGGATGAATCATGAGACTCCTGCTTTTCATTCCTTCTGATCATAAATAGGATCCATGAAATGCCTGCTGGAGTTAATTGGAAGACCAACGTTGCTTTCAATGGACTTTAGTTCAGGCTTTTTATTTTGCACACAGGCACTTGTGTCATTTTTTTTCAGGGTTTTTTTTTTTTAAAGGCTTTTGAATTCACGATGGCACTTCCCCATTTCCAGAGTTCCCACACTGTCCCACATTCCCCAGCCCCAGCGTGGGCACTGTTGGTCACTTGTGTCCCTTCCATGACGTCAGTCCTCGTGTGGTGGCCATTGTTGGTCACCATCCCTGCCTGGGAACAAGGGAGGGGATTGTCCTCTCGTGCCAACTCCCCTCCTTCAGATCTGCTTAGGTTTAGTGATTTGGACCCAAATTTTCTCCTTTCTTATTACCCAAAAATTAATTTGGTTGTCCAGTATCTTCTGCATTTCTCATAATTCCATGCTTACAGCACAACCTCAGTATCTCACTCTTGTAGTTTTAATTATAATTTATCCACTGCTTTCATTCTAGGACAACTTAAGGTAGTAACACAGAAAAAATAGCTGAACCACCTGAATATCTCTTTTTTTTTTTTTTTTTTTTTTTTAAATTGAAGTAAAAATTNCTGAATATTTTTTTTTTTTTTTTTTTTTTTTTTTTAAATTGAAGCATAAAATTTCTGAAATCTTTTTCCAGGACACAATTTAGGACAGATCTTCACACATGGGTTAAAATCGTATCATTTTTTAAGGAATTCAAGTGAGAACAAATTGGACAACACTACTTGGCTGTGATCTCTCAAAGTTATTAGCATGGAATAATAATTCCAGCAAGAATTTCAGCATGAAAAACTTGGTCTCTGGATAAGAATTTGCTTTCTTTCAAAACCAGGAAGAAACCAAGCCAAGCAAATATGGAAGAGCAGAGAGGAAGCAGGGAATAGTCAATTTATATTGAACTGTGAAGGAAGCCTTGTGATTTTTTCCCCCTCTTTTGAGATGTTTTTTCAAATTACTTCAATTATTTCAGTTCTTCTTTCTTACTTTACTTCTCCTTCAGAGGGAGAGGAAAGGGAAGGATAATAAATGGATTCTCTTTATGCCTATTCTTTGCTCATTTCTAGCATCATAAATACTGAAAAGAAATTGCTAATTAGCATTTTCTTAATATGATTGAGGGCTCTCTGTCAAATGATGCAAATGTTGACTTTGAACACAGCAGGAAATAATATGGAGCTAACTTTTT